>CP139502.1:77593681-78011991 GCA_021014915.2 Artemisia tridentata subsp. tridentata
AGCATGATGCAGTACCATTTAAGAGTGCTCTTGTGTTGAATCTTCTATAGCTTATTACTACTTTCTTGTAGTTTCTCAACTATGTATCCAAATACTTATATGTGTTTATTTTAATTAAGATTTTATATGGGTCAATTTTATCACATTATGACCCACATCAATTTAAGTTCAAATGTACCGACTTTTGACTGTTTAAGTCAAACTCGTTGAAACTACAATGAGAAAAAGAGTTACTGATTGCTATATTCAAGGAGTTGTCTGTAGTTTCTAACTGCGCCAGTTGCACATCTTCCCCTCACTGCCCACAATATGACCCACATAAATTTAGGTAAAGGGTCAAAATAGGTTCAGGTCAAGATAGGTAACTTTGTATATGTTTGGTTCAACTCTGGACCATTGACCCGCCGTTCTGATGTATCATATTATTTCAGTGTAGTTTTGTTTATGGAGATAACATAGGTGACGTTTAGGTGATTGTTAACATCACCTATCATGAATGAAATGATTTGTAAAGTTTTACGCATTCAAAATATTCTCTGGCCGACATCCGGTGTGTTTTCGCTTTAAGCTAATTCTTTTTCATTTTAACTGTTGACGTTTTTAGGAAAATTACATAACCAATACTGAACAATTCATATGTAAACATAAAAACTATCATACTAAGTGAACTGGTAAGTGCAAAAGTTATCAGGGGTAACGATAAATCCTGTGAAAGGGTAACACTAGCATTGACCAGGTACCTTCGTCTTACCTCGTAGGAGAGGGTGAAGAGAAGGGTTTATGTGGTATCTTCGTCTCCATATCGTAGAAGAGGATGAAAAGAAAAGTTTATACACCTAGTGACCGATTGTATTGGGTCTGCCCATGGTTATAGGTTATGATTGATGTTATTTAAGTCAACTAAGTCAGCCCCCAATTTTAGTTTATAGATTTGGTTGATTAGTACTAATTAGTTGAATTTTGTTATAAAGTTTAGGGGTTGTTTGTGTAAGCTTATTAGAAACTAGTAAAAGGATGAGTTTTTCCGTATTTGGGTTACCCGGTTAGGACGATTCTCTGATTTAGATGTAGACGGTCTAACTCAGGTATCCCTCTGACCATTTTAGACCTTTTCCCTGGCCACCAAAACGTGTACGTTGTAAGGTTTGAACCCTAGACCTCTTGTGAGGAGGTTACGTGGCTTATCACTAGGCCATCTGGTGGTGGTTGTGTAAGCTTATTAGGAAATTTTGATAAGCTTATAAGTACAATTTTTTGGGCGTATAAGGTTATTCAATTGAGCTTATGAACTTTATAAGCTCATAAGCTCAAGTGTACAAGCTCATAAGCCCAAAAAAATGAGCTTATAAGCTTATCAAGTAATAAGCTGATAAGCTTAAACAAACTCCCCTTTAATGTTATCTGAAATTTACAAGTCTAAGTTTTAGAAATGATGTGAAGTTATACGCTGAGAAAACTAGAAAAGTAATGATGTTTGACTTTTGACTTTTTAGGGGTCTATTTTTGTGAATTTGGCTTCAAATTTTGACATGAAATTTGTTGCATATCTAATACTATAAGATATTTCATTGTGGTACTTATAACAAAGGTTTGAGTGGTAGTCAGCAACTTCTGTTGAATTTCCGACGAGTGGTTCCGGTGAATTCCCGGCAATATAAGCATTTTAACGGTGAAAGACTACTAATATGACACTCCTGTGTCGACACATGAGCTCAGAATTTTTGGGGCAGTGGGAAATCTTATTTCCTTTTGTTCTTTGCAAAAGAAAGTCAACATGTTTGGGACAGTGGGAAACTTTGCTTTCTTTTCATTCTGTCCCCCACGTGAAAGGATATTTCACATCACTCTTGCTTTTACAAATTAAATGCGGACCTCGTGCCGATGTCTACCCGCCGACCGTAGACAAATTAAATGCGGACCTTGTGACGATGTCTCCCTCCCTTGTGAGCGGATCGTGAAAACACTCCGTCTTTGATTTAAACGAATCGTGGAAAACACTCCCTCCCTCATGAGCGGATCGTGAAAACACTCCGCCTTTGAATTAAACGGATCGTGAAAACACTCCCTCCCTCGTGAGCGGACCTCGTGCCGATGTCTTCTCGCCGACCAATCGAACGCGCCTACCCTAATTTAAATAATAAGTGTATCAAGCATATGAATTTGTGCCTTCGGAATAATTATGTATTGTTTGTAACATTCAGCTTATTACTTCAACAAATTGGCGTTTGTGCCTCTGGAATTATGTTTTATTAGTACAGGAAACAGACGAGGGCGTATATGGTCTAAAAGACTCAACTCATCGTATGAACCACCGGTTTATGGCCCACTGGGATGAAAGGCATGCCCGAATGATACAGGCCGAAGGACCATAAGCAAGGTCCGAAGGAATCACTCTGAAGGACGATACGTAGAAGTGGGACCTTCCTATAAGGTTTTACTTCAACAAATTGGTGCAAATGCAACATGATGCGCGCGTGTTGTGTCGTTGCGGTTTAGCAGTATTAATGCCTACTCAAGTTTTAAATTTATATTTAGCCGACTTATCAATAACACACACACTTAACGAGCAGTGTACCCGGTCAGTATGAATATAATGGTAAGTAGATTGTCGATCACTAAGAGTGGAACGTATTATCTAGTTATTCTAATCAGTATTTTAATATCCTAAGTTAGCTATACAACCTAATCTAATGCAAGGGGGTTCAGCCTGAGAGACTGGCACGGTTTGGTTATGATTAAATAAAAAACTAAACTAATGAGCACGAATCAGCGATTAGCACACACGTACACAGATAGATACTTGAGACAATAAGAAGACCTGTCCTGATAATTAAGTAGCTTGTCACTTGTTTTATTGCTAGTTTTATATGAAGTGTATATAATTAAACCTTTCTCGTTGGCTCTAATCTTATCGGCGAGTAAACCCTTAATGATTACTTATATCTATCCTATTTATTAAGCGTCTCTTAAATAGGCGAGGAAGGGGCATGGCGACCCAAGCAATGCTCAGCTAGACACAGAGGTTATCAATGCACTAATAAAAGTCACCAAAGACATCAACATATAAACTTTAATTAATAGGAAAGCAATATTAAGGGGAGTGCATGATTTTCCGTAGTCACATGACACAAGCCCATCAATCCTGATGAATTAAAGTGTACTAATACAATAAAACAAAACTACTTAATGAATTGAATACATGCAGGACCTTCTTACAGCTCTTGTATCTTCGTTTAGGTGTGTCTTGTGCTGCTTGGTCGTCTGAATTCAGCTCTAGGGTTATGTGGTCTTCGGTTTTCGAAAGCTTAGTGTGTCCCGAAATTCGTCTGGCCTTGGGGTATTTATAGTTTCTGTCTGAGGGGTCGATGCGGCGCATAGAATGAATAGATGCGGCGCATTGACTTAACTTCGCGTGGGGTCCAAGATTAATATATTCAGGAATATTCGTACACCGTCTTCAGATGCGGCGTATCTTGACTTTGTATGCGGCGCATGTACTTGGATCGTAACTTGTGAAATCTTGATAGTGATACGCCGTATGTTAGAAGTATGATGCGGCGTATCTGGAGTAGAACGAGCTTGATCTTCTGGAATTCATTAGGCTTTTGACATCTTGCTTGTTTTGCTCCATAATTAGTCCAAAATCGCCAAGTTTCACATAATGCTTGTTTTTACCTGAGAATTACTAAAGTAAACATTAATGTATCGATTCTCATAGATAATATAATAAAACAAGTCAAATAAATAGGATAAATGATGATAATAAAATGTACTTATTTGAGTTCATCAAATATCCCCCCACTTGAACTTTACTTGTCCCCAAGTAAACCTTAGAATTAATCAAATGAAAATGTATCCTAAAAGATATTTAGGATTTATTTTTATATTTAAGCACGTATTCGTTTTGTCATAATCACACAACCAAACACTTAACGAAGTAGAAACCAAAATAATTTTTAATGTAAAACAATTCTAAATCGTTTAGTTGCTTAGTTGTGACGAATATTCTATCATAGGCTTGGCAAGTATACGCATCTCCCCCACTAAAGCCAAGGAATAACAAGTTTAAAGCGGTTAAAAAGGGTTTGTTGGTTAAGGGTTGATCATCCTTTTTAATCTCTATCGATCTCATATTCCAGAAAAGGCGACAAAATCACAAATACATGATCGAATCCACGACCACGATACTTGCAATTGCTCAAATCCTTAACTCGAATAGGCTAAAGATAGGACCAAGTAATCTTCACCAATAATATTATATCAAAAAGGGCGACAAAATCATAAATACATAGCCGAATCCACGATTACGATACTTAAGATTGCTCAAATCCCTAATCTCAATAAATCAAAGGTTTGGATGAAGAATGATATAGGGTATGGATAATATTTGGGATATAAATTGGTGTAAAATAAAAAATAAACAAAACAGATAAATTAAAATCCTAAGTGTGGTTAATCACTATCCCAACCATCCCATGAATAAGACTCATATCATTGAATAACTCATGCTTTAACACTTGAAACACACGCTTTAGGTAGACACGAATTATACTCAACAAGATCTCAATCAAAGAATAACCTTAGTTGGCGTTCCCATAACGGCCAACTCCCATTCAATCCATAAATATAATACAACAAATAGTGGTGATATCTCCCACTTAATACAAAACTTTACATAAGTTGGTTAAAACAAACTTCCAACTTTTCCTTTTTCTTTTTCTTTTCTATTTTTTCGATTTTTTTTTCAACATGTATGTGTAAAATTTCACAACTTTTCTATCACTATTTTTCCGGATAATTTTTTTCAATACTCTTCATACTTTCAGAAATAACTGTAATAGCGAAAGTAGCAAACACACGAAAAATAAACTAAAAGTTATACAATATTTACTTTCATACCAATTGCGTTGTGCAATTTCCCGACCTAACCAAAGATAATGAATTACGCACGCGAACACATGTAATGTAAGGAAACACACTTTGCCTAAAGCAATTAACCACGGATTTTAATCTACAGGGTAGGCTAAGGTGTAAGGGTGTATCGAAACATTATAACAAAGGTGTAAGAAACGAAAGGAATGGCTCTGAGGGTTTTTCTAGGGGTATCTTACTCTAAAAGTGAGAGTAACAAAAGGGTTTATACGGGGTTTAACTAACCAGTGTAGTTAGTTAATATCACATAACATATAAAGGCTTTTTGGGTGTAATCCTAGAAATTTACCAAGTTAGACAAGTCATTCCAATTATATAGATAATACTTATTATGGTGGTCTCGAATAGTATACAAGCCAAGTTCTAAAGTTTACAAGTCACCAGAACACTAAAGTTTTAATATTTTTGAAAGAATAGAGTTATGTGTGCGGTTATGTAATTTAGACTTTAAACAAAAACATGCTAAAAATTTTAAATTTTGATATATTAAGCGCATTTTAAGCATATTTTGAAAAAGTTTAGGACAAGTAAGTGTTCTAATTCTCCAATCCCCCCACTTAAGTTAAACAACGTCCTCGTTGTTTGTGTCAAAGGTTAAAAACTGGAAAATAAAAGAATTAGAACAGAAAAACTCCCCTGAGATTTGCTCGGTATGATCCTCCATTATTCGTATAAGAACAAAAATCAACTTTTTTGTGGATTAGAACGTTTAAGCTTCACAGATGATGTATCCACAAAAATTGCAGGAATCTATAATACCATTTAGACTTTAACACACCTGAGTTAAGAAGGTTCAAACTTGCATAATACATTAGTAGTTAGTAAAAATAAAACATAAAAAATTAAATTGTAAATCATCAGGTCATTCGATACGCCGTATCTTATGGAAAAAGATACGCCGTATCGAGCCTGGAATAAATACGAAATAAAATAAAATAAAGGATAGGATGCGTCGCATCTGTTTTACTAGATGCGGCGCATGTATTTACCAAACAGACTGTTAACAGTCTGTTGTAAAATGGGCTCGTTCCACGGTTTACCTCTCGGGTTCTCTCGTTCACTCATGCTGAACTTAATGCCAGTCTTCATCAAACACAATAAGAAACACAAAATGAAACATCAAATAAATACATGATAATAAAATTCAGTACAATCCCAAGAAGAATAAAAATGTATGTGGAACAATGTCTATAAGATCAAACATATGAGATTAAGGGTGTGGGGAGTCATCCTCTGCAGCTGAGTGAGTCCCTGAGGTGCTGGCATCGTCGGTCCTAGGTCGGAATCTGCGTGAAGGGACCCGGGAGTATGTGATCATCCTTCTAACGAAAGTACCATCAGGGCGAGTATGGCTCGTGCCCTGACCCTCCAAAATCTGGCTCACACTCCCGACCAGCCAACCTAAATCCCTCCTGACTACAGTGAGGTCAGCCCTCATACCATCAAAGACGCCCCTCAAAGCTCTAACCTCCCCCTCGACTAGCTCTACCCTCTGACCGACTGTGCGTGCAACTGGTGGTGGTGGGGGTACCTGTGGCTCCTCCTGGGCTGGAGCAGCAGCCGGAGCTCCCTGGGGACCTCCCTGCTCCGCCTCTACCTCTGCTGGTCTCGCGGGACCCAACGCCACCCAATAGCATCCTCCCATAACCATCTCATAAATCCCCAACCTGACCAAATAATCCTGCCCAATAACCGGTAGACTGGTCACCTCAACCTCTAACCCGGCAGGAATCTCATCACCGATCACACCAAAATGATGGGCCAGTCTAGATACAAAATGCCCCCCAGTCATCTGGCTCTTCCTATCTCTCCCCAAAGCACCCCTATGAAGGAAATGCGCCAAAAAGTGAGGGATGTTCACCGCCAGTCCCTCATCCATGCTCCTGAGAAGGAAGAGGTCAAGAGTGGTCACCTTCTAAGGTGACTGACCCCTCCCAGAGATGGTCAATGCAATCATCCTATGGCATAATCTCCTCATAGGCTCTCTGATCAATGTGTAGGATGGGGTGGAAGCAGTAGAATCACCCCCGGAGGATATCCTCTCCCAGAAATCACCAAGCAACATCCTATCTGGAACAGCCCGTAAACTCTCAGCCCAGTACCTGGCAAACCCAGCAGATCCAAGCTCCTCCTCAGTGTGTAGCCCCATGGCCAAAATAAACTGCCTCATCGACATCTGCCTATGCACCCCTCCTAACCTGAACACCAGAGTGTCAGTTGTATCAATCTCCAAATCCGTCTCCCTGTAATGAATCGTGCTAAAGAACTCCAGCATGAGCTCCCTAATCAGAGGCTCGTCAATCCTGAACAACCTCTCCCATGCATGTGACCTAAACACAACCTCATCATCATCATCCCTTACAACCATCTCCAGCCTATCATGAAGACCACCAACTGCATTCCCTCCGTCAATCAACCCAACACCCTCAAAGTCTAAAACTGGAACCCTAAGGATTTTCCTAAAGAAAATCGCTCTAAGTCTCCGTACATAATCAGCCTCGGTGTCCGGGGTAAGTCCCATGGTCTCGAAACGGAGCCACATGTGTCTGCGTTCAGCAACCGGTAGTTCCATCTGAAAGAAATGTCAAGGTTAGGAAACCGTCCTGAAATAAGATTGATACGGCGCATCTGATAAATCAATGCGGCGTATCTAAGTTGCATAAAAGAGATGCGGAGCAAGCACTGGAATACGGCGTAATGCGGATGCGTCGTATCTAAGTTAAGTAATACGGCGTAACAATAGTGAAGTATTTAAATTGGAAATAGGTCGTTACGCCGCATCAATTAACCAAGATGCGCCGCATCTAGCAATATATCAGTATAAAAGAAAGGGGGTCAGGCACGTTTTCCAAAAATCCGGTCCCGTGACGTAAACTCCCACTTAACATCACGGTTCCATTTTACCCATATATCAATATCTAAAATTTCCTATAACCACAACATCTCATATTCCCTCCAAAGTTCAAAATAAACCTCCCGAACCCTAATTTTTTTATTCAAATTAATTCGGTTCCAAATTCAATGATCAATTCAAAAATTAACATGGGGGAAATCATCTAGTCCAAGTTCTAATAAAAGCCCCTGAACTTCCCATCAAAATCGATATATAGCACAAACCCTAATTTTTAAATTGAACAAAATTAAATAGAATAATTACCTTATATTATGATTAGGATTCGGTCTAGAGTTCGGATTAGAAGGTTTTGATTCGAGAAAAGCACTTCGGATTAAAGGGTTTAATTTGGTGTGCGTATTACTGTGTGTAAATTTGGGTAAGAAGTTGAAATCCGGCGCATCTCTTTCATATTTATAGGGTAAATACGATGCGCCGTATCGCATAATTGTATGCGCCGTATCTATCTAAATTCGTTGACTGGTCAATAAGTTTTAATTAGTCAGAGATACGGCGCTTAGAAAACTAAGATCCGCCGTATTACTGTGCTAGTGAACGAAATTTAAACAAGGAACGTACCTTGGCCTCCACAACGCGTTTCCTTATACATCAAATAGGGGTAAAACGGTATACCATATGATATATATAAATTCAAGATAAGAGCAATAAACATATCCGTTTTATTAATGATTGTAATCTTTATTGTTTAGTGGATAATGATTTACTCCAAGGTTAGGAGCAAATATCGTTTTAAGCTTACAAAATTGAGATTATAATTTGAGAGAGGTTTCGTAGAGAATTCTCCTTAAGGCTATGTGAATAATTGTAGAGGGTACCTGGAATTCTATTTCAAGAATTTAAAATGCTCAATGTTACCAGTACTGAGTTCTCCTCCACTCTTGTCGTCTTATTATAGCCTTCCATTCATCGAAGGTTGATCACTCCAGCTAGCATCTCTTGGTTAGGTTCAGAATGTAATCTTCCATAGCGATGCTTAAGCCATCATTTATCCTGAAAATAAACCAACTTGTGCACGAGAGTAGTGGAACGATCAAAGTGAATATCAAAAATCAACTATATTTATTGAATTAAATGCGTCGTATTAACAAAAGCTAATGCGCCGTATTTTCGTTACGTTTCAAAATACAAGATTTTTGATTTAGAAGATGCGCCGTATCGATAAAAATCGATGCGTCGCTTTTGTTTAATTAATTCGAAAAACTGTTTTTAATTTAAATAGAAAATACGGCGTATCTGTTAAAACAGATGCGTCGTATGGCGTTAGGGTTTAGAAAAATTTCTTATTAAAAACAGAATACGCCGTATCTTGGGGAAAGATGCGTCGTACTCGAATTTATTAAACGCGTTGTATTTTATAAAAATTAAACGCAATACGCCGTATCTGTGAAAACAGATGCGCCGTATCGTTTGTATCAGCACAATACAACGATAGCAGAATGCAGAAAAATACAGAAAAGAAAAAAAAAAAAAAAAAAAAAACAAACAAAAAAAAAAACAAAATTACAGAAAACAAAGACACACAAAAACAGAAAATATGCAAATATACAATGAATGCAATCTATCAAATATATAACAGAGTTAGTGGTTAGAATCTAAAAAAAAACTGAAAAGAAAAACCTAATTAAAATACTAATCAAATTAACAGATAATAACAATTCACTCCCCGGCAGCGGCGCCAAAAACTTGATGCGCGCGTGTTGTGTCGTTGCGGTTTAGCAGTATTAATGCCTACTCAAGTTTTAAATTTATATTTAGCCGACTTATCAATAACACACACACTTAACGAGCAGTGTACCCGGTCAGTATGAATATAATGGTAAGTAGATTGTCGATCACTAAGAGTGGAACGTATTATCTAGTTATTCTAATCAGTATTTTAATATCCTAAGTTAGCTATACAACCTAATCTAACGCAAGGGGGTTCAGCCTGAGAGACTGGCACGGTTTGGTTATGATTAAATAAAAAACTAAACTAATGAGCACGAATCAGCGATTAGCACACACGTACACAGATAGATACTTGAGACAATAAGAAGACCTTTCCTGATAATTAAGTAGCTTGTCACTTGTTTTATTGCTAGTTTTATATGAAGTGTATATAATTAAACCTTTCTCGTTGGCTCTAATCTTATCGGCGAGTAAACCCTTAATGATTACTTATGTCTATCCTATTTATTAAGCGTCTCTTAAATAGGCGAGGAAGGGGCATGGTGACCCAAGCAATGCTCAGCTAGACACAGAGGTTATCAATGCACTAATAAAAGTCACCAAAGACATCAACATATAAACTTTAATTAATGGGAAAGCAATATTAAGGGGAGTGCATGATTTTCCGTAGTCACATGACACAAGCCCATCAATCCTGATGAATTAAAGTGTACTAATACAATAAAATAAAACTACTTAATGAATTGAATACATGCAGGACCTTCTTACAGCTCTTGTATCTTCGTTTAGGTGTGTCTTGTGCTGCTTGGTCGTCTGAATTCGGCTCTAGGGTTATGTGGTCTTCGGTCTTCGAAAGCTTAGTGTGTCCCGAAATTCGTCTGGCCTTGGGGTATTTATAGTTTCTGTCTGAGGGGTCGATGCGGCGCATAGAATGAATAGATGCGGCGCATTGACTTAACTTCGCGTGGGGTCCAAGATTAATATATTCAGGAATATTCGTACACCGTCTTCAGATGCAGCGTATCTTGACTTTGTATGCGGCGCATGTACTTGGATCGTAACTTGCGAAATCTTGATAGTGATACGCCGTATGTTAGAAGTATGATGCGGCGTATCTGGAGTAGAACGAGCTTGATCTTCTGGAATTCATTAGGCTTTTGACATCTTGCTTGTTTTGCTCCATAATTAGTCCAAAATCGCCAAGTTTCACATAATGCTTGTTTTTACCTGAGAATTACTAAAGTAAACATTAATGTATCGATTCTCATAGATAATAATATAATAAAACAAGTTAAATAAATAGGATAAATGATGATAATAAAATGTACTTATTTGAGTTCATCACAACAC
This sequence comes from Artemisia tridentata subsp. tridentata, assembly GCA_021014915.2. Classification (NCBI taxonomy): domain Eukaryota; kingdom Viridiplantae; phylum Streptophyta; class Magnoliopsida; order Asterales; family Asteraceae; genus Artemisia; species Artemisia tridentata. The sequence goes on from CP139502.1 coordinate 77,604,546, forward strand.
TAGTTCGAACAACTCAGGCCAAAAGGCCATAAGGTACTCTTTAAAGTACTATATCGTCAGTATTTTACTAACAATGCAATACCGGTTGTATGAATCCGAAGCACAGGTCGAAAGCCGTAAAGATATTGTTTAAGTATTGCACTATCGGTCTTCAACCGATACTACAATACTGGGGGGGACATGTTAGTGTAGGTGTCCGGACGACACGACTCGTCCGGACTATGCTTTCAGGTCCGGACGTCTCATCCCGTTCGGACTGTCTCACCTACGGAGCGGACCGCCGTCATCTACAGTAAGCAGTCCCATCAACTACTGACGTCCCAGATTTTTCGGGATTGTGTCTCCCACGTGGTCTGACACCTAGCACGTGGTCTGACACTACACTTCCCAAGGTAGCACAGGTATCGAGGTATCTCTCTCTATATATACTACTACATATCTCATATTTAGATCTCTCAGATTATCTAATAACACACACACACAATATACTGTTCACATTACACATAAATCCTCTACATACGAGGTACTGACTTGACCGTCGGAGGGTGGTTCCCGGGGCTTCGGCCTCGGGACCCCTTCTAACGGTTTCCTTCTTGTTTGTTTGCAGTACGCTTCCAGCACAGGAGAAAGGACGGACGGAGCGCAGCAGCCCTCCGGACTTGCCTAACGGAAGTTTACTTCAGTGTCGTTTGGTACATACAGCAATCAGACTAAGCTTATGAAACTTGTTGATTTCAGCATGTGGTTAATTTCATTTCATGTCTCCTAAGGATGTATTTTAATTTTTTATTCAACAGCACGTCATCAACTTATGGAAAAGATTGGCTTAAATATGGAAAAGTAATTTTTTATTCAACAGCCATAATTATGTTTTAATGGAATTGGGCAAATTTTAGTGTTCTTTATATCTTTCAAATGATGGTTCCAAAAGTAAATAACTCATATAAACTTAGGAATTAGTCGCCAGTGTGTATATGAGTTGGGATCACTGTATGATACTAATTGCATATATGTTCATGGTATTTTGTCCAAAACAGATTAGTGACAAATTTATTGTGAGAGTGAGGGTATCAAACACATCAGCTGCTCGTATATTCTTTGAACACTTTATCGTCAAGATCCCAAATGAAGAGGTTATATATCTCTATAAGTTTCTTCCTTAAGCATGCATTTCTTGTTGCGACGATAGTAAAAGACAGAAAATCCCTTCATGGGTTCCTGTTATATAATTATGTGTTGACTGCTGAATCTTGTAAATTTATGTTTTCTTTTGGTGTAGCCTATTTTGGAGGCACTGGCGACTGTAGTTTGGCTTGACAAAAACTATCGTCCGGTTCGTATTCCATCAGAGGTGAGATCCAGACTTGTTCAGTATCTACGTCATGAGGATTCCAATTGATGTTCATCATATTACCATTTTGGGGGCTGAGATGAAAAATTGAGGTGTTTTTGCATAAGTACTATTCAGCATGTAACTAAAAGTAAGCTTAGCCCCCTATTCTCAATTGAGCTGTTATAGTTATGATCTATTTCGGTTTTGTATTGTTGTATCATATCATTTGTTCTTGCAAGGTTGAAATTGTTAGATTTGGAGTGATCCAAAACCATATTAACAAACGAGATACTGAATCGTGATGATGAGATCATCGAATTATAGTGGCTTTTATAGCCCCACGCCTCAGCACCCTATGTCATTGGGGTTGCACCCTTTGTGGATGTCTCATTTTAGACAAAATATTAAGAATTCAAGATTCCATGTTTGTAGTTGATCATCAAATTCGCAACTTAGGTTCTCATATTATAAAATAAAATGTGAGTTGTACTACTTGTATATCATCGGTATACCTTTAGATCTAAATATTTTCCTTTACTTAAACAACAGCACTGCAAAAGATTGGTGTTAGACATCTGTAAATTATTTCCTTTACTTAAACAACAAACACAATACACAAACGACAAATAAATAAGAAAAATCACCAAGAACACAATATCTAGAAAGGTACACGTTTGGTCCCTAAGGTTTGCTCAGATTTCGTGTTTAGTCCCTAAGTCGTTTTAATTATATGATAAATACCTATTTTTTAAACTTTGCACTCATTTAGTCCCTATATTGGATGGGGCGTTAGTTTGACCGTTAAGTGTTTAAATAATATTTGCCCGTTAGTCCATTCGTTAATATTTTTTGCACCGTTATTCCTCATTTTCTCTAAAATGAATTAAAAAGGGCAGCATTGTTCGAACTTGGATCTTGTTGCCCAAAAACCAACACCCAACCACTGGACTAAGTTTCCAGTGGTGTAATTATATCAAAATAAATTCTATTTAACAATTTTTTGCTCAAACTTGTTTTTCTCCGTTTTTGTATGTTTTTATACGTTTTTGTCTCTTTTTTTACGTTTTCATACGTTTTTATATGTTTTCGTCCGTTTTTTTACATTTTTGTCCGTTTTTTAGGTTCTCGTCCATTTTTTTACGTTTTCGTCCTTTTTTTTAAGTTTTTGTCCGTTTATTTACGATTCGTCCGTTTTTTTTACGTTTTCGTGTGTTTTTATACGTTTCGTTCGTTTTTTTACATTTTTGTCCGTTTTTTACGTTCTCGTCCATTTTTTTTACGTTTTCATCCGTTTTTTTACGTTTTTGTCCCTTTTTTTACGTCCTCGTCGTTTTTAACGTTTTCGTACATTTTTTTTACGTTTTTGTCCGTTTTTTACGTTTTTGTCCATTTTTGTCTGCTTTTTTTTTACGATTTTAGACGTTTTTGTCCATTTTTTACGTTATTGTCCCTTTTTTATGTTTTCTTCTGTTTTTTTATGTTTTTGCCAATTTTTTACGTTTTTGTCCATTTTTATGTAAGTGTATAAAAACGTATAAAAGCGAAAACGTAAAAAAAACAGACGAAAATGTATAACAACAGACAAAAACGTAAAAAAAACATACGAAAACGTATAAAAACGGACGAAAACAAAAAAAAGGACAAAAACATATAAAACGGACGAAAACGTAAAGAAAAACATACGAAAACGTAAAGAAAAACATACGAAAACGTTTAAAAACAGACCAAAACGTATAAAAACGGACGAAAACGTAAAAAAAATGGACGAAAACGTAAAAAAATGGACGAAAACGTAAAAAACGGACGAAAACTTAAAAATCGGACGAAAGCGTAAAAAAAGACGAGAACATATAAAAATGGTTGAAAACGTAAAAAACAGACGGAAATGTAAAAAAAGGGACAAGAACGTTGGTATGTGCTTATTCACATACCTTTATTTGAACAAAATCAGACCAAAACGACCAAAAACTAACCATAAATGCCAAATATATTGTGTTTTTGCGTTTGTGATTGTGCAGGTACGGATATTTGAAAAATGGACATAAATCAAGAGAAAAAGACAAAAACGAGCACGGGAATTTGGAAACAGTATTTAAAGCCGGAACCGGGAAGATATTTTTCATGTGAATCATTTTTGAGCTCAAAATTACAATCTCAGCCCTTGGAACATATCAAAATTACAAAAACAGCCCTTTATTATACTTTCCCTAATTGACACATTTGTTCCTTCCATGTCTTAAACTATTTCACACTTAACCCTTTAATAAACTACAAACAGATTTTTAAATCAAACCCAATTTTAAAAAACAAACCCAATCAAACCTTTCAAGCCCAACACAAAAAGACACCAGCCCAATCCACACACCCTTATCCTAACCCGTATTCTATTATAATCACCCAGTCATAACCCGGTCAACACCCCAAACAGATTTACCCGCCTTTTCCCCCCAATTACTGTTTATCGTCTTCCACCTCAAATTACCCTGCAACCCAAAACTTACCCACCTCATTAAATGATGACAAGACAAGAGGAATGCCACGTGGAAAATCCCAGCTATTTCATTGGCTACAACACCACTACACATGATCAAGGGCTGAGATGAGAAGATTGGAGGCCAAGTTGAAATCAAAGGCTGATATTGAGGGTTCCAGATGCTTCCCAAACCCTAGCTGCCTTCACTCAAGGCCTATATAAAGACCTCTTCACCAACATACCAGGAGTTAGTTTTTTAGTAGTTTTTCTAGGGTCGAATTTATGTTTAAGTATTTTTATAAGTATGATTTAGTTTTTAAAGTAATTTGTAATCATTTTCAGTTGTACTCAGTGTTTAATATTAATGAAATAGAGATTTCTTTTTTTTTTTTAATTCAAATTCAAAATTCTTGTTTTATGGTTCAAAAAGGGTTATAAGCTATTATTACTGTTTCTATAAGCTGGTATAAGCTTAACAAAGCTTTTGTGAAACTTACTTTGTTCTAAAACTGTCTCAAATACAAAATCCAAAAAAGTCAAAGATGGTCAACATTTTGGTCATATAAGCTATTGGGATGATAAGCTGGTATGGAATAAGCTCACAGGGGGTCTTAGCTTGTGTTTAACAAGCCTGTGCTTGTGTGATTGATAAATCCATTCTGATTTAAGCAAAATCCTTTGTAAGCTTTATTCTCTAAATTTTTCTATATCTACTATTCATGTGCTTTAGCTTAATACTGCTTATATAGTGCTTATTTTGATTGTTAGCTACTTATTTGTTCTTTATATTGTTATTTGCGTATAATTTGTTAGGTGTTATTAGCTCATTTCTGTTTTTACTTAAAAATCTCAAAAAGCCAAAAAAATTAGCTTAGTAGTAGATTTGCTTATTCAGTGCTTATATTTGGTTGAAAATCACTCAAATTAGGTTAATATACTTAGATCAACTTCTGTTATTAGCATTCCAAGCTTAAATAGGTCATTACTAGTATTAATATCAAAACAGTCTTGGTTAAGAGGTGTTTGGCATAAGCTTATTTTTGGGTCAAAAATCTGAATTACTGTTCATTTGCATGTGTTTAAGGTTTGATCATGCTTAATTTAGCCTGTGAAAGTTGTTAGTAGGAGATTTCTAGCTGTTTTGAAGGATTGAGAGGATTTGAGTGGGCTGTTATAGGTTTTACCGTTTTAGAACGAGTTCTGATCTTATAAGGTAGGTATAAGATTAAGTTAATTTAGTTCTTGATTGTAGTGTTTCTGAGTTCATTCTATTGCAGTAAGTAGACACACAAGAGTTGAATATCTTTCATTAGCTTTTGCAAGTGTTTTGGCCAAATTAGTACAAAAACTGGTCTCAGAACCTTAATACGCAGCTTGTACTAATTTTGCCTCAGTTCAACTCATTTCTTTGATTTTTCATTTGCTAATCATAAGCTCAATCAAGCTGAAACTTGGTACTGATAATCTTGGGTTGTTAGTACACTTAGTCCACATTTTTATTTTATTTTTTTTATTAGCTTATTATCAGCTTTTTCTGCCTGCATAAATAGGACAGTAGCCCCTTACTTAGGCCTGCATCAGTTTTCCTTTTTACTTATTTTGAATATTAAGTGCTTAATTGCTTTTGATGTTGGCTTATTGTGAGTTTGTTGGTTCACTTTGATCCCACTTTGTTTAATTCAGCTTAATCTAGTTCCTTCTTAGTTTATCTAATAGCTTATTAGTCCCTTAAGCTTATTTCCCTTGCTTAATTTTCCCTATTATGCCAACTGTTCTGATTTTGGATAGCTCTTTCTGAGATATTAAGAAGTTTTCAAAAATAGTTTTAGTTTTAGAAAGTGCTTATTTTCTTGAGCTTATTTAGTTTTTAAAAGAAAAACAAAAAAAAAATAAAAAAAAAAGGAAAAAGAGCAAAACCAGGGTTCGAACCCTGGTCAACTCAGCTCACACCACACACACATAGCCATCTGCCCTAGGGACTTTTATCAATAGATCTTCACATTGTTTTTTACTTAACCAATATTAAACCCTTTTAGCTTAATTAAACTAGTTAGCTTATTTACTGCTTATCTAAATAAGCAGTTAGGATACTTTCATTTTTCTTACATTCTCTATAGTATTAAGTATTTTCATAAAAAGTTTTAGATTTTTCTAAACAGTTTTAATATTTTTAATCGTTTAATTTCTTAAATTTAGTTTTTAATTCATAATAAATTAAATAAAAATCAAAAAAATATAATTCTTTTTTCTAAAATTCTATTTTGTTAATTAGGACTTAGGAAAATTAATTTGGCATTTCTAGGATTAGTTTTCCATTGTTTTCACTTTTCACTTACGTTTGCCTTAGATTCGCCTTTCCCTTGCCTTATTAATTGTTTTTAGTTAATATTTCATTGTTTTAATTTTAAAATCCAAAAACCCATATTTTTCACCTTTCAGTGCACGTTTCACGAACCCGATATCACAAATTCCATTTATCCTTCATCGGGACAATGAACCGAGTTACACATATTTCCTTTGTGTTTCCTTTGGAACTAAATTATCAAATCAATTTTTGGCGCCGCTGCCGGGGAAGGTTGAAGTGAATTTTTTGTTCTCGTTTCTCGATTCGTGTTTTGAAGATCCTTCTCCCGGGAAGTTATCGTTTTATTTGTGAATATTTTTCTAAAAACCAAAAATCATAAAAATTAAAAAACCATAACACTTTTCCTAAAGTGTTTACAATATCAAAAAAATTGAAAAACAACAAAACAAATCGTGAAATCATTTGATTTAGGATTATCTTTAGATTACAACCTATACAAGTGGTTTAAGGATGGTTTGACATTAAATTGACAAACCGAAAGAGGCGGGTTTTTAATCAGCTTTCGAGCGGACCTTTGCTTCTCCGCCACTCTGCGAGTAGTCTTAAGAGAAACGAATATCGGTTGAGGGATCGATACCAAAAATGTTGTGATTATTTTTAAATTAATATAAAAATCCAAAAATATTTTCCTTTTCAATTTGGTTTTTCTTTTTGATTTTTTGTTTCTTTTTGGTGTATGAACACCCGTTCTTCTTCTCACGATCTTCTTTCACCTCTCTCAAATCCCAAGAGAATTATTCGTCACAATCACCGTGTTGAATTTCCAACCGTGGAAATGAACAACAACGATCAACACCCCCTGATGGGTGGTGATAATCATAATCAAGTGCAAGCTCCCGATCTCCGACCAATGGAAGAGTTACTCCAAGCACCGGTTGATGGTGTTGGTGATGCTATCGTAGTACCCGCTATTCTTGCAAATCAATTCGAAATCAAGATCGGGTTACTTAATGTTGTCACGGGTATTTCTTATCACGGATTTGAGAATGATGATCCTCATTCCCATATCCGGAGATTCACAAAAATCACTGAAACTCTTAGAGTGAACCAAGTTCCTCATGATGTGATTAAATTGATTTTGTTTCCTTTCTCCCTCGAAGGGGCAGCCCGGACTTGGCTGGAAAAGGAACCTCCAAATTCGATTCACACTTGGAACGATTTAGTCTCCAAGTTCGTGAACCACTTCTATACACCTTCTAAAACAACGAATCTAAGAAATCTAATCACTCAATTTCAACAAGCTTTCAATGAATCATTCAGTGAGGCTTGGGATTGATTCAAAGAGTTGTTAAAGAAATGTCCTCATCACGGATTTTCACCCTTGCACCAAATTGATTGTAGGTCCAAAAGTTATGGATCTAAGTAGCCTGTGTTACTTAATAGACAACTTGAATAAATCCAAATTGATATATGTGAGAAACTCTAAACAAGTTGTTAATTGCTAATGTGGAATCTTAACAATAACAATGAAGAACACAGTTAACTAACTTCGTAATTCTATTAATCTTTCAATCACAATGTCGTCCAATACATAATGCCATAGGGTTCCTTTTATACTCTAAGGAAACCCTAAAGATACAAAACGTATGAAAGGATAAACATATCTTCTAATAAGATAACTAATTCATCCGTATCCTTTTCTAACTTATAGCTAACTAACTTTACTATAAATCATAAACAGACTTAACTAAACACTGTCGACCATACTTAACTATGCAACTATGTCTACCAGACTTAACAATGCACTAGCAGACTTAACTATGACTTGACAATAACTAACAAAATTAACTAAGTACTCCAGCAGACTTAAGTCTGTTCTTCATATATAAGTCTGTTCTTGTGATAATTCCCAACAATCCTCCCCTAACTTGATCTTCATGCTCCATGAACTTCAAGTTTCTTTTGAATAAGCTTCTTGAGGATTGAACTCTAAACTCTTGGAATTATCTTGAACTTTAACTCTTCAAATCAGCATATCTGATCTTGTGCAGCAACTTTTATCATCATTCTTCATATATTCTGATCTTTGCAGCAACAATGACTACTTGTACATCAATTTTAAAGTTTCATACTATTCTCATCACTTCCAGGTGTGTGAACTCCTGTGAGAGGTGAATCATTGAAAATTAATGGATTTGATGTCTCTTTACCAGATAGCCATTAACTTCTGGAGTAGCCAATGTTTTGGTGTGTAAGACCATGGTACATTGATAACCATATGATTTTTAGCAAATCATCAGCTATCAACGGATTTGTTTTGTCTTTACCAAAAGCCGTTTGCTTTTGGACTAGCCAATTCTTTGGTGGAATGCACCTCACCTTGGTGAATTGATAACCAGTTATGGATTTCCATAGCCTTTACCATAAGCCATACTCTTGTGGGCTAGTCAACTCTTCACTATCACAGATATGGTGAGTTGATTACCATACAATTTTTGGCAAATTGTCAGCCATAAACGGATTTGAGGTATCTTTACCAGAGCCGTTTGCTCATGGATTAGCCAGTCCTTATGTGGATTAGACATGGTGGACTGATGACCATTTGTTGTGTTAGTGCAAAGCACCTTCACCAAGTGAGAAGTTCCATTAGTCTCACTTATCAACTTTGAAAATTCTTTCAAACACCCCAAACTGCTTCCTTTTGGGATTGTCTTTCTATTAACTCCAACAGTTGATTACATACCTCATCATTTTTATTACCTAATGCGCGTGATGTGTCGTTGCGGTTTAGCAGTTTTAATGCCTACTCAAGTTTTAAATTTATATTTAGCCGACTTATCAATAACACACACACTTAACGAGCAGTGTACCCGGTCAGTATGAATATAATGGTAAGTAGAGTGTCGATCACTAAGAGTGGAACGTATTATCTCGTTATTCTAATCAGTATTTTAATATCCTAACGCAAGGGGGTTTCAGCCTGAGAGACTGGCACGATTTTGTTTGCAATTAAATAATAAACTAAACTAATAGGCACGAATCAGCAAGTAGCACACACGTACACAGATAAATACTCGAGACAATAAGAGGGCTGTCCTTATAATTAAGTAGTTTGTCACTTGTTTTATTGATAGCTTTATATGAAGTGTATGTAGTTAATCCTTTCTCGTTGGTCCTAAGCTTATCGGCGAGTAAACCCTTAATGATGACTTATGTCTAAAAGTTATTCCTAAGTGATCATGATGAGGCGAAAAGTGTACCGCTTTTAAGGGGTCATTTAAGCCCGAAATCGTATTTATTTGATCAAATATTGCCCTAAATCGTTCCTTTTGTCATTTTAGGTACTTTTGAGGAGAAATCTGGAAAAGGAGGCATTTTGGACGTTTTTGGAGCATTAAAGTGAAGAAAACGGCAAAGTCTCAAGAATCGGCTAAAAGTTACTCTTGACGGCGTCACAATTAACATGGGACGGCGTCATGCCTTGGCAAGAAAAGTTGGATGTGAAATTTACTCATGACGGGCCAGTGAGTTAGCATGAGAATTCTGACGGCGTCACGCTTTAACTAAATCAAGGGCGTCACGGCTTAAATCATAAGGGGACGGCGTCACGTTCATGATCCGACGGCGTCAAGCCTTGATAGGCCAGAATGGATTTTTGAAGAGCTAAAGAGGGACGGCGTCAAGAAGGTCACCCGGGAACCCTAAAAGCGGCGAGGTGACGGCGTCACAATGCATAAGGTGACGCCGTCAGATCCAAAAATCTATATATAGTTTTCTAATTTTTTGTCATTAAGAGAGAGCTTAGTGTGTGGAATTTTGGGATAAAACCCTAAGACGATTTTAGCTACTTTTTCAGGGCTTCTTGCCTTGAGATCTTCCATGTTTCATTGAAAGATAAGTTATCAATTAATCATTCAATATGTCTATGTGTTGTTTGATTCTATCTTATGCTTGTCTTTTGTTTAACATGTTAGGCTAATTTTATCTTGTGTTTGCTTAGATCTAATGAAACCTAGCTATTGATTATTGGTTGTTAGTGTGTTGTTAGTTGTATTGGATGATTGTTTATCTATGTTAGGCTTAAGAAAACTGGCTAACTTCCTATTCGGTAACTTGCTTGAACGTCTTAAGAAACATGAACCAAACGCATACTAAAGGTTTTTATGGTTGTATTTAATGCACAAGCGAATTCTAGTGATCCCATGTTAGGAGCTTCCTAGCCGGCTCGACATAGGAGTGAAGTAGGAGCTTGTAGAGTTGGGGAAGTAAGTACGCCACCCCACGAATGGTATTAAGGAATACACCCGTCATCCACGCGACTAATACACACTAATTAACCGGTAAAAGATAGTTAGGGAGTAAGGAAATCTAAGTAAACACATTTCTCTACACATAAGTTTCTCACCACTTTTCATTTTTGTTATTTTATTTTATTTGCATTCGTAGTCATTTGGGTTAGTTGACTAGCAACTAATTCCGCCCACTCCTTCAAACCCGAGATTTTACTTGCTTTCATAAAATTATAAAAACATAAAAAGAATCTTCCTCAACCCTTAGACCTAATGAGAGTAGCCTTTCACACCTAACGAACACTATTCCCTGTGGAGAACGATCAATCCCCCGTACTTACCACTACACTATACTACATCGGTCAGGTACACTGCCTGGTGGGGTTGTAAGCCTCTTGAGATCCCTCGAGAGGTAAAACCTGTTGTAAGGTTACAAAACCACGCACATCAAGTTTTTGGCGCCGCTGCCGGGGAATAGTTATTGTTTAGGTTGAATTTTTATTTCTATTAGGTCTACTCACTAGATTCCTTTCTAGTGAGATTTTTGTTTTATTTTTCTAGGTTTTCTTTAGTCTATCTATTTTCTTTGTGCTTTTGTTCGTAACAGATTTTCATTAACTATTCAGTTTGCCATTATGGAAAACGCGAATCCACCCCTTACACCTGGCGAAGTGGCTTTGTTGCGTAGCCAACTTGAGAATGAGATTAGTGAGCTCAGGGAGCTCAGTAGAATGATTGATATAGAGCTTGATTATGCTTTGAACAACTTAGGGACCGCCATATACTCAGATAATTACTTAGAACGTAATAATCTTACGGTTGATAAGTTGATTGAGAAAATTGAGGAAGTGAAGGTAGATCCTAGGTTTGATGATTATTTCAATAAATACCCCACTAAGGAGGAGATTGCTTACTATAACAACCTAGTTGATAACCCTCGACCACCTTTTGTTAGAATTGACCCAAAGATTAAGAGAGGTGATCCCGGGAATGTGAAGATACCATGTATGATTGGGTACCAATATGTTGAGCATGCTTACATTGACTGTGAATCCCCAATCAACGTTATGTCCTCAGGCCTCTATAGCCAAATCATAAACACACCACTTGAGCCTAGGATGGACCCCAAGTGTCCAGGCGGAGTTTGTAACTTCGTTGGAAGAATTAAGGATATACATATCCTTGTTGGGAGCTTTACCTTTGTCACCAACTTCATGATTTTAGAAGATATGGCAAGTGTTGTTGACTGCCGCCTATCTCGCGTTGTGTTAGGTAAGCCATTTATCGAAGCATCCAATTTAAGGTATGACCGTTTAAAAGGCACGGTTCAGTTTTCTAATCACATAGATAGGATCACATATAGGATGCCTTATCGGGTTAATGAGTTTCGTTTTGTGCCTCGATTTGACATGGACAACATTGGTGCGATTGAGGACATCAATGAAGAGGATAAAGAAAAAGGCATGGACCATGTTTGGAATAGGAGAAGCCTTTATTATAAAGATTGCTTAAACCTTGGACCTAAATACAAAATTGATATGGAGGTTGTTAGGATGATTAGAGGGGCAATTGAGAAGCAAAACGGAAAAACGTAGACCCCGTGACTTTGAGTCTAGCTACAAGACTCGTTAATAAAGAAAAGCGCTTCTTGGGAGGCAACCCAAGCTTTATTTGTTTTATTTGCTTTGTGTGTTTATTTATTTGTTTGTTTGATTTTATTTGTTTCCGTATGTGTGTTTAAATTTTATTATTATTGATTCATGTTCAAAACTAAATTGTGAAAATGCTTTATTTTGTTTTTAACTTCGTCTTAACTACATATAAAGGTATTTTGCAAAAGATAAGTGTAAGGGAAAGTCAAATCGGTTTATTAGAACACAAATGAACATGAATCATAATAATAATAAATTAGCATACATATTCGTATTTGTTTGAGTCAAATGCTTGTATCGAGTCATAATGATGTTTTGCAGGATTTCCAGGAAGTAAGGTAAAGGTTTTTCCAGAAATTTTCCGGAAACTAAAAATGAAAATTTTTTGTCAGGTCATTTCTGACGGCGTCAGGGGTTATAACCTGACGGCGTCAGATTTAATTTCCAGAAATTTTTGAAAGTTTTGTTTTCATAAAAAGTTTTTATTAAAATCTCCAACTTATAATCTCCAGGAATCTGCAAAATTATCAGTCCACAAGCATTATATCCTTATATATAGATTTTATCCCGCCGATGTTATGCAGGTTTTCGTGTTTGTTTTCTCAGGTTAACAGGTTATTTTGGACAAGGAAATGTTTATGGAATCAAGCTTATGGCGATGCATTAGTCATGGAGCTTCAACATTCTCTTTGGAGGAAGATTTAACCGTGTGATTTCACTATCCAACGAGCGAATCAGGGGAGTATTTGATTTCATTCTTTTACTTTATGCTTTTACATCTTGTTATTTGAACATTGGGGACAATGTTCATCTTAAGTGTAAGGGGAGGGTAAAAGTACGATTTTAGAGAATACAATTGCGCTTGATTTTTGTTTGTTTAATAATAGATGTGTAATAAAACTGAGAGAAATACTTGATTAGGGTAATTTTAGTGCCAAATTTAAAATTTTTTACAACATATAGGAGTGAAACTTTGATCTTAATGAGCGTCTCATGGATAGGAGTTATATGACTAGCACAAAAACCGTACCACTAAAAAATTTTCCACCCCCAAATATGTGAGGTTCGCCCCTAGAATTGGTAGGAAAAGCATTTATGCTATGATGTGTGTACCGGTAGCACTTAGATTCTAGAACTTGCGTTAGGACCATTCCAAGGCCACAAGTGAGACTACATTCGTGTAGTTAGATTTACTACATGATAAGAGGCATTAGGATTAACCCATTGTTTTACACCTGTGTTTTTGTTATAATTACGTTGGCTACATTGGTCAAGTAATTCTCCCACACCCTTTGCGTTGTACTCATTTTTAGTACACGATACCCCTAGTACACCCCTCAGAGCCTATCTTTTCATTTCGACCTTTAAGCATTTTACTTAAAGGAAGAATTTGTTACACCCCACTAAAATGTACACCCAAATCGCCTTAGCCTACCTTGTATGCACTCATCTTTAGTGCATTATTGTTACAACATTTGTTTAAACCCAAGTTAATTATCTAATTGATTACATGGTTGCTAAGTCGAGTCATATCCTTGTACATATTGTTTTGGGACGATTGGGACTCATGGGTAAAGTACTAGTGTAATGGAGTAATGGGGAAGAACATCATTTATTACCCCCATATGTGCTAAATATTTTAAAAGTACTCCAAGTGTTTCAATTATCTTAATTCGAGTCATTAGAATAGTTATTTGTAAAGTTATGTAAAAATTCAAGTGTAAGGGGAATGCAACGCCCCTATGATGTATTATTTTGGATGGTAGGGCAAGAGTGTATGCTAAAAAAAAAAAAAAAAAAAAAAAAAAAAAAAAAAAAAAAGAAAAAAATCAAGAAAAATACAAAAAAATGAGAAAATGAAAAATAGAAAAAACATACGGACTACCATCCCGTTTCATTTTATGTTTATCTTTATGTTTTTGTTATTTTGTTATTTCGTTTTTAGCTTAAGATCGAGTCGAGTCTTGGCTTAGCAACATTGTATAGTACATGTAATTGATCAAGATCTTTAACTCGCCACCAGTAAAATATCCCGTATCCAACAAAACCGTGTTTTCCTTTTCCCTACACCTAACGTTATAACCCATTTAAAAGCCCTCTTTGATAGTTTATCTTAGGTGCTTACGCCTAGTGGAGGAGGTTTTCGATCCTTTCCCAAGCCTATGGTAATCTATTTGCTATGACAGGTAGTGAGAGATATTTTCCGTTTTCATTTATGAGATTTATTTTAATGACACTTGAGAGATGTGAGTATCTAAACACTACTTGTGAGGTGCTAGTATGTAATCTCCGTGCTTATTATGATTGAAGTGGAACGATTATTTGTTGTAATTACTTTTATGTTAGCATTAAATGACCCCTAACTTGTATTTTGATTAGAATAAAAGCGCATTTGCTTGAGGACAAGCAAATCTCAAGTGTAAGGGTATTTGATGAGGCGAAAAGTGTACCGCTTTTAAGGGGTCATTTAAGCCCGAAATCGTATTTATTTGATCAAATATTGCCCTAAATCGTTCCTTTTGTCATTTTAGGTACTTTTGAGGAGAAATCTGGAAAAGGAGGCATTTTGGACGTTTTTGGAGCATTAAAGTGAAGAAAACGGCAAAGTCTCAAGAATCGGCTAAAAGTTACTCTTGACGGCGTCACAATTAACATGGGACGGCGTCATGCCTTGGCAAGAAAAGTTGGATGTGAAATTTACTCATGACGGGCCAGTGAGTTAGCATGAGAATTCTGACGGCGTCACGCTTTAACTAAATCAAGGGCGTCACGGCTTAAATCATAAGGGGACGGCGTCACGTTCATGATCCGACGGCGTCAAGCCTTGATAGGCCAGAATGGATTTTTGAAGAGCTAAAGAGGGACGGCGTCAAGAAGGTCACCCGGGAACCCTAAAAGCGGCGAGGTGACGGCGTCACAATGCATAAGGTGACGCCGTCAGATCCAAAAATCTATATATAGTTTTCTAATTTTTTGTCATTAAGAGAGAGCTTAGTGTGTGGAATTTTGGGATAAAACCCTAAGACGATTTTAGCTACTTTTTCAGGGCTTCTTGCCTTGAGATCTTCCATGTTTCATTGAAAGATAAGTTATCAATTAATCATTCAATATGTCTATGTGTTGTTTGATTCTATCTTATGCTTGTCTTTTGTTTAACATGTTAGGCTAATTTTATCTTGTGTTTGCTTAGATCTAATGAAACCTAGCTATTGATTATTGGTTGTTAGTGTGTTGTTAGTTGTATTGGATGATTGTTTATCTATGTTAGGCTTAAGAAAACTGGCTAACTTCCTATTCGGTAACTTGCTTGAACGTCTTAAGAAACATGAACCAAACGCGTACTAAAGGTTTTTATGGTTGTATTTAATGCACAAGCGAATTCTAGTGATCCCATGTTAGGAGCTTCCTAGCCGGCTCGACATAGGAGTGAAGTAGGAGCTTGTAGAGTTGGGGAAGTAAGTACGCCACCCCACGAATGGTATTAAGGAATACACCCGTCATCCACGCGACTAATACACACTAATTAACCGGTAAAAGATAGTTAGGGAGTAAGGAAATCTAAGTAAACACATTTCTCTACACATAAGTTTCTCACCACTTTTCATTTTTGTTATTTTATTTTATTTGCATTCGTAGTCATTTGGGTTAGTTGACTAGCAACTAATTCCGCCCACTCCTTCAAACCCGAGATTTTACTTGCTTTCATAAAATTATAAAAACATAAAAAGAATCTTCCTCAACCCTTAGACCTAATGAGAGTAGCCTTTCACACCTAACGAACACTATTCCCTGTGGAGAACGATCAATCCCCCGTACTTACCACTACACTATACTACATCGGTCAGGTACACTGCCTGGTGGGGTTGTAAGCCTCTTGAGATCCCTCGAGAGGTAAAACCTGTTGTAAGGTTACAAAACCACGCACATCAGATCAATTTAGTAATAACCGTGGGAGTGCAACCTTTCCGTTGCCACATTACACAAGCCACTAATAAACACAGAGGTGATCAATGCACTAATAAGTAGTAACCAAAGACATCAACATATAAATTTTAATCGATGGGAAAGCAATTTTAAGGGGAGTTGAAGTGAATGATAACATAACACAAGCCCATCAATCCTGATGAATTAAAGTTTGCTAACACAATAAAACAAAACTACTTAATGAATTAAACACATGCAGCACCTTCTTACAGCTCTTGTATCTTCGTTTGGTGTGTCTTGTGCTGCCTTCTTGACTGAATTCGTCCTAGGGTTTTTCTGCTTCGGTCTTCGGTATTATATGGTACGTACGAAATTCGTCTGGTCTTGGGGTATTTATAGTTTCTGTCTGAGGGTGAGATGCGGCGCATCTAAGGAGTAGATGCGGCGCATTGACTTAACTTCGCGTGGGGTCCAAGATTATAATATTCAGGAATATTCGTACACCGCCAGAAGATGCGGCGTAACTCCATGATTAGATGCGGCGCATGTCCTCTTGTATCTTGGATCGTATCTGGTGGAATCTTGATAGCGATGCGGCGCATGTCATGAGTGAGATGCGGCGCATCTGGAGCAGATTTAACTTGATCTTGTCCATTTCAGTAGACTCTTCACTTTATGCATGTTTTGCTCCATAATCAGTCCAAAATCGCCAAGTTTCACCAAATGCTTGTTTTTACCTGAGAATTACAAAAGTAAACGATTAAGTATCAATCCTCATACATAATATAGTAAAACAAGTCAAATTAATAGGATAAATGATAGTAATAAAATGTACTTATTTGAGTTCATCAAATATCCCCCCACTTGAACTTTACTTGTCCCCAAGTAAACCTTAGAATTTCTCTTATGAAAATGTATCCTAAAAGATGTTAGGATTTATTTTTATATCAAGCATGTATTCGTTTAATTCATAATCACACAACTAAACACTTTAACGAATTAGAAGTATAATAAAATAATTTGATAAAAGCAAATCTAATCGTTTAACTGTCCAGTCGCGACGAATATTCTATCATAAGCTTGGCAAGTATACACATCTCCCCCACTAAAGCCAAGGAATAACAAGTCTAAAGCGGTAAAAAGGGTTTTTAGGCTTAAGGGTTAATTATTCTCTTTTCACTATCGATCTCAAATTCCAGAAAAGGCGACAAAATCACAAATACATGATCGAATCCACGAACACGATACTTGCAATTGCTCAAATCCTTAACTCGAATAGGCTAAAGATAGGTCCAAACTTCACCAATAATAATATATCAAAAAGGGCGACAAAATCATAAGTACATAGCCGAATCCACGACTACGATACTTAAGATTGCTCAAATCCCTAATCTCAATAAATCAAAGGTTTGGTTGGATAAAGAATAATGAAGGGCATGGTAACATTTGGGATATAAATTGGTGTAAAAATAAAAATAAACAAAACAAATAAATTAAAATCCTAAGTGTGGTTAATTACTATCCCAACCATCCCATGAATAAGACTCATATCATCAAATAACTCACGCTTTAACACTTGAAACACACGCTTTAGGTAGACACGAATTATACTCAACAAGATCTTAATCAAAGAATAAACCTTAATTGGCGTTCCATAACTGCCAATTCCCATTCAATCCATAGATATAGTACAACAAATAGTGGCCATATGAACCACTTACATAACTTTACATCGTTGGTTTTAAAAACAAACATCCAACTCTTTTTCTTTTTTCTTTTTCTTTTCTCATTTTTTTCAATTTTTTTTTTTTTTTTTTTTTTTTTTTTTTTTTTTTTTTTTTTTTTTTAAACTAAAGATGTGTAAAATTTTACCACATCACTATAATGATAATTCTGGATAATTTTTCCATACTTTTCATACTTCAGAAATAACGGTAATAGTGAAAGTAGTAAACACACGAAAAATAAACTCAAAAATATACAATATTTACTTTCACTCCAATTGCATTGTGCAATTTCCCGACCTAACCAAAGATAATGAATTACGCACGCGAACACAGGTAATGTAAGGAAACACACTTTGCCTATAGCAATTAACCAACCACGGATTCTAATCTACAGGGTAGGCTAAGGTGTAAGGGTGTAACGAAACATTTTAAACATAGGTGTAAGAAACGAAAGGAATGGCTCTGAGTGTTTTTCTAGGGGTATCTTACTCTAAAAATGAGAGTAACAAAAGGGTTTATACGGGAGTTAACTAACCAGTGTAGTTAGCTAATAACACATAACATATAAAGGCTATTTGGGTGTAATCCTAGAATTTTACCAATTTAGACAAGTCATTCCAATTATATAAATAATACTTATTATGGTGGTCTCGAATAGTATACAAGCCAAGTTCTAAAGTTTACAAGTCACCGGCACACTCATAGATTTGTGAATTTTGAAAAATCACAATTTTTGAAAATAACGTCATGTGTGCAGCTATGCAACTTAGATCTTAAACAAAAACATGCTAAAAAATTTTTAAGTTTGATATATTAAGCACATTTTAAGCATAATTTTTGAAAAAGTTTAGGACAAGTAATTGTTAAGTGTTCTAATTCTCCAATCCCCCCACTTAAGTTAAACAACGTCCTCGTTGTTTGTATAAAAGGTTAAAAACTAGAAAATAAAAGAATTAGAACAGAAAAACTCCCCTGAGATTTGCTCGGTATGATCCTCCATTTGTATTAGAGCAAAAATCAACTTTTTGTGGATTAGAACGTTAAAGCTTCATACTTGATGTATCCACAGGAAATCCAGGAAACTATAATACCACCAACACTTTAAAACACACCTAAGATAAGAAAGGTTCAAGCTTGCATAATACATTAGTAGTTAGATAAAAATAAAACTTAAAAATTAAAACTGAAAATCATCAGGTCAGTCGATGCGCCGTATCTTATGGAAGAAGATACGCCGTATCGAGCCTGGAATTAATACGGATCAGAATAAAGATGCGCCGCATCCTTAACCAGGGATGCGCCGCATTAAAATAAACTGATAAATAGTTTTAAAGTCGAAAATAAAAAATGCAGAAAAATAAAATAAGATATGACCATTGCAGGAGATGCGTCGCATCTCAGGATTGAGATGCGCGTATCTTCATGCGGGCCTGACTGACTCGACACAAAAATAAAAATTCTCCGGGTTGTCTCCCGGTAAGCACTTGTCTTTATTCCAGAGTCTTCAAGTTAGACTCACGTTCAGCCCTTTAATATCGATCATTTATTCCTACATGGCCACGTAGGATCCATTTAGCAACCAAATCGTCTCGTATATATTCAGGTCCCAAATTCAAGACTCCTTTGTAGAATCCTCCCATCAATTGATATGGGTACTCAATCCCTCTCTTATTGTCATCATCACTAACAAAAAGGAATGGAGAAAATTTGTAGCAAATCCTACTAGTAGCATATTTAAATCCAGGGTGAGTTCGGGGCATCATATAAGTGATAATGTCGCTTCCACATTGAAAGGTGATCTTTCCTTCAAATCGTTTTGCATTAATAGTGATCTCCCTACAAAATGGTTTTCCAACAATCACGTCGCCCATATTGCTGTCACAATAGGCATTCATGTCTTCAATAACTGCGAACTCAGTAACAATAGTAAAGCGTCCAACGAAGATCGGGACATTAATGAAGGCTCCAACTACATTCTTTCCTTTATACTCCACTTTATTTCTCATAATAGAATTGTAAAAGCTCCTTGACATGACATTGATTGGTAAAATAGGAAAGAAATTGGCGTCAATACACTTGTATCCAATCATGCATGGGAATTGTAAATTGTAAGCACAATCGGCGTGGATCCTTCTACCGTAATCCCAAGAACCATCATATCCCTCAAATTCATCGTAATTCCTAGTATTAATAGTGTTGACCTTTGGACTATCCAGAATTTCTCCATCTTCCAGCTCAGATTCCGCATCATCCATGAACAGGTCATTGGATTCCAACGGTCCATCAAGGTCATTAAGTTCAATGTAGTCCCCATCGTAACGTTCAGGTGATTTATCACGCACTAATACTTCATTCATAAAATTGGCTTCGAAGTCGAAGTCTATCAGTTCTCCGTATTCTTCCATTATCCATCTGAAATAATCATGAAAGCATCAGTAGGATTTGTTTGCTAGAAGAGAAATTAATGGATATAGAAACGGATATAAGAATAAAAATAGCTGATATCTGCAGACGACGCGCCGTATCCAAATAGTTGGATACGCCGTATCTTATAATCGTTAAAATTTAATCAGACTTTATTCA
The DNA here is from genome assembly GCA_021014915.2 of Artemisia tridentata subsp. tridentata. Taxonomy (NCBI): domain Eukaryota; kingdom Viridiplantae; phylum Streptophyta; class Magnoliopsida; order Asterales; family Asteraceae; genus Artemisia; species Artemisia tridentata. The sequence goes on from CP139502.1 coordinate 77,624,832, forward strand.
GAAAATAGATACGCCGCTTAGAATTTATGAATGCGCCGTATCGAATTAATTAATCAAAAATCGATATTTATTTAAAATTAAATACATCGTATTAACGAAAGTTAATGCGCCGTATTTTCGTTACGTTTAAAAATAGAAGATTTTTGATTCAGAAAATGCGCCGTATCGACAGAGATCGATACGCCGTATCTGTTTAATAATTCGCAAACTGTTTTTAATTAAAATAATAGATACGCCGTATCTGCTAAAGCAGATGCGTCGTATGGCGTTATCGTTTAGAAATTTTTTTTTTATCAAAAACAGATACGCCGTATCTGCTAAAGCAGATGCGTCGTATTACTTTATCGCTTAGAAAAAATTTCTTATTAAAAACAGATACGCCGTATCTTGGGGAAAAGATGCGTCGTATCGAATTAATTAAACGCGTTGTAAAAAAAATTAAACGCAATACGCCGTATCTGAGAGATCAGATGCGCCGTATCGTTTGATTTAGCACAGTACAACGATAGCAGAACAGAAAATACGAAAAATAAAAACAAAAAATTAAACACACAAACAAAAATAAACACACAAAAATAAAAATAAAAGCAAACAATTAACACACAATACAACAAATATGCAAAATAATACAATGATGCAATTAATCTAATAAAAAGAAAAACCTAATTAAAATACTAATCAAATTAACAGATAATAACAATTCACTCCCCGGCAACGGCGCCAAAAACTTGATGCGCGTGATGTGTCGTTGCGGTTTAGCAGTTTTAATGCCTACTCAAGTTTTAAATTTATATTTAGCCGACTTATCAATAACACACACACTTAACGAGCAGTGTACCCGGTCAGTATGAATATAATGGTAAGTAGAGTGTCGATCACTAAGAGTGGAACGTATTATCTCGTTATTCTAATCAGTATTTTAATATCCTAACGCAAGGGGGTTTCAGCCTGAGAAACTGGCACGATTTTGTTTGCAATTAAATAATAAACTAAACTAATAGGCACGAATCAGCAAGTAGCACACACGTACACAGATAAATACTCGAGACAATAAGAGGGCTGTCCTTATAATTAAGTAGTTTGTCACTTGTTTTATTGATAGCTTTATATGAAGTGTATGTAGTTAATCCTTTCTCGTTGGTCCTAAGCTTATCGGCGAGTAAACCCTTAATGATGACTTATGTCTAAAAGTTATTCCTAAGTGATCAATTTAGTAATAACCGTGGGAGTGCAACCTTTCCGTTGCCACATTACACAAGCCACTAATAAACACAGAGGTGATCAATGCACTAATAAGTAGTAACCAAAGACATCAACATATAAACTTTAATCGATGGGAAAGCAATTTTAAGGGGAGTTGAAGTGAATGATAACATAACACAAGCCCATCAATCCTGATGAATTAAAGTTTGCTAACACAATAAAACAAAACTACTTAATGAATTAAACACATGCAGCACCTTCTTACAGCTCTTGTATCTTCGTTTGGTGTGTCTTGTGCTGCCTCCTTGACTGAATTCGTCCTAGGGTTCTGCTGCTTCGGTCTTCGGTATTATATGGTACGTACGAAGGCTCTGGAATTCGTCTGGTCTTGGGGTATTTATAGTTTCTGTCTGAGGGTGCACCGCCAGAAGATGCGGCGTAACTCCATGATTAGATGCGGCGCATGTCCTCTTGTATCTTGGATCGTATCTGGTGATATCTTGATAGAGATGCGGCGCATGTCATGAGTGAGATGCGGCGCATCTGGAGCAGATTTGACTTGATCTTGTCCATTTCAGTAGACTCTTCACTTTATGCATGTTTTGCTCCATAATCAGTCCAAAATCGCCAAGTTTCACCAAATGCTTGTTTTTACCTGAGAATTACAAAAGTAAACGATTAAGTATCAATCCTCATACATAATATAGTAAAACAAGTCAAATTAATAGGATAAATGATAGTAATAAAATGTACTTATTTGAGTTCATCATTACCCAACAGCTTCTTTTCTAACATCTCCTTACATACCCTAGGAGGTAGAGGATATTCAACCTCTGCTAGCATGTATATATAAGCCCTTTGCAAATTTAGACAATGTACCTGACAACTATCAAAGTACCTCCATCTTACTATCTCCTGTTGATAAGGCAGCTTCCAAATCTTGTCAGTTTTGGATGGTGGATCAAACATTGTCTTCAAGTCTCCCCAAAGATCCCTTTCAAACTCTTCTTCAGGTCTGTTATCCCCATGCTTAATCATCACCAACTTATACAGCTCCCTTAGATCATTCCTGCTCAAATCATTCAATAAACCTGGAAAGTTCACATAAACTACTTCTGTGTAATCTTCCCTTATTATTTGATATGATGCTCTTATCCCAGTCTTAATGATCTGATATTTAACAATCTTAGCAGGTTGGGCTAAGCTTTCAGGAATTGATCCCATGGTGAATTCCTCAGAAGAAGATTCCTTTTCCTCTTGCACATCCTTCTTGAACACCGATTTCCCTTTCCTGGCTATACTCTTCCTCCTAGTCCATACCAAAATAGGCTTCTTGACTTCACCTTCTTCTTTTACTTCCTTAGATGCCTTCTCAACTTTAGATACCTTTTGCCTTTTGAAGCTTCTTTTGATTGAGTCTTCATAGTCAATAGGCTTGTAACCTTGATCTCTCTCATATGCTCTGAGGTACCTTCCTTCAAGCTCTTCATATGACATTCCTTTCATCTTTTCAAATGTGGAATACATCATATTCTTTAAGCACATTTTCATGTCATACATCTTCTCCTGCTTTGACATTTTCTTAGTAGCACCTCTCTTCTTTTGTGTTTGTTTGATCTTTTCCATGAAGTCTCCAATTGTTTCTGTATCTCTTCTAGCATTAATGAAGTCTGCAAGCTGTTTTACCCTTTCTTCATCTGTCAGACTTGCATAAGCTTTTAGCTCTTCCAGCTTTGTTCTTAATTCATCATCATCTTCAATCATTGACATAACTGGATTAGTGTTGGATTCTTCTTGCAGCTTCTTTGCAAGCAACTCATCTTGTCTTTTAATCTCTTCCAGCCTTTCCCTTTCAGATGCTTCCTCAGCCTGAATCCTGGCCATCTCAGCTAAACTTGCTGCTTCCTCTTTTTCTTGCCTCTTAGTCTTCTTTGGCTCAGGAGTTTCTATCAGTATCTGCTTTCCTTCCCTTTGTGTACCAGCGGACTTATCCAATTGAGCAGACTTATCCTCATTAGCAGACTTAACACCACCAGAACTAACTTTGTCACCACCAGACTTATCTTGTTCATCACCAGAATTATCCTCATCAACTAACAATTTCCTCTTTAGCCTTCTCTTCTTCCTTTGTTGAATTTTACTAAGAGATTGGGCTAAAGTTTCTGTTGCTTCCAATCCTTCTGGACTTATGTCAGTATCACCAGCAGATTTAGCTTGAGTAGGAGTCTGAAACACTTGTTCTTCATCCAAATTCCTCCTCTGTTTGGAAGAATTTTCATCCTCAGCCCCTTCCTGAGCATCAAAGTCAACTCCTTTCTCCTTCATAATCCTCTCCATCTTCTTGACTTTCTTCACTAAAGTTACAACAGCATCACTCAAAGTTGTATTTGCCTTCTCCAATGCCGAAATCCTTTGAACCAAAGTAGGCACCAGCTTTAGAAGCCCATCCACAGTCATTATAGTGGATTCCTCTTCCTGAGTTGGAGTTGGAATCTGTGTTTGCTGTTGAGGTGAAGGTGGTGTAGGTGTAGGAGATGGTGGTTGTGGTGTAGGTGATCTAGGTTGTGGTGTAGGTGATCTTGAGACTTCTTGGGTTGACTCCTCAGGTCTGGATGATGGGGAGTAAGCCACTTGTCCAGATGTACCTGCAAGGTTAGTAGAAGCAGACAACATAGCAGGTAATAATGGCCTATGTGCCCTAGAAAAACCCCTTTTCATATTACCAAATATTTTAGGTGTAAAAGGTACACACAAATAAGTCTGCATTTTATTTTCAGTCTCAAAGTTCAACACCATTTGTAAAAAACGAGGGTACATCAAAAACTTATGCTTACTAGTCACATTTGCCACCATGCCATCAAAAATAAGTTTTGAGAAATTGAAAATCTTACCAAGTGAAAGACAGACCAAAGCAGAAGCAAAATTGCTTCCAAATTGGTCCCATCCACCACTCTTGGGACTTAGGCAGTGTAGCAAATGGTGTATTAAAAACTTTGACTGAGGTGTGAAAAAGCTTTTCCAAAAAGTGAATGCACCATCAGTGGGATATCCTATAGTTTTCATACCCTCTAAAATCATATTATTTGATAACATTGTTTCCCCTGAAGCATCATCTAATTTAAGACTACTTCTTATGGATGCTTTAGAGATGGAAAATTCATGGTTATCAATGGTTGCCCTTAAATGTAGTTTCCCATCAGCAAGAGTTTCGGAGGTAGCAGTCCCCCAAAACTGTTTGACTAGGGAATCATAGATAGTTGGGTTATGTGTTAAGGCATACCTTATATAAGAGCCTTTCAAAAAATCAACTATCTGCTCGAAACCTTCACTTTTGTTTGGTTTCTTCAAGAAACCCACTTAGTTGTGCTTGTCACAATACTTTAGTTGAGCCATTGATGAGAGAGTGTGTAAGTGCTGGTTGAGAATCGTATTAGGGTTTGAATACTGGTAGTTAAAAACAGAGTATCTTTGGCCGAAAATAATGATTTTTAAAATTGGAAGTAAATAATGGATAAAAGTGAAAAATTTATCAAATATTATCCTTATATACCCCTTTTCCCTGAAAAATAAGTAACGGTATTATTTTATAAGAAAAATCATTATATGACTGACCAGACCTAACGGTAATAAAATTAATTACATTTTAACACTACCAGACTTAACGACGGTCAACCAGACTTAACCAGTAACTCACCAGACTTAACCAAAATATCAGACAAACACGCACAGAAATCATTAGCAAGGCTTCTTAGCATCACCAATCCATGCTTTTCCTGAAAAAAATTAGTCCAAAAACCAAGAAAAATACACAAACATATGTTTTTGCAACTAAAATCAAAAACACTAACTACCAGAATTAACTCCAATACTACCAGATTTAACTTCTACCAGCATTGAAACTACTAAGTACTGGTTCCAATATACAAACAATACATTTAATCTCCCCTTAAATGTAGCTATGGGTTTATCATTCCAATATTAACCACTAAATAATTGAACCTAGGTCCATCAAAAGCTTTGGTTAATAGGTCAGCCACATTAAAGTCTGTGTGTATCTTTTCCACCCTAATCAGTTTCTTTTCAAAGCAATCTCTTATGAAGTGATGCCTTATTTCTATATGTTTAGTCTTAGAGTGATACACTGGGTTCTTAACTATACATATAGTACTTTCATTATCTATGTGAATTATAGTATTCATAAAGTTCAAACCATAATCCAGCATCTGATTCTGAATCCACAAGACTTGTCCACAGCAATTTGCAGCAGCTACATATTCAGCTTCAGTCGTTGATGTAGCCACAATGGTCTGCTTCTTGCATTGGCAAGAGATCAATCTTCTTCCAAGAAATTGACAACCTCCAGTTATGGATTTCCTATCAAGACTTGCTCCAGCATAGTCACTATCTTAATAGGCTTTCAGGTCAAAAGATGACTCTCTAGGATACCAAAGGCCCAAATTGGGTTTGCCCTTTAGATACCTAAAGATTCTCTTCACAACATGAAGATGTGAAGTCTTGGGAGTAACCTGAAAACGAGAACAAGCACACACATCATACATAATATCAGGCCTAGAGGCTGTTAGATACATAAGAGAACCTATCATGGATCTATAGAGGTACACATCCACATCATCAACATCCTCATCTTTTGTTAATGGCACCTTGTTCTCCATTGGTGTGACTGCTGTCTTCACACTTGCAAGATCAAACTTCTTCAGCATCTCAGCAACATACTTGTCTTGAGAAATGAAAAGTCCATCTTCCCTTTGTTTCACTTGCAGTCCAAGAAAGAATGTGAGCTCTCCCATTGAACTCATCTGAAATCTTCCTTTCATCAGTGCCTCAAATTCTTCACACCAAGACCTTTTTGTGGAACCAAAAATGATATCATCTACATAAACTTGTACTAGAATGATATCCTTCTTGTTCCTTTTAATGAACAAGGTCTTGTCAATAACACCTCTCTTGTACCCATGCTCCTCAAGAAATGTGGAGAGTGTAGCATACCAAGCTCTGGGAGCTTGATGTAGTCCATACAAAGCTTTGATGACTTTGTAAACCTTCTTGGGATGAGCTGGATCAACAAAACCAGGAGGCTGATAAACATACACCTCTTCTTCTATAGTGCCATACAAGAATGCAATCCATTTGATAAACTATGAATCCCATGTAGGATGCAAAGGCCAAAAATAACCTGATAGCCTCAATTCTAGCCACAGGTGCAAAAACCACATCATAGTCTATCCCTTCCTCTTTGTTGATATAAATAATGCCTAAACACGTTATTAATATTTTTCGATATCTCTACGTTTTGATAATCACAAAATGTAAAATCATTAAACGAAAGATTATGACGTAAACAAGTATTTAGTTGTAAATATCTATTTTAACAACTTAATCACTTAAGGTATGAATAAACAAATGCCTAATGCATTATATGATCAAAGGAACTTTTTCTTAATCACTAGATTTTTTATAAAATGACACAAACATTTTATATCTTTTACAAAATCATTTTTGGAAATTAAAGGAAAATGTTTAATCTATAATAAATTTATGAATTCAAATTTTCAACCAAAAATGGCAAAAATGTTCCAGAAAAACCTTCCCCACAAAAAGACAAAGCTGGGCAACGGTTATGAAGGGCAGCCCCCTTAATTATCTAGGCGGCCCCCTTAATTATTAAGGGGACCGCCCACGCTCCTCTAGCCTCCAGCTTTGCCTATAAATACTGGTTCATTCCTGGATTTTTTTCTCACCTTTTGCACTCCAAACCTTCTGTTCTAAATCTCTTCTTATATCTTTCTAAATCCTTTGATCATATATTCATAAGCTTTTGTTTCAAGTGATCCAAAGCTTCAACCTCTCAAGTGCAAGAGAAGAATACTTCTATCCCTCAAGACAAGAAGTATTACAACTTGGTGTATCTCTTCCATCCAAGTTGTTGGTGTATCATAATTGTAAATCATTCATTCATTTGTATAAGTTGTGTATATTTGTTAGATAGGTGTGAGCATAATTGTTTAGGCTAGATTAGTGTGTAAGTAGTGAAGTTGTGAAGAAGTTAAGGTGTGTAAGTAGTGAAGGTGTGAAGAAGTAGAAGAGTATATAAGTAGTGCTAGGTCGTGAAGTAGTTGTGAAGCCATAGTGAAGAAGTTGTGAAGAAGTCGTGAAGAAGTCGTGAAGAAGTCGTGAAGAAGTTGTGATTAAAGTTGTGAGATTGGTTCTAGCTACGATTAGAACTCGACATTTAGCTTTGTGTCGTAAAATTGGTGTAAGCGAAAGTTGTGTAAGGTTTTCTCTGCCATAAGGGAGCTTGTTGACATAGTGAAGAAAACTCTCGAGTTAGGTGCTCGAGGAGTGGAGTAGGGCAAGGAAGGTGTCCTTAGCCGAACCACTATAAATCCTTTGTCTCGCGGTTAGATCTTTCCATCTCTATCTTTCATTTCATTTCATTACTTTACTTGCATTGTTAATTTAGATCTACTTATATTTGTTCATATTGTTCAAGAGTTGAGTTCACATAAATTCGAATCTAAGTCTTTAAAAGTAAACAAAGTTTTTTTAATAAATTAAAAAGACGTAAAACTATTCAACCCCCCTTCTAGTTTTCCACAATTGGTATCAAAGCCACGTCAAACAAGATTTTTAAAATAAATTGTATTTTAAAACTTGAAACGATCTATGGAATCCGAAAAATATTTAGAAGGGCAATCTATGCAAAGACCACCACTATTTGAAAGTGATGGTTTTCTTTATTGGAAAAATAGATTCGAAACTTATGTAAAATCAAAAGATCTTGATCTTTGGCATGTTATTACCTATGGTGATTTTCCCCCTATTCAAAATAATCCTTTAACTAAAATAGATGAAATTGTACCTTTTGAAAAATAAAATGATGAATTGAAAAAGAAACTAGCAAAAAATAATGAGGCTAAAATGGTAATTTATAATGCATTACCACGCAAAGAATATGAACGAATTTTTATGTGTCAAACCGCAAAAGAAATTTGAGATTCTTTATTAATCACTCACCAAGGTAATAGTCAAGTCAAAGACAACAAAATAGATCTTCTTGTTCAACAATATGAACAATTTACAATTCCTGAAGAGGAATTTATTGATAATGCATTTGCTAAATTTAACACTATTATCACAAGTTTAAAAGCACTTGATGAGACCTTTTCTAGCAAAAATTGTGTAAGGAAATTTCTTAGGGCATTACATCCAAAATGGCGCGCGAAGGTCACGGCTATTGATGAATCGAAGAACTTGATGACGTTATCGCTTGATGAACTTATCGGCAACTTGAAGGTCCATGAAGAAATTATAAAGAGAGACTCGAAAATTGTAACACCCCGACCCGACAAGGGTAGAGATGTCACAACAATGGTGACATATCAGAAACATACACAAGCATACATCTTCAATAATACAAAGGTGACAAGAAATTACAAGGAAATACAAAATTACAAGGGATAAATACAAATACAAAATTACAAGGGATAAATACTAAGTCTGAAATATAAATTCTTCTAGTCATCTCTATAACAAAATAACTGTCACAATGTAGTCTTCTAAGTCCAATGGTACTCTCCACTCATACCCAGCTTCCTACTAAAACCTGCCGCAGGAAAAGAAATGCGGCTGAGCTACGAGAGCTCAGTGAACAGATATAACGGTAACAAAGCAGTAATAAAGAATAGTACAGAGTGTCAGAAATATAGGTCATGCAGATATAATCAAAGTTAAAGGATAAATAAAGGAGTAAGGGTAAAGGGATAGGGAATAATAAATAGGTAAAGGTAAAAGGAAATAGTGCAAGGTATAATAATGGTCAAAGGTAAGTAATGTATATGGTAAAGGTAAACAGTAATCCACCACGAGCCCAGAAACAGAGATATAATAAATATAACCATGCCATCATCATCAATCAGAGGGGTATCCTCTCAGTAACCAGATAATATGAGGGGTGTCCTCATGTATCAAATGGAGTAGCTAGCTCCCAGAGGTTGTGAAAGACGTGTATCGCACACACCATCAGTCACCAGAGATATAACAGATAATATAAACAGATAACAGAAACAGAACAAATCTAGGATGCATCCATACGCCCCAGGTGGCCAGAGTCTACCAATACACACCAGATAAAATAAAGTCAGGGACGGGACAGGTCATCACTCTCCTGCCCTAGAGTCATGCCATCGGTGCATCAATGACATGGACATGAAACCCTCATGCCTAGTGAGGTGGCTCGGGTATCAAACCGTGGGTCAAGGTCAAGTATCATGTCATAATCAGATGGTATATCAAAAGGTTCAGATTATAAGGTCCATGTCAGATGTTACAGAAGTGTATATCAGAGGTTCAGAAATCAGATAGGTTTATATCAGAGTTTATAACAATGTTCAAGTCCAGGTTCAGAAATAGTATATCAGATTAATGCTTATATCAAAGTTCAAATTAAGTTTCAAACAAGAGTTTATAACCAGGTTTAGAATAAGGTTCAAATCAAGGTTCAATAGGTCATATCAAAGGTTCATAATCAAAAAGGTTTATAGGTTCATAGAAAAGATTTTAATTCAAAGGTTTCATATTAAACTTGTATTTAAAATAATCTTTCAGTGACTTTCATAAAATGATGTTTAGTAAAACCTTTTAAACATAGTCTTTAAAAGAGATTTTCATAAAACCTTTAGTCCTTTAGTGCAGTTCCAATTCAAAAATTGGTATAACATCGTATCCAAAACTTTTCAAAAACATTTTCATATCATTAAGGAAAGTTTCCAATTTCAGTTCTAATGTCAAAATGAATCTTCAGGGTATTCAGAGGTTTGCATATTCAGGTCACAAGGTAAAGAACGAATCATGTCAAGTATCAAGGAATAAAACAGGGTTCAGTTTATCAAGGGAACTCAGAATCAGATAACATGTCAGAAGGGTTCATAATCAAATTCTTATAACAAGGTTCTAATCAGGGATTTATAGGCAAGGGAATCATATGAAAGGTTCAAGTAAAGGGAATCATAGCAATGGCATTAATACAGAAACTGACAGATCAGAAAATGAAAGAGATCATGAGAAACCTTACAAGAAAGGTCAGAATATCTGTACCTTATTAACCAAGTAAGCAGAATCACAAAACAAACACTGACAGGAAAATCAGTCACTCCTTCTTCGGACCTAGAGGAGTAAAAGACAGAATTACTATTGGTTCCAATCTACAGATTTCGTTATCTTTCCATTTTAAGTAACTTTCTATTTTTAGCAGGTTTCTGTTTTTATCAGGTTTCCCGACTTAGTAAGTTTCCAGAATTAGTAGGTTCCCATATTTAGAATATCATAAGTTTAAGTATTCAAATGCGACAATGATATTATTTCAAGGTTCATAATGTTGATTATATAAGTTTAGGGTTTAATATGCAATTATAACAAGTTTAGGGTTAATAGTGTCATTATGATAAGATTAGGGTGTAAAATGTAAATATTATCAAGTTACATGTTTTCATCCTTTAAGTCCCTTAGTTTTAGAAAAATGACAATTTAGACCCTTTAGTTTAGAAAATAAACACATTATACCTTTTAAAACCCTTTTACACTTTTTACAAATTTTACACATGAACTGGTCCTGTTTAGTCGAATTTTTCATCCATATAAGAACCCAGAATTAAAATTCCAAAAACTTCACACACGTACCCATATTTCTTAAGAACCTACCCTAATTTTTCCAGAATTTATTATTAAGCATAACTATAGTCTAAAAATCCTTTTATTCAAGTAGTCCAGATTACTGATCAGTTTTAACATACGAAAAGTTTGCAGTTCAAAGCCCCATCACAATAGTTTATAAAAATCCAAAAAAATTAAAGAAACTAGATTATATCCCAAATATTATTCTTCAGAAATTTTAGGTCATAACTCGTTATAGATTTCAAATTAAAAATCATAAACTACAGGTGAATTTTCGTAACCCGAAATACAGTTTTGACACCCGATCTCATAAATTAGAAAAATGTGACTTCCCGACCTCTAAAAATTACAAGGTTAATTTCTAAAGAAAGCTATTTCATTGAACTTCATTTTAGACCCCAGAAACGCCCAAAAACACTTCTTTATCATTTAGTTACAGGCGATCAAAATCGGACTAATTTTCCTGGACAGAAACTGTTTCATTATCTCATGCAATCTTTTAGGGTTTTATACTCAATTGCTTAATCCTTGATAAAAAAAAAAAAAAAAAAAAAAAAAAAAAACAACAACAACCAAGGTCGGTTTAGGACAGATTTGGGTCGACCCTAGAGTGGTCTTATCCCGTTCATACAAATTCAAATCGAACCATAGCAATAAGCCGATTACATTAGGGTTCCATATTCGTGCTTTCATGTAGTGATTATCATTTTATGTGATTCTTGATTCTATTAATTTATGTATTAAGAAACACGACAAAAACATCAAGAAACAAATGAGGATCACACAAAAATAATGTGTATTGAACAAGAGTGATACTTTTACCCTCGATGCGTGATCAAGAAGAAACAAGAATGGATCGAATCACCCAAAATTTCCCAGCCGAGACTTAGCAACTCCCTTCGAATTGCTTACTAAGGTCACGATCAACACACCACCTTAAGCCAAGAAAATCACCACGACAGGAACACAAATTAGGGTACACAAGAATCTCTTGTTGTCTTGCTCTGCTCGAACAGAAATGAAAAGAAGAGGACAGTAGCCAAAAATTTTAGTGAAAGAGGGATTAGGGCTTATTCAAAATTCGAATAGAATAACATGTTACATAAATTATTACCTTTGTTATACGAATTGAATGAGAAGATGAGGATCAAACCTCCTCCTTTGGCTGTGATGGATCGAACAGGAAAGACAATAGGGAGGCCGAATTTTTTTGAGAGAGAGAGAGAACTAGGGTTTGATAATTATCGGTATTGATGTATAAAGAAGAAACCGTGTTTTGTTTTTGTGGTATTTTGGGAAAGGATCAATCACATTAATGGGCTAATTAATCTTATTTAGTAAAATGTATGTGGACCTTTTTGTGGTCAAAGGGGGGGGGGGGGCGGCCATATTAGTGTAGTTTTTTTTTTTCTTTTTTTTTTGTACAAACATTATATTGTAAGGTTTTAATTATATTGGAACTTAGGTTAGTGTTACTTAGTTAATATTCGTAAGTTCTCAAAAATTTAAATTCGAGGGTATTTTTGTCATTTCATATTATGTTAAATTTCGGGGTTTTACAACTCTTCCCCTCTTAAAAAGGAATTTTCGTCCTCGAAAATTGAAGTCGCAAGGTTAGACGGAGTCGTAGCAAATCGCAAAAGATCGTTACAAACATTCTCACGCCAGGGAAGGTTCTTCCAAAAAAATCTTCAGACCAAAAGTTTCTCATGACTCAATCAAAAACAAGGGGGGGTTCAGATTCCTCAGAAGAAAACAAATTAGGTTGATTCTGATCAAAAGAACCATAAAACATAAAATGGATGATAGGTGAGTCTTCTGAAAAGCTTATATGAAATACGAACAGAATTTCAAATCAGATTAACTGTATCATCAGTAGAGAGCTCTACAAAGAGTTTTCAAGATTCATAACTGAGGTCAACAGAATGCAGAACGAGAGTCCAAACTCATCCAGATATCTAGTGAATGGAAACAGAGTATACGCATAGGTAGAATGAACCTAATGTCTCACTAATCACGGATAAACCAACGGAGATCAGATTCTAAACTTCTTAGGTACTCCCCCAAGATATCCTATGGCCACAATGAGTGCACGTTATATGGTGTAAGTATTATCATGTTGATCAGGCGTCATAATACTAGCACCACATAAATATGCCTTCATGATGATCATACTTTATCTCGAGTCGTGAGTATAACAACTTATCTTAATCCACCTAGTACTTCTACAGTCTCAGAGTCAACCAGATCAAAGTCATAGTCAAGAGAGAAATAAGACTATTCGCAAGAGTATCGGAATTTCCAGATTGCCTAGCAGAGTAAGGCACGTCGTCACAAGCATCAGATTTTCCACAGTTCGCCAAAATTCCTCAGAACAAAACCATCATCGAACATACGAAAATAAGCACGGGGCTGAAATGCTTCTAGGAAACTTAAATCATTAGCGGATCTTATCATGATATAACGAAGCTTAAGGGAGTCAACGGAAATGAAAACTAATCGTCAATAACTTCGGTCTTCACAGAATCAATTCTTCCAAACATAAAAGGTCTGATCCAGAAATCCGTTCATTCAAAACATCTACTCTCTTCAAGTCCGGTTAATATGTCTTCGTTTTTCCATCAATCTGGAAGTGAAGCAAAATCGTCTGGTTCATCACGCCTCCTGCAGTTCTTCTTGGAATGTGATGGAGTAATGTGAATTTCTGGCACGATCTTTAAGTTTCTTCATCATCCAGTCTGCTTCCGCCCTCAATTCATCTTAGTATAACCAAGATGAATAGGGAAGTGAGACTGTACGTCTTCATCAGCTCCAGGTTCGCCGTCTTTCTTCTGCATCGCCAACACTTCTGTCTTGTAAGGAATGTCTTCACTCTTCAGGGTAGTCACCGCTGTTGTCAACTCTAGGTCAGGTAGTGAAGTAATACTTCTGATGCGTTTCTAGTTGTCTTGATGCATACGCAAAACTTCTGAGTCTCTTTCTGAAATGTCTCAAAATTTGTTCCGTCTGAAGGTATGGAAACAAATTTCTATTTCAGCTTTCCAAAACTCCGTTCTCAATCAGACTAAGCTGTTTCTCTCTGGTCACGAAATTTATCAAGGGTAACGCAAGTTGTAAACGTCTTCTGAATTCTGATGCAAGGTTCAAAAGATTTCAGTTTACCATTTTGTTATCGGTCTTGACCATTCGATGATAGTTTCAAAATTTGCGGGATTTAAAAGGGATATTCTCAATCAAGAAAAACCGTTGTCTCAACAGATATCAATCTCTCAGAATGCACAAGTGATCGTCAAATTTCTTACAAAGTGCAAAAATGATTTTCATGTTCTTCTTCGTCTCCGAATGTACTATTGAGTCATACAATGACCATTTGCCAAAGTACTCACGAGAACACATTCATTTATCAAATTTACAGAATAGTCAGAGCTTTAGCTAATACTATTAGCGTCACAAATCTTTATATCAGTCGTTACAAATGCGGACAGCGATCTCAAGAATAACCTCAATTCATATTTCCATCTGAAGGAAACTTCGCGTTCTGAAATTGAATAGATACAAAGTCGTTTCAGGGTGGAGAAATAAGGGTTCCAAATAGCAATACGGTTCAGCTTCCAGAATCAATACATGTCTCCTGTCATCATTCTTCTTTATCGCGAACAAAACTGAAATATGCCAAGGAAATACACTTAAGCGAACTTACTTCTCACTCCGGTGGAAAATTTGGTGGTTCAATCAGAAATCGTGTTCAGAAAATTCAGGGTGCCAAGTAATTTTCAAGATAAGGTTCATTCATTGTTGTACGAAATGGGTTCAAGGAAAACCTCATAATCGCGAGCATAACACACGAGTCTTCAGAGTAATAATGATAGTCAAGAGTTTAACAATCGGTAATCATGGTAGGGAGTTCAAAATTGTTTCAAACGTCAAAGTAAGACATAGGAGGATAGTTGTCAAACAACCAATCCTTTATCAGAATAACATTAGAGTTAACAGTCCACAGAAAGACAGATCAACAAGGCAAATCTTATCATCCAAAAGGAGAGGGAAACATTCTTATACTCGTGGTTAAACACCACAAGACTTCTCATAGGGACAGAGATGGTTAAGACGAAATCAAATGGTGTCAGAAAATTTATAGATGCTTATCAAGAGACAAGAGACAATTAACAGAAGGTATCAAATGCTTATCAAAAGCAAAAGACAAATAACAGAAGGTGTCAAGTGCGTCATCGCCAAGGAGATTTTCAGAATGCCCGAAGAGGCATCAAAATGATTAACAGAAGGATCAGAGGTCAGAGTCGGACTCTGCAGACAAGGATCAAATAGTGTCAGGCCATATTATGCAGTTCTCAATGCCTTCCAGATTTATTTAATTCTCAAATCTTGGGTAGTGCAAAGCATAAGCTTTCAATTTCTAAAAGTGATCTTAACAGACCTAAATCAAAAGAAGGGCACGAATCAGAGTGATGCGGAAGCAAAATACTTAAACAAACGCCTTATAGTCTACCCATTCCTCACTGGTCAAAACTTAAGTTCATATCAAGAAATCCTAAAGCAAGTTCTCAGGGTGTTCTCCTATGTTCTTACAGTGGAAGCCTAATGGTCCAGAACTCACAGGTCAAGGGTAAATGTATTACGAGTCGCAGCCTGTCTCTCTGATACCATAAATTGTAACACCCCGACCCGACAAGGGTAGAGATGTCACAACAATGGTGACATATCAGAAACATACACAAGCATACATCTTCAATAATACAAAGGAATACAAAGGTGACAAGAAATTACAAGAAAATACAAAATTACAAGGGATAAATACTAAGTCTGAAATATAAATTCTTCTAGTCATCTCTATAACAAAATAACTATCACAGTGTAGTCTTCTAAGTCCAATGGTACTCTCCACTCATACCCAGCTTCCTACTAAAACCTGCCGCAGGAAAAGAAATGCGGCTGAGCTACGAGAGCTCAGTGAACAGATATAACGGTAACAAAGCAGTAATAAAGAATAGTACAGAGTGTCAGAAATATATGTCATGCAGATATAATCAGAATTAAAGGATAAATAAAGGAGTAAGGATAAAGGGATAGGGAATAATAAATAGGTAAAGGTAAAAGGAAATAGTGCAAGGTATAATAATGGTCAAAGGTAAGTAATGTATATGGTAAAGGTAAACAGTAATCCACCACGAGCCCAGAAACAGAGATATAATAAATATAACCATGCCATCATCATCAATCAGAGGGGTATTCTCTCAGTAACCAGATAATATGAGGGGTGTCCTCATGTATCAAATGGAGTAGCTAGCTCCCAGAGGTTGTGAAAGACGTGTATCGCACACACCATCAGTCACCAGAGATATAACAGATAATATAAACAGATAACAGAAACAGAACAAATCTAGGATGCATCCATACGCCCCAGGTGGCCAGAGTCTACCAATACACACCAGATAAAATAAAGTCTGGGACGGGACAGGTCATCACTCTCCTGCCCTAGAGTCATGCCATCGGTGCATCAATGACATGGACATGAAACCCTCATGCCTAGTGAGGTGGCTCGGGTATCAAACCGTGGGTCAAGGTCAAGTATCATGTCATAATCAGATGGTATATCAAAAGGTTCAGATTATAAGGTCCATGTCAGATGTTACAGAAGTGTATATCAGAGGTTCAGAAATCAGATAGGTTTATATCAGAGTTTATAACAATGTTCAAGTCCAGGTTCAGAAATAGTATATCAGATTAATGCTTATATCAAAGTTCAAATTAAGTTTCAAACAAGAGTTTATAACCAGGTCTAGAATAAGGTTCAAATCAAGGTTCAATAGGTCATATCAAAGGTTCATAATCAAAAAGGTTTATAGGTTCATAGAGAAGATTTTAATTCAAAGGTTTTCATATTAAACTTGTATTTAAAATAATCTTTCAGTGACTTTCATAAAATGATGTTTAATAAAACCTTTTATAAACATAGTCTTTAAAAGAGATTTTCATAAAACCTTTAGTCCTTTAGTGCAGTTCCAATTCAAAAATTTGGTATAACATCGTATCCAAAACTTTTCAAAAACATTTTCATATCATTAAGGAAAGTTTCCAATTTCAGTTCTAATGTCAAAATGAATCTTCAGGGTATTCAGAGGTTTGCATATTCAGGTCACAAGGTGAAGAACGAATCATGTCAAGTATCAAGGAATAAAATAGGGTTCAGTTTATCAAAGGGAACTCAGAATCAGATAACATGTCTGAAAGGTTCATAATCAAATTCTTATAACAAGGTTCTAATCAGGGATTTATAGGCAAGGGAATCATATGAAAGGTTCAAGTAAAGGGAATCATAGCAATGGCATTAATACAGAAACTGACAGATCAGAAAATGAAAGAGATCATGAGAAACCTTACAAGAAAGGTCAGAATATCTGTACCTTATTAACCAAGTAAGCAGAATCACAAAACAAACACTGACAGGAAAATCAGTCACTCCTTCTTCGGACCTAGAGGAGTAAAAGACAGAATTACTATTGGTTCCAATCTACAGATTTCGTTATCTTTCCATTTTAAGTAACTTTCTATTTTTAGCAGGTTTCTGTTTTTATCAGGTTTCCCGACTTAGTAAGTTTCCAGAATTAGTAGGTTCCCATATTTAGAATATCATAAGTTTAAGTATTCAAATGTGACAATGATATTATTTCAAGGTTCATAATGTTGATTATATAAGTTTAGGGTTTATTATGCAATTATAACAAGTTTAGGGTTAATAGTGTCATTATGATAAGATTAGGGTGTAAAATGTAAATATTATCAAGTTACATGTTTTCATCCGTTAAGTCCTTTAGTTTTAGAAAAATGACAATTTAGACCCTTTAGTTTAGAAAATAAACACATTATACCTTTTAAAACCCTTTTACACTTTTTACAAATTTTACACATGAACTGGTCCTGTTTAGTCGAATTTTTCATCCATATAAGAACCCAGAATTAAAATTCCCAAAAATTCACAAACGTACCCATATTTCTTAAGAACCTACCCTAATTTTTCAAGAATTTATTATTAAGCATAACTATAGTCTAAAAATCCTTTTATTCAAGTAGTCCAGATTACTGATCAGTTTTAACATACGAAAAGTTTGCAGTTCAAAGCCCCATCACAATAGTTTATAAAAATCCAAAAAAATTACAGACACTAAATTACATCCCAAATATTATTATACAGAAATTTTAGGTCATAACTCGTTATATATTTCAAATTAAAAATCATAAACTACAGGTGAATTTTCGTAACCCGAAATACAGTTTTGACACCCGATCTCATAAATTAGAAAAATGTGAATTCCCAACCTCTAAAAATTACAAGGTTAATTTCTAAAGAAATCTATTTCATTGAACTTCATTTTAGACCCCAGAAACGCCCAAAAAAACTTCTTTATCATTTAGTTACAGGCGATCAAAGTCGGACTAATTTTCCTGGACAGAAACTGTTTCATTATCTCATGCAATCTTTTAGGGTTTTATACTCAATTGCTTAATCCCTGATACAAAAAAAAAAAAAAAAAAAAAAAAAAAAAAAAAAAAAAAAAAAAAAAACAACCAAGGTCGGTTTAGGACAGATTTGGGTCGACCCTAGAGTGGTCTTATCCCGTTCATACAAATTCAAATTGAACCATAGCAATAAGCCGATTACATTAGGGTTCCATATTCGTACTTTCATGTAGTGATTATCATTTTATGTGATTCTTGATTCTATTAATTTATGTATTAAGAAACACGACAAAAACATCAAGAAACAAATGAGGATCACACAAAAATAATGTATATTGAACAAGAGTGATACTTTTACCCTCGATGTGTGATCAAGAAGAAACAAGAATGGATCGAATCACCCAAAATTTCCCAGCCGAGACTTAGCAACTCCCTTCGAATTGCCTACTAAGGTCACGATCAACACACCACCTTAAGCCAAGAAAATCACCACGACAGGAACACAAATTAGGGTACACAAGAATCTCTTGTTGTCTTGCTCTTCTCGAATAGAAATGAAAAGAAGAGGACAGTAGCCGAAAATTTTAGTGAAAGAGGGATTAGGGCTTATTCAAAATTCGAATAGAATAACATGTTACATAAATTATTACCTTTGTTATACGAATTGAATGAGAAGATGAGGATCAAACCTCCTCCTTTGGCTGTGATGGATCGAACAGGAAAGACAATAGGGAGGCCGAATTTTTTTGAGAGAGAGAGAGAACTAGGGTTTGATAATTATCGGTATTGAGGTATAAGGAAGAAACCGTGTTTTGTTTTTGTGGTATTTTGGGAAAGGATCAATCAAATTAATGGGCTAATTAATCTTATTTAGTAAAATGTATGTGGACCTTTTTGTGGTCAAAGGGGGGGGGGGCGGCCATATTAGTGTAGTTTTCTTTTTTTCTTTTTTTTGTACAAACATTATATTGTAAGGTTTTAATTTTATTGGAACTTAGGTTAGTGTTACTTAGTTAATATTCGTAAGTTCTCAAAAATTTAAATTTGAGGGTATTTTTGTCATTTCATATTATGTTAAATTTTGGGGTTTTACAGAAATGGTCATGAGCAAGAAAGATCAAATCAAATCTCTTGCGCTAAAAGCCAAAAAGGAACTTAGTGATGATGATGATTCAAGTGACGATAGTGAAGACGAAGAATATGCAATGGCCGTAAGAGAGTTCAAGAAATTTTTCAAGAAACAAGGAAGATTCACAAGACAACCACGAGATGAAAGAAGATCGCTTCAAAGAAATAGGAATGATAACTACGGGAAAAGAAAATGCTTTAGATGTGGAAGCCAAAACCATCTCATTGGCGAATGTCCAAAGCCACCGGGTTATGATTACCAAAGCGCCTTTGTTAGTGGAGCATGGAGTGATAGCGACAAAGACGAAGCGGACAAAGCAAACGACGAAAAATGTCTTGTAGCTCAAGCTACCGATGAAATATGTCTAGGAATAAATTTGGAGCCCAACGAATGGATTAAGGATAGTGGATGCTCGAAGCACATGACGGGGAATCGCAAGCTATTTTCCACCTACAAGGCATACAACGGATGTAATGTTATTTTCGGTAGTGACTTACGTGGAAAAATCATCGGCAAAGGTACGATTTCTAAAGACTCCCTAACTATTGAAAATGTTGAGCATGTAGATAATTTAACATACAACTTGCTTAGTATAGGACAAATATGCGATAATAAGTATAGGGTTACCTTTACCGATAAAGATAGCGAAATAGTTAAGGACGGAAAGGTCATAGGTAGAGGAATTAGGAAAGGTGGCGTATATGTCATGAAACTAGGAAATAAACCAGAAGATAAAATATGTCTAGCAACCTTAGATGAAAACTCTACATTGTGGCATAGGAGATTAGGTCACGCAAATATGCAACAAATACAATCCATAGCCTCTAAGGAATTAGTTAGAAATTTGCCAAACATAAGATATGATCAACATTTTTGCGATGCTTGTAAAATTGGAAAACAAGCACATGCTAGTCACAAAGCTAAGAATATAGTCTCCACTACTAGATGCCTAGAATTATTACACATGGACCTTTTTGGTCCATCCGCTGTGCGGAGTTACGGAGGTAACCGTTATACCTTAGTAATTGTAGACGACTATTCACGATACACGTGGACTAGATTTTTAAGTGATAAAACCGAAGCCTTTAATAAGTTTGAAATATTTAGTAAAATGATTCAAAACAAATTAGGATGTTCTATAGTATCTATTAGGACAGACCATGGTCGGGAATTTGATAACGAAGTGCAGTTCGGAAAATATTGTGATTTAAATGGAATATCTCACAATTTCTCCGCTCCTCACACTCCACAATCAAATGGGGTAGTAGAAAGAAAGAATCGCTCCTTACAAGAAATGAGTAGAACAATGCTAAATGAACAATCTATCCCACAAAAATTTTGGTGTCACACCGTAGATACATCAACATATATAATAAATAGAGTCTCAATTAGGCGAATTTTAGGAAAAACCCCATATGAATTATTAAGAGGTAGAAAACCTAATCTAAATTACTTTAGGGTATTCGGGAGCAAATGTTTTGTTCTCAATACAAAAGATTACCTTACTAAGTTTGACCCTAAGTCGTACGAAGGAATTGTTGATACAAAAGTTGGGCGTTCCTTGATTCCGTACCAATCAGATCTTAATGCTTGACACCTGCGCACTAAGAAAACAAAAAGACACCGTTAGGCTTATCGTGGGATTGTCTCCCACGATTATCCTCCGGCGTGAGAGTAAGTAATCTGTTTTTAGGGTTTAGTTGAAGAGATAGGGTTTGTAAATCGTACCTTTAATGAGAGTCGAAGGACTCTTTATATACACACGAAACCCTAGTTGGTTTCGTGTTCCTCACTCCTCAGCGTATCCCGCATAGGGCGGTTATTTGATACATATCCCATAAATAAGGGATATCCTATATCAAAACCATAAATAACTTTGGGTTTGGGCCATCGTGAGCCCAAACCGTTATCGTAATAGCCCATTCGTGGTGGGCTTGAGCCCATTCGTGATGGACTGGAGTCCATTCGTGATGGACTTGAGTATGGGTCGGGTTCGTGACCCGAATGCGGACTATACGTCATCATGTCCCCCCAGTCTAGTGTGCGCAATGCGAAATTGCGGACGCTAGACTAACAATTGTCGATAAAAATATTCCTCGATGCGTAGCGGGGAAGTTTCAAGTATTTCCCGCCAAAAGTAGCAAACTAACCTAGTCCAAGTACATCCGTATCTTCTTCGAAAATCGTGAGGGTGGGTGAAAAAGTGCTTTACCTTTTGGGTTCCCAGCCACACGATTGGAACAAGTGGGGTACACATGTCATTCATCCACGAATATGTGTAACCCTATATAAACTTGAGCCGTCATTTCACTGTGGTTATCACAGTAAAAAATCATCATTTTCCACCATTGTTAAACCTTCGAACAGCGATAAAAAAATCAACGAAAGCGAAGGTAATAGCGCGTGCGCTTATAAGAGTTATTGAAGGTTAATCATGGTTCTTCAATTGTCCGATTTTAATTTCGATATATCTGAGGATGAACTCCGTTAGTTCACCTCCGATTATCACATCCCTCTCGCATTGCATCCGGTAGTTCCGGCAGCAAATGCATCAATAGCGAATTTCCCGCAAGGGAAAGTAGGGGTATATACGCGTTTTTTCGAATTCGCTAACCAGCGTGCGCCCATCTCCCTCTTTTTGTGCGATATTTTAAATCACTATCATCTTCATATTTCCCAGCTTCACTGTATAGGTGCAGCAAAAATAACCAATTTTGAAGTAAATTGTCGCCTGTTGGCGATTGAACCCACAATTCATCTATTCCGCGTGTTTTACCACACGTCGTGGTCAAACGGGTGGGTATCTTTCTCCAAGCGCGCAATTCATCTAAGCGCCCTGCTATTTCTGTCAGGCAATCATCTGAGGAGGGTGCGTCATCGCATAAAACTCCTCCCTCAAGTAAGTACTTGTATCTTTGGATCTTCAGTTCTTTAATCCGCGTTTAATACTATAGAGTAACTTTGTTATTTGCGTGCAGTGCGGAAACTGCTGTTGATGATGATGCATATGTTGGGAATTCGCCACCCAAGACTGGTTCTGGATATGTTGGTGAGTTTATGCCTGAGAGTCTAGTGGATGAGGAAAAATCGTTTGGAGATGCGCCAAGGAATCACCTTATAGAGGAGTTGGCGTTGGCTGCTGCGCACCAGGCTTCATTGGTTGCGCGGCTACAGGCTGAATATGGTGGTGAGGGTAGCCTGGTTGCGCGGAAGGACAAGGAGATTGACATTCTGAAGGCGCAGTTGGCTGATGCGCAGGCTGAATTGAGGGCATCTTCTATGTACGACCAAAAAATTGCTGATGAGAAGATGTCGCTCATGGCCGAACTGAATCAAGAGTGCACTGAGCAAAAGAATACAAGGCCTCCTGCCTTTGGGCCTTGAAATATATGGAGCTAAACAAGGGGAAACTCTTCTCTAACTTGGAGGAGTTCCGCAAGGCTGTGGAGAGTTCGCTGGAGAATCAGGAGATCAAGCTGCGCAAGCTCAGCATCGAATATGATGAGGAGTTGTATCCACATTTGGTGTCAACCATTGCTGAGCGCAGGTGGCTTATCAGCCATGGCTTGCGTCTTGCTGCCTTGACCACGCTGGAGTCTCGAGAGGTCAAGGACTCATTTGGGGGTGTGGTTCAATGTGCACTGGCACGTGGTAAGGCAGAAGCTGTAGAGGAGCTGTGTGCGACCAAGGTTTTGGCTATGTCTCCCTCCGAAGTACCTGGTTATAATGAGAACGCTTATGGTGAACTTGTTGCTGCTATGGAGAAGTTGAAACTTTTTGAGCTTCCTCATATTGCACAGCTGGAGCGTGACCAACGGTAGCACCCAAGGATGCTGACCTGTTACAGAGGCTTAAAGATGCTGGTAGTGTGGCGCGCCAAGCGGGTAGCTCAGGGCTCAGGCGTACTCGTAGCATGTCTTGGTAGTTTTGTGTAATAGATTAACATTTTCTTGCACATGTGCATGTTAAGTCTATATCTTGTATGAACTTGTTATCCATAATAAAGTGTTGATTAGAAAAATACGATTGTACGCATATTGTATCAAGTTTGATTGTGGTTACAAGTTTTGTACTTAGTTATTTCGTCTTTGCATAAAAGATGTCTAAGAATCAAACCGTTTGTATAAACACATTAAAAAAGATTACAAGGATTTATAATCACTTATATCATAATCGTGTATGAAATTTATGACATAGTCGTGTATGACATGATCGTGTATAACATAATTGTGTATGAAATGCACAAGTTGTTGTGTATCCATCGTGGGGTGCACAAGTGTTTGGATTGCAGCGTGCTGCGAATACCATCTTAAGGGGTTAATTGTCTTAACTCCTATTTTGTTAAACGCGCACAGTGTGCATTGATGCGTATCCGTCGTGGGGTGTACATCGAACTTACTCCAACGTCTTGAGAGTAAGGTGTTTAACAAGGATGCGTGATCCGATGTTGATGGGTTTGCAACCCTCTTACTCAACGAGTCATTTAGTAGGTTTACTCATCCTTTTACCATCGCGGGTTTTTAATTGGTGCATGCACGCCATGTAGGCAAAAGATAATGTAACAAACAGTATTGAGACATAAATGATATGTAAGCAATAAAGTAAAGTGTGTCTCGGAGTTAGCTAGAAACCGCGACATTTTATTAATACTTGCAAGTTTTTGTAAAAAGATAAAACATTTGTCTAAATGAAACAAAAATGTAAATACACGGATATTTATTGGGCATTTACTAAAGTGCGGAGGTGTCCGTGCATTGGGTCGTAACCTTTCCTAAAGATAGCATCTCTTGAGATTGCAGATATTCCATGTGCGTTGTAGCTCACGGCCATCCATGTCACGCAGCTTGTACGCGCCTTGTCCTAGTGCTTCAATGACCTCATAGGGTCCTTCCCACTTTGGTCCAAGTTTACCTGTATCTTCTGCGTGGCTTGCATCATTAGCGCGGTACACAAAGTCGCCTGGTCTGAATGAGGTGCTTCGAACTTTAGCATCGTAGTATCCCTTCATCTTTGACTTGGTTTTTGCCTCACGTATAGCTGCGCGCTCGCGCCTTTCTTCCAATAGGTCCAAGTCTATTTGTCATTCGTCGTCATTGGTCGCGACATTAACTTCCGCGGTGCAGATAGTTGGCATCCCAATTTCAGCTGGTATGACAGCTTCTGTCCCGTAGACAAGGGAAAAAGGAGTGTCTCCATTGCTAACTTCGATTGTCATGCGGTGCGCCTATAAGACATGCGACAATTCGTCCACCCATCTTCCTTTGTGTTTGTCCAGGCGCGCTTTAATTCCTTCGCCTAGACTTTGATTTGCGCGCTCAACTAAACCATTGGTTTGTGGGTGTTTAACTGATGCGAAGTGTTGTGTGATATTTAACTCTGCGCACCAGTCTTTGAACGGGTTATCACGGAATTGTTTTCCGTTGTCCGAAACAATCTCCCCAGGTAATCCAAAGCGGCATACAATATTTTCCCAAACGAAGCGTTTTACTTGATTACCTGTGATTGTCGCTTCTGCTTTTGCTTCAATCCACTTAGTGAAATAGTCTATTGCGACAATAAGGAATTTCAGTCCTCCCGCTGCGACAGGGAAGGGACCCGCAATGTCAATACCCCACTTATAGAATGGCCATGGAGAAGTGATAGGTGTTAGCTCTTATTGTGATCTGCGCGGGATGGGTCTATGAACTTGGCAGTCGTTGCATTTCTTTATTACATCGCGCGCATCACGGTGCATAGTAGGCCAATAGTATCCTGAGCGCAATCCTCGTGCTACGACGGACCGTGGTCCTGAATGCATACTGCATGAACCAGCGTGGATCTCTCGGAGTACGTAATCTGCCTGAAGAGGTCCAACGTACCGAAGCCTTGGTTGTAGGAATGAGCGCCGATATAGGATACCATCTCTAAGTACGAACCTCTGCGCTGTGCGCCGTATCCGTCGAGCGTCCTTCTGCTCATCGGGCAATTTGCCCTTACTTATGAATTCGATGATGGGGGTCATCCATGTAGGATCCTGCTCTTCTATCACCGTAGATATCTCCATCTCCGAGATGGATTTGTTCTTTAGGATCTCCACTAAAACTTGTTTTGACAGGTGCGCGAAGCTAGTAGATGCGATCTTGCTTAGCGCATCCGCTTTCTTATTTTCACCTCTAGGAACTTGCTTAATGGTAAACCTGTCAAAGCCTTGTATTAGTGATTTGGTCTTGTCGAGGTATTGGACCATGTTATCCTCTTTAGCCACATATTCGCCCAACACATGGTTGGCTACCAATCAGGAGTCCACATTTGCTTCTAGGTTACGTACACCCATTCGATTTGCAATGCGTAATCCGGCGATTAGGGCTTCATATTCTGCCTCGTTGTTCGTGGCTGTGAATTCAAAACGCAGTGCGTAAGTGAATTCCATTCCTTCTGGATTAGTGAGGATAAGGCCAGCGCTCGACCCATCCACGCATGAAGATCCATCGGTGAACAGGACCCATGGTTCTTGTAATTCGACCTTGCTCGGTGGAGGTGCGTCATCGGTATCTGGTTTTTCGATGATGAAGTCTGCTAGTATTTGCCCTTTAACCGCAGTGCGTGGTCTGTAAGAGATGTTATACTCGCCTAGTAGCACACTCCATTTTTGTAATCGCCCCAATGCGTCAGGTTTGGAGATAACTTGCTTGATTGGTTGGTCTGTGATTACCGCTATTGGGTGCGCTTGAAAGTATCTGCGCAGTCTCTTGGCGGCGAATACTAATGCCAAGACCAATTTTTCCATTGGGCTATAGTTAATCTCTGTCTTCTTGAGTGCTTTGCTTACAAAATATACCGGCGTTTGTACAGAATTCCTATCTGTCAATAGCACTGCGCTGACCGCTCCATGAGTCGCAGATAAGTAGACGATTAACTCCTCCCCTGGTCGGGGTGCGACTAGCTTAGGAAGCGCTACTATATGTTGCTTAAGCTGTGTGAAAGCTTCTTCCGCTTCCGTAGTCCAACGAAAGTCTCCCTTTTTTGTACACTTCTTGAGTGTTTTAAATAAAGGAAGTGACTTATCTGCTGATTTGGACAAAAATCTGTTCAAACCGGCTAGCTTTTCATTCAGAGATTGAACTTCTTTCAACGTGCGCGGTGAAGGAAGTTGGATGACAGCCTCTGTTTTTTCTGGGCATGGCTTAATGCCATCTGGTTCTATCAAATATCCTAGGAACATGCCCTCTGTAGCGCCAAAAGTGCATTTCTTAGGATTCAACTTCATGTTGATATTTCGTAGTGTTCTAAATGTTTCTTCAATATCGCGCACCACTTCATCTTCAGTATGGCTTTTTATCACAAGGTCATCCACATAGACCTCTAGGTTGCGGCCCACTTGCTTTTCAAATGCCTTATCTACCAGTCGCTGGTAGGTGGCGCCCGCATTCTTCAGGCCAAAAGGCATCTTTGTATAACAAAAGACGCATTGGCTTGTGTGGAAGGCTGTTTTTTCCTCGTCTTCCTTAGCCATTTGGATTTGGTGGTACCCTTTGTATGCATCTAAGAAACATTTAAAGGGATATCCGCACAGAGATTCCACCTTCCAGTCTATCTCTGGTAGTGGGTAGCAGTCCTGTGGACATGCTTTGTTAAGGTCAGTGAAATCTACACACATCCGCCAACTACCATCGCTCTTCTTGACCATTACTGGATTGGAGAGCCAATCATGGTAATAGACTTCTCGCATGATGCCAGCGTCCACAAGTTTGTGTACTTCTTCCAGAATGGCTTTTGCGCGCTCTGGAGCCATAGCTTGTGTTCTGCAATCGAGCGTGGCACACCAGTCATGTGCTTTGGTTCCCATGCGAAGATATCCAGATTCCTTTGTAAGAGCGCGCACACGGCCGCTCTTCCTTTGTCAGACAACGATCCTCCAATCGACACTTCTTGCTCCGGGTATTCAGGGTGAATTGCAACCTTTAGGTTTGGTACTTTAGCTGCGCTCTGTTCTGGGGTGTGCGTCGTTTCACATGTAATCGTGTTACACTCTTCTGGTGGCGCAGCGTTGTTGTAGATGGTGACAATGCCGCCTTCTACTGGGAATTTGAGCATCCCATGTGCTGTGGATGGTACCGCGCGCATCGCCGAAATTCCTGACCTTCCAATAATGCCATTGTATGGCGAAGGAGATCTGATCACCATAAAGTTCATCCAGGCTGTCGTGGAGTGTTCCTTATTACCAACAGCGACTAGTAGTCGCAGTTGTCCCATGGGCCATATCTTTTCTCCTGTAAAGCCAGTAAGCGCAGTCGTGGCTGGGCTTAACTGTCTTTGTATCTCAGGGCGCAGTCTCTTGAAACAATGCTCATACATTATATCCGCTGATGCCCCTCCATCAACATACAAAAGCTATCGCAGCCAAGGTGGGGAAAGAGATTTCGCTTCCATGGGAAAATTTCTGGCTGACCTTTTGCCTAGTCTTTCGCTGCCATGATTGTATCATGTAGATTGTGTCAGCCTTGTCCTTGGGCGCTTCTTTCTTGCCCCCAGTTTTCTGTTTGTCTTTCCCGTCCTTAATGTTTTTAACGAGATGGTCCAATCTGCCTTCTTTTACTAACTTGTCTATTAGTTGGCGCAGTTGGACGCAGTCATTAGTTGTATGGCCCTTCTGTCCATGATATTCGCAGTATCCGTTCCCTA
Organism: Artemisia tridentata subsp. tridentata; assembly: GCA_021014915.2. Lineage (NCBI taxonomy): Eukaryota > Viridiplantae > Streptophyta > Magnoliopsida > Asterales > Asteraceae > Artemisia > Artemisia tridentata. The sequence continues at coordinate 77,652,991 of CP139502.1, forward strand.
CGCGCCGATCTTCAGGGGTGCGCATAGGTGGGGGTCTTGGAAAGTTCGCACCTTCCGTCGCAAATATCTCCTTTGGAGTTTTCGTTAGTGGGGTGTACTTGTCGTTTCCCCATCCGCCCCCTTGACTGCGATAGCTTTTGTTACGATTGCCACTCTGGTCATTGGATTGTCTCCTTGGCTCTTCTTGTGACCTATGGTCCGAGTAGCCTTTCTTGCTATCCGCAGCGGCTACTTCTCCTTGGATGAAGGACCTCGTGCGCTTCATGAGTTCGTCAAAGGTTTGGGGAACCCTATCGTTTAACTTTTTTATCAGATTTGGGTTATTGGTTCCGTTCATAAACCCTGATATATTTAGTATTTCTGGGCACGCCTTGACGTGTATGCATTCGTCCTTATAGCGCTCCATGAAAACGCTTGTGGATTCCCCTTGGCGCTGTTTTACCCTAGCGAGCTAGACAGGGTTTTTTGCGCACTTCTTCCTTTGAGTAAAGTTTAAACGAAACGCCTTTCGCAACTCTTCAAACCCACCGATGCTTCTGCGTGGAAGCTTACTAAACCAGTTGCGCGCATTCCCTACTATTGTAGAGTTAAACATGTGGCACCACACAGGTTGTGGCCAATTTTCGATAGTGGCTGCTGATTCGAAAATTTTTAGGTGATCATCAGGATCACCTGTCCCATCATAAGTTTTGACATTAGCGGGCATGCGCCTTCTCTTATTTTCCGAAAAATCGCTGATGCGCCGAGTAAACGCATCAACTTTTTGGCGGCGCCAGGGACGAGACATGTCTTCGTCCTCCTGGTCGCGGTATTTTTCCCTTGATTTCCAGTGTCCTGTTTCTTTGTCCTCGTTGTCCGAGGAGTCACTTGAGGATGAGCTTACTCTTTTGCGACGCTTGCGCCGACTATCATTGGAATCCGAGCTTGCTCCTCTGTGGCGCTTGCGCCGACTATCCTCGGAATCAGAGCTTGAAGGGCTTTCGCTTGGGGAGCACCATCGCCCAAGCCTATCATGAACCCTGCGACTACCAAGCCTAGTGTGGACATTGGCGCGCCGTTCCCCATCTTCATGCTCCTCCAGATACTGAAAGTCGGCTGCTTCGTCATCCACAACCTTCCTTCCAATCCTAGTAAACACTGGGTGTTTGCGGCTATCCTTCTCGCGTCTTTCCTTTCGGTAGCGCGGTGGGGATGCTTCATGCTCAGGGTCGAAGTTGAGCCTGGCGTGCAGACTTTGACTTGACCTCTTTTTCGCCTCCTCTCGCATGAGCGCAGCCAAGGTTTCGTAGTTTTGAGATACGAAATCACTTGGCGCTAGTTCAGGTGTGACTCCTTCTAGCGCGAGGGTGTCTGTTTCCAAAACAAGATCCTTGTTTCGGATAGGCACATTCGGTGGTTCAGTGAAGTTTAATTCCGGCATGGTGAGAGGAGTGCGCATTAGATCTACCGTGCTAGTAGTTGTTGTAGTAGCATGGGTAGTCCTTGTGATTGGTTCTACTGGAGTAAAAGCCAGATCTGAGTATGATCCTAGGCTTTTTGGCGCACTGGTTGTCCCAGAGGGCGGCTTAGCGGCTGAATCAGTTTGCTGCTTCTTCCCCAGTAGGTCGTCATGCGTTTTCTTCGTCTGCGGAGTCCGCTGATTAGGGTTTCCATGCTTCGTCATTCTAGTTCTTAGCAAAGTTCTTAGTGTAGGGTCCCACGGATGGCGCCACTTGTTGATACAAAAGTTGGGCGTTCCTTGATTCCGTACCAATCAGATCTTAATGCTTGAGACCTGCGCACTAAGAAAACAAAAAGACACCGTTAGGCTTATCGTGGGATTGTCTCCCACGATTATCCTCCGGCGTGAGAGTAAGTAATCAGTTTTTAGGGTTTAGTTGAAGAGTTAGGGTTTGTAAATCGTACCTTTAATGAGAGTCGAAGGACTCTTTATATACACATGAAACCCTAGTTGGTTTCGTGTTCCTCACTCCTCAGCGTATCCCGCGTAGGGCGGTTATTTGATACATATCCCATAAATAAGGGATATCCTATATCAAAACCATAAATAACTTTGGGTTTGGGCCATCGTGAGCCCAAACCGTTATCGTAATAGCCCATTCATGGTGGGCTTGAGCCCATTCGTGATGGACTGGAGTCCATTCGTGATGGACTTGAGTATGGGTCGGGTTCGTGACCCGAATGCGGACTATACGTCATCAGGAATCTTTCTAGGGTATTCGCAAAATAGTAAAGCTTATATAATACTTAATAAACACACTATGAAAGTAGAAGAGTCATTAAATGTAACATTTGATGAAACTCCACCACCACCTAAAACATTGCCTCTAGAAGATGATGACTTAGTTGAAGTAGAAGCTATTGAGGTTAGTAAAACTAAACCCTTAAGTGATGATAATGAAAATATAACACTAGGAGAAAACGAAATAGTAAATGTTAAGGAATCTAAATCACACCCATTAGATAATATAATAGGAAACCTAAATCAAAGAACTCTTAGATCACAAGCTCAAGATAAAAATAACTTCTTTTGTTTCCTATCAACAATAGAACCTAAAAATATAAATGAGGCATTAAAAGATGAAAGTTGGGTTATGGCTATGCAAGAAGAACTAAATCAATTTAAGACTAATGACGTTTGGGAACTAGTCCCAAATCCCATGAACATGACCATCATAGGAACTAAATGGGTATATAGAAATTGTTACTAGGAACAAAGCTAGGTTAGTTGCCCAAGGTTATAATCAACAAGAAGGAATTGATTATGACGAAACTTATGCCCCCGTAGCTAGATTAGAATCTATAAGAATACTCCTTGCCTATGCATGCGCCCTAGACTTTAAGTTATTTCAAATGGACGTGAAAAGTGCATTCCTTAACGGTTTTATCAATGAGGAGGTATACGTGGCACAACCTCCAGGATTCATTGACTTCGCAAAACCTGATTATGTTTATAAACTCAAGAAAGCTTTATATGGACTCAAACAAGCTCCCAAGGCTTGGTATGATCGATTAAAAGCATTTCTTATTAAACATGATTATTCCATGGGAATGGTAGATAACACTCTTTTCACGAAAAAGAAAAGTCCAAATGTCATCATTGTCCAAATATATGTCGACGACATTATATTTGGATCGACTTGTCAGGATATGTGTGATGAATTCGCCAAAATCATGCATGATGAGTTTGAGATGAGTATGATGGATGAACTAAATTTCTTTCTAGGATTACAGATAAAATAATTAGAAGATGGAATATTTTTTAATCAATCTAAGTACATTAAGGAGATGCTTAGGAAATTTGGATTAGAAGACTCTAAGCCTATGAAAACACCGATGTCTACGGAAGTAAAACTCACAAGAGATGAAAAAGGTGAGTCCGTAGAAAACACTAAGTATAGAGGGATGATAGGTAGTTTACTACACCTAACGGCAAGTAGACCGGATATCATGTTTAGTGTCTGCCTTTGTGCTCGCTTTCAAGAGGATCCCAAAACCTCTCACCTAGAAGCGGTTAAGCGTATCTTCCGATACATTAAAGGCACTATACACTTAGGATTATGGTATCCTAAGGGATCCGACATAGAAACCATCGTCTATGTGGATTCGGATCATGCGGGAGACTACGTGGATAGAAAGAGCATTAGCGGTATTTGCACGTTCATGGGATGTTGCCTAACTTCTTGGTTTTCGAAAAAGCAAACTGCTCTTGCTATTTCTACTACAGAAGCCGAATACGTAAGCGCTGGAAAGGCATGTCAACAAGCACTATGGATGAAACAAGCTCTCGTAGATTATGGCATTAGGTTAGATAATGTCCCAATTATGTGTGATAACAAAGGTGCTATAGATTTAAGTAAAAATCCCGTTCAACACTCTAGGACTAAACATCTAGAAATACGTCACCACTTCCTTCGTGATAACGTTCAAAAAGGAAACATATCTATAGAAAAGGTTGCATCGGAAGATAACATAGCGGACATATTCACTAAACCCCTTAAGCGCGAACTATTTAACCACTTACGTTTAGGCCTAGGAATGATGGAACAAATTGACTAAATTTTCTGCATTTTTGGTACATTTTTTCTTCTTCAGATAGGCGGACCCCTTAATGTTATAAAGGCGGCCCCCTTAATTATTAAGGGGACCGGCCATCTGTCTGACAAATTTTTTTCCTTGCTTCCCTCCTCTCATCTGTGTCTAGGAATCTGTTTTGCACAAAACTAAAAGATTGGGAAACATTTTTTTTTGCATGAACATATCTATATACAAAACCCAATCTATTTTATTCAAATCATTCTCACATCTAGGAAAACACATGAAAACCATTTTCCTTGCATTGTTGAATAATGCTAAAAACACTTTTCTTTCATGCATAATATCTCACATGAATTGTCAAAATATATAACCTAATATATATATTTGATATTCATAAATTGAGCAAAAATCAAATCAAGGAGACTTTGGATTATTTCTTAGGAAATTTATGCATTTAGGAGTCAAAACAATCACATCTCCACATTTGTTGCATATAGGCACACACTAGAACAAAATTGCCAATTACATCTCCACATTTGTTCCATCACCAATTCCTTGTTAGTTTCTAGTGCCTTTGGTCTATTATCCTTGCCTTATATGATTTCTAGTTTTAACATTCTTGATTGCTTGATATAATTTGTTGCTTGCTTATTTGTTTAATTAATATGTCTTGCATGCACAATTATTAATATATTACATACTTTATTGCCTCAAAAACAAGTAGGGTTGGATCAGTTGGAAAACCCCTTGCCTCTCAACCGAGAGGTCAGGGGTTCGATCCTCACTCCCTACAAAAGGCCGGAGGTCCTTTTCTACCTTTGGTAGAACCGGAAGCAGCCTCTCTACCTTAGGTAGGGGTAAGGCTGTCTACGTCTCAACCTCCCCTATACACCGTAACGGTATTAGGACCCATAACCCGTGGAAGACGGTATTGGGAGTTACTTTACTTTTACTTTTTATACTTTATTGCCTCAAAGAGTTGGACTTGCTTGAAACTAAACCCAAAAACACAACCTTTTCTACAATTTTCTGCCAAAAACCCATTTCTGGTAACCTGGGAATCAGCAGATGGGCGGCCCCCTTAATTCATTAGGCGGCCCCCTTAATATTTAAGGGGACCGGCCATCTGATGTCGGGGTCACTGTTTTCTTTTTCTGCTTTTTAGCCCATTTCATCCTACTTTTCCCTAAATTCACAAACATATTCTGTCCTAATCACCTCAACAATTTTATCCATCCTTAAATCACAATCAATCCTCCACTATAAATAACTCCATTTCTCACCATCCTCACTCATCTCATCATGTCTTCTCCCATCAACCCAAAACCAAAAACCTCAAGGCTAGCAAGGATGACCATAAAACCCGGGTGGAAAAGAAAAACTCACCCTCACAACAAGTCCATCTCAACAAATGGTGTGACTAGACAACCAACACCTCCATCCTCATTTATTCCCAACTACTCTCCAAGATCTCAAGCTCATTTCATTGAACCATTTCACAAACCCTATCATGTTGGCCAAACATCCACATTCATTCCAAACTACACTTCTAAACCTCAAACCAACGTCAATAAAACCTTCGAAAATCCTCATCATTTTGGTCAAACATCAAACCTTACCTCAAACCACACACCCCAATTTCATCCATTCCCTTCAAATGACCAAATCCACATTCCCACGGAAAGGCAAAAGTTTCATGAAGAGATTAACCAAATCCACGACCTTAGTGATCTCCTTGCTATGCACCTTGCACAACGCAACAAGGGACAACCTCCATTCTCACCCTACTCAAATTGCTTACCCCACTCTCTCAACTTGGATCAAGTTACAAACCACACCCACTATTGCCCTTGTTGCATCTTCCTTCAAAAACAAATTCTCCACTTGAGTGAAGATATTTCTTGGATCGAATATCTACTCACTCGTCCACATCCTATTCCTCCCCTAAACCGATATAACATCGTTAGATCCACTTCATCCACTCCATTTCCCTCACCATCAAACAACTAAGTCCTATTCACATGCTTTCCGCCCCAAAATAAAATACCTCACCTTTTTGTGTCGCAAGCAAGTCCAATCGCTCTCTTTGGCAATAATTAGGACCATTAGTATCTTTTACTTATGTTGTAATCCTTATGCTTTAAGCATATTATGTGATGTAATGATGATTCATGTGTTATACATGATCATCTTGAATGCATGAATAAATTAGTTGTTTGTTCTAAATATTTTTGCTATGCATATATATGTCTTGTGTTCTTAACTTGTTTTTGCAGCCAAGATTTCCATAGCTTGTCTCCTTGGTGCCCTCGAACGAGGGGGAGCACACATCAAGGGGGAGCTCTCGTCCCGACAAATTTCATATCTAAAACTTGTCGGCATAACCTTTTTGATTCTACAAAAAGGGGGAGAAGTAGATATAAACTCACTAAATACTTGTCTAAAAATTAATTTTTTAATTTAATGAGTTTAGATTTTGTAATCATCAAAAAGGGGGAGATTGTTGATATAAATAATGCCTAAACACGTTATTAATATTTTTCGATATCTCTACGTTTTGATAATCACAAAATGTAAAATCATTAAACGAAAGATTATGACGTAAACAAGTATTTAGTTGTAAATATCTATTTTAACAACTTAATCACTTAAGGTATGAATAAACAAATGCCTAATGCATTATATGATCAAATGAACTTTTTCTTAATCACTATATTTTTTATAAAATGACACAAACATTTTATATCTTTTACAAAATCATTTTTGGAAATTAAAGGAAAATGTTTAATCCATAATGAATTTATGAATTCAAATTTTCAACCAAAAATGGCAAAATTTTTCCAGAAAAACCTTCCCCACAAAAAGACAAAGCTGGGCAACGGTTATGAAGGGCGGCCCCCTTAATTATCTAGGTGGCCCCCTTAATTATTAAGGGGGCCGGCCCCCTATTTAAGGGGACCGCCCACGCTCCTCTAGCCTCCAGCTTTGCCTATAAATACTGGTTCATTCCTGGATTTTTTTCTCACCTTTTGCACTCCAAACCTTCTGTTCTAAATCTCTTCTTATATCTTTCTAAATCCTTTGATCATATATACATAAGCTTTTGTTTCAAGTGATCCAAAGCTTTAACCTCTCAAGTGCAAGAGAAGAATACTTCTATCCTTCAAGACAAGAAGTATTACAACTTGGTGTATCTCTTCCATCCAAGTTGTTGGTGTATCATAATTGTAAATCATTCATTCATTTGTATAAGTTGTGTATATTTGTTATATAGGTGTGAGCATAATTGTTTAGGCTAGATTAGTGTGTAAGTAGTGAAGTTGTGAAGAAGTTGAGGTGTGTAAGTAGTGAAGGTGTGAAGAAGTAGAAGAGTATATAAGTAGTGCTAGGTCGTGAAGTAGTTGTGAAGCCATAGTGAAGAAGTTGTGAAAAAGTCGTGAAGAAGTCGTGAAAAAGTTGTGATTAAAGTTGTGAGATTGGTTCTAGCTACGATTAGAACTCGACATTTAGCTTTGTGTCGTAAAATTGGTGTAAGCGAAAGTTGTGTAAGGTTTTCTCCGCCATAAGGGAGCTTGTTGATATAGTGAAGAAAACTCTCGAGTTAGGTGCTCGAGGAGTGGAGTAGGGCAAGGAAGGTGTCCTTGTAGCCGAACCACTATAAATCCTTTGTCTCGCGGTTAGATCTTTCCATCTCTATCTTTCATTTCATTTCATTACTTTACTTGCATTGTTAATTTAGATCTACTTATATTTGTTCACATTGTTCAAGAGTTGAGTTCACATAAATTCGAATCTAAGTCTTTAAAAGTAAACAAAGTTTTTATAATAAATTAAAAAGACGTAAAACTATTCAACCCCCCTTCTAGTTTTCCACACTCTTGTCTGTATCTTTGGGCCACTAATCTAGCCTTATTTCTGACCACCACTCCTCTTTCATCCTTCTTGTTCCTGAAGACCCACTTTGTGCCAATAACTTTTGCCCCATTTGGTAGATCTACAAGAACCCATACCTTTTGCAACTTAAATTGCAAGAGCTCTTCTTGCATTGCTTCCACCCAACTTTCATCATCTAAAGCTTCAGAAACCTTGGTTGGTTCCTTTTGAGAGAGGAAACATGCAAAAAGACAATGTTGTTGATCTTTATGATTATCCCTTTTCTGCTTCTTAATAAAACTCAAAAGTGCATGAGCTTCTGACTGTTTATGCACTCTGCTTCTAGTCTGAACAGCTGATTTAGGATCACCAAGTATTTGACTTTTTGGATGAATGTTGTGAATCCTAAGTGTAGGAGTTGGACTGACATCCACTTCTGTGGGTAAGTTGTTGAAATCAGAAATCACCCCTTCAGCATCATAAGAAGCTTCATCAAAGATCCCTTCACTTGGCTTGTCAAAGATCTCAAGTTCTGGCATCTCAGAAGTATCAACAACATCAGTTGGAGTAGGATCAGACTCAACAGAATTAACCAAGTCACTACCAGACTTAATTGGGGAAGTACTGGTAGCCTTGATTCCAAGATGCTTGTCTGCTAGAGCATTCATCTTATCTCTGAAAGATAGAATATCTTCTGAAAATTTTGTAGGAGAAGCCTCTTTTCCTTGTGCTTGAGGCTTAGAAACATTCTCCTTCTTCTTTGAAGTTGTAGAAGATTTCCTTGTGCCATCAGAAGCTGCATCAGGCTTGACCATTGTTGTGGGAACAACAATAAGTTCCTCAGTCTCTTCTTCTTGGTCAGTAGCATTTGCATTAGAAGTAACTTGAGTACCTGCATTGTTAGTTACTTCTTTGGAGCCTACATGAGGGTTAGCTTGATTCTCCTTAGAGACAGGAATATAGTTCATAGAATCAGTCAAATAATCAATATCAAACATCCATCTATAACCTATTCCCTTCACATTAGGTTTCTCCTCAAGAAAATTAACATGAAAACTCTCTACTACCCTCTTTATCACTAAGTTGTATACCCTAAAGGCCTTACTACTTAGTGAATAACCAACTAAAAACCCTTCATCAGATTTTCCCTTAAACTTGCCAAGCACACTAAGAGTATCTAGAATGGTAACATGGCACCCAAAAGGCCTTATATAACTAATAGCTGGTTTATGGCCAAATATAAGTTCATAAGGTGTTTTATTTTGAGGTTTGGTCACTTTCACCCTATTGAATATGTAGCAAGCAGTATGGACTACTTCAGCCCAAAAAGTAGTTGGTAAAAGTGAGTCTGCGAGCATAGTCCTAGCTGCCTCAATAAGGGTTATGTTCATTCTTTCAGCAACTCCATTCTGTTGTGGAGTTCTAGCATTACTATACTCTTGCTTGATTCCTTTATTACCACAAAACTCAAGCATGCTTCTATTCTTAAACTCTGTGCCATTGTCTGATCTAATAATCTTAACTTTATGATTAAGCTGGTTTTCTATATGCCTAATGAAAGTTTGAATTAAGCTAGTGGTTTCATCCTTCTTAGACATAAAGAATACCCAACAAAATCTAGTGCAATCATTAGTAATGACAAGGCAATAACTAGAATGATTAATACTCTGCACAGAAGTAGGGCCAAACAGATCCATATGCAAGGTGTGTAAAGGTTCAGTGATGAACCTTTCTAACTTAGCCTTACAAGAAGCCCTATGCTGTTTACCCTTATTACAAGCTACACATGTATGGTCATTCTTAAAAACCTTGGAAGGTAAGCCTCTAACTAGGTTATTCTTCACAAGTTTGTTTATGTTCTTAAAGTTAACATGACCCAACCTTCTATGCCATAATTTAGATTCATCAATAGTGGCTTTTGCAATCAAACAGGCAAAACCTTTTGCAGGTTCAGGTGTTTTCATATCAAAGCTGTACATGTTGTGTTGTCTTGGGACTTTGAGAAGTATCTGACTTTCATCAGGCATCTTAAAGTCAGAAGTCAACACAAAACATTCAGATTCAGTAAAAAGCACCTTATGCTGCTTATCACAAATTTGTGATATTGAGAAAAGGTTAAACTGCCCAAGTTCTTTCACAAAAGACACATTGTCAAATTCTAAATTGCCCACAACTATTCTACCTTTACCAGTAATATGCCCTTTACTACCTCCAAAGGTAACAGATCCTCCTTTGAATTCTTGAAAATCCTTCAGGTGATCCTTGTTACCAGACATGTACCTTGAGCATCCACTATTAAATATGCCTCTGTCTCCCATGTTCTTGAGTGGATGATCCTGCACATAAAGAAAAGAGATTAGTTTCTCTTAAGGACCCAGGCCTTGCAGGCTTGGGTCTGCCTTGTGGATCAACATATTTGTATGTCTTGTATGAACATGATCCACTGTTGCTTTGGGATTGGTAGGTAAGTTCATTCTTAAATAGATCCCAAGACCAACATGCTGAGGCCTTAACAGCAGACCCCCCATGTCCCCTTACAGCATTAGAGTTTGAAATTTGTGTTGTATTCTTAGCAATGGGTCTCCTCACAGGTGAATGTGATTTAGCAAAAGTATTTCTTTGATTATAATTGTTCACCTGTGGTTTGTTAACTGGCTGCCTGGGTCTAATTTGATTAACATACCCAGAATTAACTTTGGACTTCACAGAATTAACATTTTGCCTGACAGAATTAATATTTGTCCTACCAGTATTAACATGTGACCTAACAGAATTAACCTGTGGTCTACCAGTGTTTATTTGTGCTGGTCTTGGAGCAAATTGGTTAGCATGATTAATTCTGTTTGCATTATTCCAAACTGGTTTAGCATTCACATGACCAGTATTAACACTCTTCTGTTTCTTAAGTTCAGCCTCTCTCATCATTCTTTTCTCATGAAAATCACAATCTTTAATTAGATGACTAAGGCTACCACAAACGAAACACCTTTTAGGAGCAAATGTGTAAATTTTTCCTTGCTCTCTTCTCATCCTATCAGATTTTGGTGACTCTTGACTTTTAACAGATTTTCTAGGAGATTTTATGTGTGGAACACAACTAGGTTTAGCTGTTTTAGATTTAGGTGCAGTCACAACTGGTTCACTTTTCTTAACAGATTTTGACTCAGACATCTCTTTTGGTTCACTTTCTGATTCTGATTCAGACTGCTCAGAGATATTTTCATTGGATCCTTCACTGTCATTAGATTGACAGGTAGAATATTCACTGGATTTATCATCTGAGTTTCCTGTTTCAGGTATTTGAGGACCCTTTTTACCATACACAAACAAAGAATCATCAAGCTCTTCCTTTAGTTGAGGAGTGTAATCTCCATTTAATGGAGGTGGAACCCCTTTAAAATCATATGTTTTTATGAATCTATTGTAAACTGGTTTATCAGCAATATCATCTTCTCTACTAATTATAGGTGATGTAAACATGAATTAACAATTAATTAATATAAAACGCAGCGGATAAACATCACCAAAACGGATCCATAGTGCCATATGATCAATCAAATAAATAAACACATAATTTATACCTTTGTAGCGTGATCCGGGAGTCACCAACAAAACCCTTATGTCGAACACTATATGAAACCCAAGTGATCAAAATAGATCACCTCTATGATATGTCCACACTACACGTCCTTGATCACCACCCGATGCTAGTCTAAACCCCGTAACAATGATTCTTGGTACAACCTACAATAGATAATATCAAGAGAGGATGAAAAACACAAAACCCTAAAAGGGTGTGTTTGTGCCGTGGGTTAGAGAGGGAGAGAGGGGAGGAGAGTTTGTTATTTTTCTTTAATGAAATTGATTAGTAATTGATTTGATCAAATCCCTTGATCTTATCAATTACAATCTTACATCAAGGCCCTTAACAAGCTCCATAATTCTCCCTTGATCCCTCCATATGGCCGGCCTCCTTAGGGGCCCACAATGGGCTTGCCCGTTGTTGGCCCGGTCCAAAAACACTAAGTCTAACTTAGTATTTAATGGCCCGTTATCGATCTCGAGTTACGTAGTCGTTTATATATTGTAAATACGATAAATACAATCTATAAAATGGTGTCTCTGTGTATAAGTGTGTGACCTCATAGGCTCACATATGTCTAGCCATATAATTAGTGATTATGACACGAGCATTCTCCAACAGCTCCCACTTGCGACGTCATAATAATCAAGTAATTATACAAGCAATGGTTAGCGTCTAGCAACACGCCAAAGCCCCTAGAAATATGTGAGGTTAGTTTCTTAAACGTCTCATTTCAGATGGTTTATATGTCATCTATCCTTTTGTTTCAGATACCGTGTTGAACATTAGACATGGATCAAAAGTCATTCTAAAAGTTCAACTATTATGTTTCTCGATACGGATATTGAACAAGATTACCAAGTGAATTAAGATTCATCTTAATCTCATTTGGGTACGGCCATACAAACATCTGTTCAATTCATCGAGGGGCCCAATAGTATCTAACTCCAAAGCAAGTGGAGGAACAAATCCCATTTTGACTACACGTGTCATTCACATGCTTCATATCACTCCTGAAAATGGCCTTTATAACTACCTTATTCAGGATAGCGTTTAACCATATCAAGGAATGAAATTCCACACATGCAAGACCTGCTTGCATCTTAGGTCTGAGGATAAGAGACATAACCTCTTGCGAGATTCACTATTGACGATGATCCATGTAGTGAATTCTCGTAGGTTGGGTCAATCCAATGTTCATCACAATGAACAACATGTGAGTTTGGCAAATGAATCACCAACACGCTCACATTTGCCTTAATTTGATGATACTCCCGTATCGTCAACCGACAATGGATAATTTTAGAATAAATAAATTATTCATGGATTAAACATGCAAATATAGAACACAGTTGATATAAAATGAAAACGATCATAACCATTACATCAATTCATTGCAAATACAAACCGTTTAACGTTCTAATTATTCAAATACTAAAAAAATACAGATCTACATGAGACTACTAGCTGGTCTAAGTCCAATGCTCCTAGCATGTTCGACATGTTTGGCACAAGGCATTGGTTTAGTAAAAGGATCAGCTATGTTGTCATCTGTGTGAAATTTGAGAAGACGAATATCGCCACTTTCGATAACCTCTCGAATGTAGTGAACTTTTCGACGAAAATGTTTGGCACCCTTTTGAACACCTGGTTCATTGGCTATGATAATGGCACCTGTATTGTCACAGTACATATCCATAGGTCGTTCATTGCTGGGGACAACGCCAAGCCCAGAAATGAATTTACGTATCCAAATCGCCTCCATAGCAGCTTCAGAAGCAGCAATGTATTCAGCTTCTGTAGAGGACATCGCGATAGTGCTTTGTTTGGCACTCTTCCAGTCAACAGCACCTCCGTTCATGATGAAAACATATCCCGTTTGGGATTTGGTGTCATCACGATCCGTCTCCCAGCCTGAGTCAGTGTAACAAGTGACACTGAGCTCACGCTTGACATCACCACCATAAACAAGAAACATATCTTTAGTATTTCGTAAATACTTCAATATGTTCTTAACAGCAGTCCAGTGACATTCTCCTGGATCCTGTTGAAATCTACTCGTTAGGTTCTGAGAGAACGCTATATCAGGTCTAGTGCATCTAACCGCATACATTATGGATCCTACAGCCGAAGCATACGGGATTCCCTTCATCCTCTTCACCTCATCAGGTGTGGAGGGTCCTTGAGCTTTACTCAATACTGTATTTGGTTGCATTGGAAGATTTCCACGTTTGGAATCTTGCATCCTAAATCGCTTCAGGATTTTGTCAATGTATGCACTTTGACATAAGCCGATTAATCGTTTTGATCTATCACGATAGATTTTGACTCCAAGTATGTACGCGGCTTCTCCTAGATCTTTCATGGCAAAGCAATTTCCAAGCCAGGATTTTACATCTTGTAGCATTGGAATGTTGTTTCCCATGAGCAATATGTCATCGACATATAAGATTAGGAACACGACTATACTTCCACTAGTTTTCATGTATACACATGGCTCATCGAGATTTTGAGTGAAACCAATCTTCTTGATTTCATCGTCAAATCTCTTATTCCAACTTCTCGATGCTTGCTTTAATCCATAAATGGATCTTTGAAGCTTGCATACTTTAGTTGGATGTTTAGGATTCACGAAGCCCTCGGGTTGCACCATATAAACGTCTTCGTTCAGGTGGCCGTTCAAGAAAGCTGTCTTGACATCCATTTGCCAAATCTCATAGTCATAGTACGCTGCTATGGCTATAAGAATCCTAATAGCTTTTACGTCTGCAACAGGCGAGAAGGTTTCTTCATAGTCAACCCCGTAGGTTTGAGTGAAACCTTTTGCTACTAGACGAGCTTTGTAGGTGTGTACTTTTCCATCCATGTCGGTCTTCTTTTTGAAGAGCCACTTGCTCCCAACGGTTTTAGCGTTAGGAGGTAGGTCAACTTCGACCCAGACATCATTGTCTTTCATGGATTTCATCTCCGCATTCATAGCTTCGATCCATTTATCGTGTTCAGGACTCGATAATGCATCTCGATAGTTAGCGGGTTCACCATGATCCCCTAACTCATGTTCCTCAGCATCGACATAGAAACCATATCGCTCAGGTGCTTGAGGTATCCTTGCGGATCTACGAATGGGAGCTGCATCTTGATGAGGTTCAGCATTTTCATGTTCAATCTCATTTTGATGCTCACTAGTGTTACCAGAAGGTTGTGCATCTTCCTCTTAAATTTCATCAAGGTCTACTTTGCTCCCACTTGCTTCTTGTGAAATGAGATGGTTCTCAAGAAACTCAGCATACCGAGCAACAAATATTTTGTTCTCAGGTGGGTAGTAGAAGTAGTAACCCATTGTTTCCTTTGGGTATCCTACGAAGATACATTTGATAGCTCTGGGCTCAAGTTTGTTAGGTGTGTCTCGTTTTACGAGAGCCTCACAACCCCAGACTTTCAAGTACAACAAATTAGGGACCTTCCCATGCCATATTTCGTATGGTGTTTTGTCTACCTTCTTGGTTGGAACCATATTGAGAATGCGTGCAGTAGACTCTAGAGCATAACCCCAAAAGGACGTTGGCAATGTTGTTAGACTCATCATTGATCGAACCATGTCTAACAGGGTTCGATTTCTCCTTTCAGATACACCATTGTGTTGTGGTGTATATGGAGGAGTGAATTGTGAGACAATCCCACACCTTTTTAGATGATCTAAAAACTCTTGACTCATGTATTCACCTCCTCGATCGGATCGGAGTGACTTTATGGTCTTGCCGAGTTGATTTTCTACCTCATTCTGAAAGACTTTGAACATTTCGAAGGCTTCATGTTTATGTTTAATCAAGTAAACATAACCATATCTACTGAAATCGTCAGTAAAAGTAATGAAGTAGTTAGCTCCTTCCCTAGACGTTGTTCTAAATGGGCCACATACATCAGTATGTATGAGTCCAAGTAGATCTTTAGCTCTTTCTCCTACATGGGAGAAAGGCTTTCGTGCCATTTTACCAGATATACAAGAAATGCATTTATCAAACGACTCATGGTCGGTTGACTCTAAAAGCCCATCGCGTTGCAGCTTCGTAATGCGTTTCTTGTTTACGTGACAAAGACGGCAATTCCATAGAAAAGTGGAATCTAAGTTACGTTTAGATTTCTTATTGCTAACATTATATATAGAACTAACGTTTGAAACAGTTGCATGCATATCAATTTCAAAAATGCCATCACGAGGAATAGCATTAAAATAAAATACATTATCCTTAGAAACTGCAATACCATAATCCGTAAAAGTATGAATAAAACCATCATCTTTCAAACGTGAAAGTGAAACAACACCTCGAGTGATAGTAGGTGCAAAATGGCAATTATTTAAAACAATAACTAAACCATTAGGGAGGATGAGATCAAAGCTCCCTATCGCTTCGACAGCTGCACGGTTGCCATTACCAACATACAGGTTCAAAGCTCCTTTCTTCAACTTTCTGCTTCCCCTAAGCCCCTGCACATTATTACAAATGTGAGTACCACAACCAGTATCATATACCCAGGATTTGTTAGGAAAAGTGTAGAGCTCTATAGTGAAGATACCTGATGTGCTAGCTGCGCTAGCTTTGTTCTTCTTCAACCCTTCTAGGTAGGACGGACAGTTCCGCCTCCAATGCCCCTTCACTCCACAATGGTGACAGGGAGAGTCCTTTGCCGGGTGCTCCTTCTTGGCAGGTGGGGGGATCTTAGGTTTGGGGGCGTAAGTAAGCTTACCCTTGCCCTTACCATTTCCCTTGCCATTTGCCTTCGGCTTCTTTTTCTGGATATTCCTATGCCTGATAGCTAGTACCATTTTGACAGTGTCAACTAGCTGTTGCTCAGTTGGCTGTCCAAACATGGTTTTTAGTTCTGCCAGCATGTCAAATGCTGCAAGGTCCTCTAAGTCCATTTGGAGCTCAGGGATCATGCTTGCAAGCATGAGACAAGCCACTTCTTGTTGCTCTTGTACCCTACGTAAGTAGGCGGTACGCACAGCAAGAATAGCAGTAGCAGTAGGTGCTTCAGGTAAAGGTTGTTCCAGATGGTAAAACTTTTGTATAGCCTCGAGGACGATCCTCAGGTCTTTATACCAGTCCAAAAAGTTGTTACCATTCAATTTCTCTCTTTCAAGAAATAATTTGATGTACAAGTTGTTCATGGTTTGATTAGGAGTTGTCATCTACAAAATAAACAAAGTTCAAATTTTTAGTAAGTTTCAATAATTAATCCTTTTTAAAATTAACTACCCAAGTTTAAACATATTAAAACAATTAATTTTACGAAAAGGCTAAGATCCTCATTGAGATTCCACCATCACATCAGTTGATCTGCTAGCAATGGTGAGTTCAATAGGTAGGTAACGTCGACCAATTGCATTACATGTGCAACTCTTAGATCTTTATGGGACTCATGGCACTAGTGAACAAGCAACTAGTGTCAAGCTGGCATGTTTAGTCCCATCTTTGCCTCGGGTCAAGGTCTAACCGCTTAACTCGATTAAGTCATCCAATTTGAAAACGTGTGAGAATATATCTAGGTCTCACGCATAGAGAATAGTCACCTTGGGTTACAATTCAACCTAGGTCCAACGCATAGGCAAAAAGTAATTGCAAGGGTCCTCAAAATTGGACGGCATGACTTAAATTTGACGGGTAAAATATTTTGATGTGGATCAAAAATGTGTACGAAAGAAGCATGCATTCATTCTTCGTAGCACAAGTTAAAAACTTTTCTTAACTTAAGTCTAATCATTATTTTAATTTATGTGTGTCAAGTTGTCCATTTCAAGACTAATATATATCCTAAGTGGATTATTATTTAGTTTGGACAATACAAATAAATAAACAAACAATCTCAACCGGTTTAAGTGTTGTTTATTTAGAAAACAATGATTTTTAAGTTTCAAATCATATTTAAACTTAGTTGAACTAAATCATAAGACTTAGTTCAAAATGGTTTATGTTTTGTTTTAAGTTTTATGAAAACAATTTTCGTTTTTCATGTAGTCACAACCATACAAAAAACAACCAAACAAACATACAACCACAATATGCAAAGCCTCAACCGATGAAAATCCTATGCTTGGTCTTGTGAGCCATCACAAGAACCAAGAGTCAACTAGGGACTTATATCACAACCACATGGAGGGCTCCCACTTGCTCTAAGACAATCATGAGCAAGTAAAAAACCCATTATGCACATGAACTTCAGTTTCTGTCAGCCCAATTTTTCTGTTTTGCAAGGCCCAAAAGCCCAGGAAGATCACCTCCTCATGATTCGGCCCAGTTGACAAAATTGTAGCCCTATGTCTTGTGGACCTGCACCAAAAATTTTAGAAAAAAATACCTTACCAATCAGCAGGTAAGCACGTTTTCCCAACAGGTGTCCAGCAGCAACTTTCAGTCTACAACTCTTCAATCTTTCGCCTTTTGCTTCCAAGCTCTTGTTTACAATACATATAAAGTAAAATACAACTAATCTACTTTGTATTTACTGTAAAATGCCCAAACATTGGCAAAACCAAAATTGAAATACATTACAAAAATGCCGAGACAATGGCAAACCCCAAAACAAGAAAAACCAACCAACAATCACAATCACAACGCACAAGTGGTCTAGGTTTTCATCGGCTTTGCATATGAACACATAATAATACATTCAAATAAATATTATTACATGGTGTTGGCTAACTCCATGGACAAACATGCATGTATTTGCCATGGATAACAAAATAAATAACAAGAATTAAATTGTTAGCCAACGAATCGAAGAAATAATTAACAAGAATTAAAACCCCGAATGGTACGCGTGACAAATGGCCATAGACTCATAACCCACTGATATTAGGACCTTATTAACACCATTTTACCACAGAAAAATAAGCCTCATGGGCTGATTAAAAATTGGGTTAAAAATCTCTCAAAAAACACGTTTTTAGGCCATTTTACGGGTACCGATCAAGTAAACAAACAACGTATGCATAACAAATGGCCATAGGATCAAAAAGTCCAGATCTTAAGACCTTAATAAATTCGACATATTCAGAATATTCAAGCCCTAGGGGCTGTTTTAAAATCACACTTTTAAATCCATTAAAAAACAATGTTTTTAGCCATTTTTACGCATACAAGATGATCATATGACAACATATGATGGCTCTGATACCACTATAGGTGATGTAAACATGAATTAACAATTAATTAATATAAAACGCAGTGGATAAACATCACCACAACGGATCCATAGTGCCATATGATCAATCAAATAAATAAACACATAATTTATACCTTTGTAGCATGATCCGGGAGTTACCAACAAAACCCTTATGTCGAACACTATATGAAACCCAAGTGATCAAAATAGATCACCTCTATGATATGTCCACACTACACATCCTTGATCACCACCCGATGCTAGTCTAAACCCCGTAACAATGATTCTTGGTACAACCTACAATAGATAATATCAAGAGAGGATGAAAAACACAAAACCCTAAAAGGGTGTGTTTGTGCCGTGGGTTAGAGAGGGAGAGAGGGGAGGAGAGTTTGTTATTTTTCTTTAATGAAATTGATTAGTAATTGATTTGATCAAATCCCTTGATCTTATCAATTACAATCTTACATCAAGGCCCTTAACAAGCTCCATAATTCTCCCTTGATCCCTCCATATGGCCGGCCTCCTTAGGGGCCCACAATGGGCTTGCCCGTTGTTGGCCTGGTCCAAAAACACTAAGTCTAACTTAGTATTTAATGGCCCGTTATCGATCTCGAGTTACGTAGTCGTTTATATATTGTAAATACGATAAATACAATCTATAAAATGGTGTCTCTGTGTATAAGTGTGTAACCCCATAGGCTCACATATGTCTAGCCATATAATTAGTGATTATGACACGAGCATTCTCCAACAGTAATGAACACAGTTCTCTCCATCTCTTCATCATAGCTTAGAATCTCACTGTCTGATTTTATCGCATAACCTAAGCCAATTTTACATGTTGAGCTCATGCCAGAATCAACTAGCCTACACAGATTTTTAGAGGAATTGTTCCATGTGTCTATCCTTTTCTGTAAATCTTCCTTATCTTTTACTGCTTTCATGCCAATTCTCCTATATTTTTTAAGTTTTTCATCCTTTTCATATATTTCATTGGCCTGAAAGGTGAGCTTTTCATTTAAGGCAGATTGCTGTTTTTGTTAGGTGACAATTTGTGCTTCTAAAGTTTTCACAGCCTTAGTAGAAGCAAGAATTTGTACCTCCTGATCACCTATTTGTTTTAATTGTTCATCACACAAAGCTTTAAGATTATTGTATGAATCAATGCATATTTTAGAGCACAAAGATACCTCAGCACTGGAACCAATAGCCATAAATGCATGATTTGGGTCTTCTTCTTCCTCTGTGTGATCTTCCCAATTCACAGCACCAGCTTCCAAAGTCAACATGCTCATCTGATTCTTCTCCAGCTTGTCATCTTCTTGAGAGTCAAAGTCCTTCTTCTTTTTCCCATCAGCAGTCATCTTGGTTTTGCATTCCCTAGCAAAGTGACCATGGTTGTAACACCTATAGCATTCCACAGTCTTCTTATTGAACCCAACTGGTGTCTTCCCATCAAATCTAATGTTCCTCCCAGTCTGCTTGTAGAACTTCTTCACTCTAAGGGCAATCATTGCTATCTGCCACTTAATATCCATCTCTTCAAGTTCTACATCATTGATTTGTTCAAGATCATCACTAATGAGGTCCTTCTCTTCTGACCTCTTAGCAAAGAGTGAGTAGACAACTTCATCAGCAAAACCTGCAGGAACTTCTCTTTCTCTCATGCTGCTTGAAGAAGTTTCATAGCCACCAGAACTAAAACCACCGGACTTAATCTTACTAGTACTGCCCTTGCTTTGAGAGACAAAAGCAACATTGGTAGTACTTGAAGATGCCTTTGAAGTACCTTGGATTTCCTGTTCAGAAACTCGAAGATTGTTGTACAAATCATCAATTGACAAGGTGTCAATTTCTTCCTTCATTCTCATGGTCATTGCCAGACTTGACCATTCTTTTGGCAGTGATCTGAGAAACTTGTGATTTGCATCTTTGTGGGAAACTAGAAGGGGGATTGAATAGTTTACCGGTTTTAAGTTCTTTTAAAAATCTTGTTTTAAAAGTTAGCTATTGGAAACTTTGATTCGAACTTTATGTGTAATCAATCAACACCAATATGAACTACACACTAAACTAATTAATGCTAAATAATAAAAGTAAAGAGTAGAGTTGGAAAGATCAAACCGAGACAAAGGATTTATAGTGGTTCGGCTACGAAGCTCTTCTTCGCCCTACTCCACTCCCCGAGTACCACACTCGAGAGTTTCAAACACTATGTCAACAACCTCCCTTCAGGCGGAGAAAACCGTACACGTCGCTTATCCTATTACCAACACTAAGCTAGATGTCGAGTGCTAATCTTAGCTAGCACCAATCTACCAAGGTCCACGTGACCAATCACTCAAGCCCAATGGCTACAAGAGATCACCAAGATCTCAACACGATCACAATCATCAACACTCTCTCTACTAACACTAATCTATCGACCCTTGATCTTCTTGATCAATCACACAAGCCCAATGGCTTTAAGAGATATTAACTATCTCTATAAGATCACACTTGATCTTCACTCTCACTCACAAAAGATAAATAAACTTGATGTATGCTATGATACAACAAGGTTGTAACAATTGTTACAAAAACCTAACAACTATAACTCTTGTATCTTCTTGAATACCTTGAGTTCTTCTCTTGCTAATGAAGAGGAATGATAACACCTTGTATCAACTTGGATACTTGTGTTCTTCTCTTGCTAATGAAGAGGAATGAAGAGGATCTCTTGGTGGATGATTGGATCACTCTTAAAACAAAAGAAAACTAATCTAAATGATCAAAAAGAATGAAAGGTGTGAGAGGTTTAAACTCAGAAGTTTTTCTGTGTGAAAGGGTGCCTAAAAACTGTGAATGGAGTTGGTTTTTATTGGGAAAGAAAATCTGAACGTTAAAAAAAAATTTGTACGGACGGCTCCACTAAATGCACCACGGCTCCACTAAATTTAGTTGAACCGTGGAGCCGTCCCAGACAAGGACGCTCCAAATTTTGTCTTTTCTGGTAAAAACTTATTTGGGGAAGTTTGGAGCTGATTTTGGGGGGGAAAATAGCTGTTGTGATTTTCAAACTTATTTTTCCATTAAAACATTTCTTAATAATTCAAAAATAATTTGTCATGTGTATTTTTGAAAAAATGTTTTGTCACATTAAAATGTGAAGTCTTAAAACACAAATTCACTTCTTTGATCATTTGTCAAGTTGTAAATTTGTTCTAGAGTGATTTGCGTAGAAACGGGATCTTCCGATTAAAAACTTGTTTACGTTAATTTTAACGTAACGTGATTTCACATTTTGTCATCCTCAAAACGTGAAGTAATCGAAAGATATAAATAACGTTTTTAGAACATTATTTGCATCAACAATCTCCCCCTTTTTGATGATGACAAAATATAAACTCATTTTAAGTTAAAATTAGTTTTAACAAGTTTTTAATGAGTTTACTCCCATTTCTCCCCCTTTTTGTCGAATCAAAAAGGTGACAAAGGCTCCCCCTTGATGTATACTCCCCCTCATTTGGAGAACACCAAGGAATCGAGCAATGGTGTATGCTACAAAACAAAGTTAGATGACACATATACAATATCTAACAAGTAGCACATTTTGATAAATATCCAACCACACAACAAATAGGTGAATAGCCAAGAAAGACATGAACAATCATATTAAAGTCCATTTCATAAAAGTAAAATAAGTGTCATACATGAGTATGACTACAACAAGAAAGCAAATTTAAATAACAAGAAGACACATAAACATCAATAGTAGTATGAGGCTTCAAGATTTGCTTCCAACTTCAAAAGGGTTCCTAAGTGTTTATTGGGAAGACTAAACATAATCATGTTTAGTTTGGGCTATTGTGTGGTGGAGGAGGTGGAAGGATGATGGGTCCTATGGGTGGTGTTAGGAGGTGCTCAAGGTATGAGAACCTAAAGCTAAGCTCATCTCTAAGATACATGATGAGATCTTGGTTGTGATGGCAACAAGCACAACTCAAGGTGTGTGATTGTAGGGGATAAAGGATGGGATGACCCATTAAAGGTTGAGGTGATGGTGATAGGGAGGATGATGATGTGTTATTCCCAAACTCAAAGGGAGTGATTGGTGATAAGGTTAGGATAAGAGCTAAAGGTTGTGGTGATGGTGAAGGTGATGAGGATGATGTGTTAGTTCCAAGTTCAAGTGAAGTTGATGGTGATGAGTTGAGTGTTAGGGCTAGTGGTTGAATGGGGACTTGGTTGAGGTAAATGTGTGTTGGTTCTAATGGTGGTGGAGGATGAGGATGTTGGTTTGATTGAGGTTGCCTTGGATGGAGCTTGGGGTGTAGTGAAGGAAGATGATGATTTGGTAGAGGTTATGGGTGTGTGGGTTTCATCATCATCATCCAATGTTAGATCAATGAGAATCATCTCATTGGAAGGTTTGGTTGAGGTTTGTGGTGTGTGAACACTTTTGATCCATTGATTAACAAGAGTGGTTTGATTTGTTGGTTTGATGTTGAATCTTGGTTTCTTGTTTTTGTGTGAGGTTGAAGCAATGATGGAAGACATGATGGTTGTATGGTGAGTGTGAAGGTGTAAGGATTGCAATGCATGATGTTAGCTTAAATAGCCAAATCAAAGACATGCAAGGTTGAAAAGGATGTTGGATTTGGGGATTTGGGTGCATGGGAATCAGGTTATGTTTGCAGATTTTCAGGGAAAGAAAGTCAAAAAGTGGAAGAGAATTTAAATTTTCGTCTTCCAGAGGCACGGTACCACTAAAGGCACCACTAAATTTAGTGGAGCCGTCCCCTATTTAGTGGAGCCGTGGCCTCCATTTGACCTTCTTTCCAGGTCTGCTGGTTTTAGGCAGCCTAAATGGGGAAATTTTTGGGGAATCTATTGGCTGCAAATCTCAAGACCTCAAACCACTAAACACATAGAATTCCTAAAGCTAGTTTCAACTAGCAACTAACATGATCATGTGATCATCTATGTATTTAGGCAACTATTAAGCATGCATGAGTTCAAGCAATTTTAACATCTAGTGATGGATTAAATATAAAATAACATGCATGAACTAGGCAAGATTGATTAACATAAAGGTTAATTAACTAAGCAAATTAACCATGTTCAAGTGTGAAATGTTAAAAGAGAACATATCAAGCTAGTTAATTGTTAGATGGCCATACATAAGACCATAACAATAGCTAAATA
The DNA here is from genome assembly GCA_021014915.2 of Artemisia tridentata subsp. tridentata. Lineage (NCBI taxonomy): Eukaryota > Viridiplantae > Streptophyta > Magnoliopsida > Asterales > Asteraceae > Artemisia > Artemisia tridentata. The sequence continues at coordinate 77,676,839 of CP139502.1, forward strand.
GTAATACTTAAGTTAGCCATACTACTTAAGTTAGCACACTCTAATCCTTCCTTTTCCCCAACTTCTTGATCGAGTTCCCTAGTCCCTTAATTGCCTTGCCGATCGAATTGAATCCCCCAATAGTCTGCTCATGCATCTCTACTTGTCGATTGTAGATTGTAGTTTGCCTTCTCATTACACCGGATAGGGTAACCAAGTTGGTTTGAAGGTCGGTTGTTGGTTGAAATGATAAGGTGTTAAGGTTGTCAAAGTAGGTGTCGGGAGAGGGAGAGAGAGGAAGAGACGTTCCTTCTTCGTTCACCTCGTCATCATCTTCATCCATAGGTTGAGAAGATGAGCCAAGTTCGAAGGAGGAGGAGGAAGGAGGGATATCGGAAGTGGATTTACAACCACGTTTGGACCCTTTGTCCTTACGTTGCTTTGTGCGACGTTGTGATCCACCAAGGGGTTTCATGACCGGATTGACTAGGACATAGTCGACACTACGAAGATGTGGGTAGGTGTCCATAACCCACATGAATAGACGAGTAAGCAACATGCCGTATGGCATGAGCTTATCGGAACGACCACGAATGTTGGCCATTCTCTTGACCATATAGTATGCGAGGTTGTATAGTTCCTCGATACTAAGACAATAGAGCATGTGGGCGAGACTCGCTGAGATGTGATCACGGTTGCCCGCAAGGCTCAACACGTTTTCACGTAGAAGGAGTTCCCAATTTCTAAGGTCGGGAAGAAGCTCTTTGAGATAGATTTTGTTTGGGTCAAGAGGAACGATGGTGCCATCACGTTTTTGATACGTGTGGACGACTCGGGGTGTTTGTATGACTTGTTTGAGGAGTTCGAGATCTGGAATTTCAGTACGATAAGTACCTACATTCTCAAGGTTGTAGAAAAGAGACTCAAGAGAATGGTCTTCAGTGTATGCACATTGACCATATGAAGGAACACCGAAAATATGACCAATCTCGGTGACGGACAGGATGATATTTTGGTTTTGAATCCAAAAATCAAGAAAGACATTACCATCATCATCAGTGAAGGTATGAACTCGACTATAAAACTCAAGGACAAACCGAGGATAAATTTGACCGTTTATTTTGTATAAACAGTCAAAGTCAATAGTGGGGAAACATTCTTGGATATTGTCCAAGAGAACGAAATGGGCATCGACTTCACGACCTTCGTGTATGTATCAATTTTGAACTTTGGCAAAATAGGCTTTTTGGTCAATTGGAATGGTTAGGTTTTCTAGTGTACGAACAATGTATTGTCTGGTATCTTGATAATCAATACGAGGCATTGTTACCTACAAAAAAATTATTTTTGTATATGTTAATTCGTTGCATTTTTAACAATTACATTTCAAGTGTGTGTGCCTAAATGCAAACAATGTGAAGGTGCGGTAATCTCGACTCTAAAATGAAACCTATGAGATCACCCAAACGCTCCTAACTTCACTTTAGCTCAATCAAGTATGTCAAAAAATACATATTGATTATGTAATTCGATCCATATTTGAGAGTTCATGTATGCATGCAAAAACGTTTTTAATTTGCATCAACAATGCATGAAAAAGGTTTCATGATCCTAGATTTGTGAAGTTTTTCAAAAAAATGATGGAATTGGGGTGTTTGGCAAATGCCTCAATGTGGCACCAAAAAGCTTAAGTTTAAAAAGCTTCAATGCAAATCGTTCCTAATTCAATTTTAATCATCCTAAAAATGATTCCTCTACAAACAATTAATCATAATCCAATTTTAGTGATAAAATTCGGACTAGGTTTTGCAACATAAATGGGTTTATGAAAATCCTAGGTTTATGGAATCATGTGAATGCTACATTGTCTAATCCTAGTCTTAATTTCACAAAAGTTTAACAAAATTCAAAAATCCCCAATTCGATTTTAAACTCAAGAACAAACCCTAGACTCAAATTGAAAGAAATTAAGAATGATTTACTTGCAATTAGTGTTGTTGTGATTAGGATTTGTTGATTCCAATGCCTCAATCTTGATTTGCAAGAGCTTAATTGAATTTTGGTGTTTGGGTTCGATTTTGACAGCAAGAGGGAATGGTTTTGGGTTTGTTTGAAAAGGCTATGCAGAAGAAAAGAGGAATAGGCGCGTTTTTCAGATACACGGAACCACGGTTCCACTAAACATTAGTGGAGCCGTGTCTATTTAGTGGAGCCGTGTATCTGATTGTGCCATTTTTCTTCTGTTTTGACTTTTGGCTGATTAATCTTACTTATTTAGTAAGACTTTTTGACACGAGGAAAAAGTTTATACCTAATAAACTTTTTGATGAAAAGGATTAGGAGGGATGACAAGGAATGACCTTAGTGTTTCTGATGCGCGTGATGTGTCGTTGCGGTTTAGCAGTTTTAATGCCTACTCAAGTTTTAAATTTATATTTAGCCGACTTATCAATAACACACACACTTAACGAGCAGTGTACCCGGTCAGTATGAAGATAATGGTAAGTAGAGTGTCGATCACTAAGAGTGGAACGTATAATCTAGTTAATCTAATCAGTATTTTAATATCCTAACGCAAGGGGGTTTCAGCCTGAGAGACTGGCACAGTTTTGTTTGCAATTAAATAATAAAATAAACAAATAGGCACGAATCAGCAAGTAGCACACACGTACACAGATAGATACTTGAGACAATAAGAGGGCTGTCCTTATGATTAAGTAGATTGTCACTTGTTTTATTGATAGCTTTATATGAAGTGTATGTAATTAACCCTTTCTCGTTGGTCCTATTCTCATCGGCGAGTAAACCCTTAATGATTACTTATGTCTAAAAGTTATTCCTAAGTGATCAATTTAGAAACAACCGTGGGAGCCACACCTTGTCCCGCAGTCGGGTGCCCGCAAGCCACTAATAAACACAGAGGTTATCAATGCACTAATAAGTAGTAACCAAAGACATCAACATATAAACTTTAATTGATGGGAAAGCAAGTATTAAAGGAAGTGCAATCTTTCCGTTGTCACATTACACAAGCCACCAATCCTGATGAATTAAAGTTTGCTAAAACAATAAAACAAAACTACTTAATGAATTAAATACATGCAGCACCTTCTTACAGCTCTTGTATCTTCGATTTGGGTGTGTCTTGTGCTGCCTCTTGACTGAATTCGTCCTTCTCTTCTGTTCGGTCTTTAGGTTTTAGGGTTTCCGAATCTCTCCAACTCTTCTGGTCTACGGGGTATTTATAGTTTGTGTCTGAGGGAAGATGCGGCGCATCTACTTAAGTAGATGCGGCGCATGTACTTAACTTCGCGTGGGGTCCAAGATTATAATATTCAGGAATATTCGTACACCGCCAGAAGATGCGGCGTAACTCTTTATTAGATGCGGCGCATGTCCTCTTGTATCTTGGATCGTATCTGGTGATATCTTGATAGAGATGCGGCGCATGTTGATAGTGAGATGCGGCGCATCTGGAGCAGAATTGACTTGATCTTGTCCATGTCAGTAGACTTCCACTTTATGTACGTTTCGCTCCATTATTAGTCCAAAATCGCCAAGTTTCACCAAATGCTTGTTTTTACCTGAGAATTACAAAAGTAAACAATTAAGTATCAATCCTCATACATAATATAGTAAAACAAGTCAAATTAATAGGATAAATGATAGTAATAAAATGTACTTATTTGAGTTCATCAAATATCCCCCCACTTGAACTTTACTTGTCCCCAAGTAAACCTTAGATTAAATCTCATGAAAATGTATCCTAAAAGATGTTAGGATTTATTTTTATAGTTAAGCATGTATTCGTTCATTTCGTAATCACACAACTAAACACTTAACGAATTAGAAGTAAAATAAAATAAGTCGATAAAAGCAAATCTAATCGTTTAACTGTCCAGTCGTGACGAATATTCTATCATAAGCTTGGCAAGTATACACATCTCCACCACTAAAGCTAAGGAATAACAAGTCTAAAGCGGTAAAAAGGGTTTTTAGGCTTAAGGGTTAATTATTCTTATTTACACTATCGATCTCAAATTCCAGAAAAGGCGACAAAATCACAAATACATGATCGAATCCACGAACACGATACTTGCAATTGCTCAAATCCTTAACTCGAATAGGCTAAAGATAGGTCCAAACTTCACCAATAATAATATATCAAAAAGGGCGACAAAATCATAAATACATAGCCGAATCCACGACCACGATACTTAAGATTGCTCAAATCCCTAATCTCAATAAATCAAAGGTTCGGTTGGATAAAGAACAATACAGGGTATGGATAACATTTGGGATATAAATTGGTGTAAAAATAAAAATAAACAAAACAAATAAATTAAAATCCTAAGTGTGGTTAATCACTATCCCAACCATCCCATGAATAAGACTCATATCATTGAATAACTCACGCTTTAACACTTGAAACACAAGCTTTAGGTAGACACGAATTATACTCAACAAAATCTTAATCAAAGAATAAACCTTAATTGGCGATCCCATAACTGCCAATTCCCATTCAATCCATAGATAATAATACAACAAATAGTGGTATATGACCACTTACATAACTCTACATCGTTGGCTTAAAATAAACATCCAACTCTTTTTTCTTTCTTTTTCTTTTCTCATTTTTTCGATTTTTTTTTTTTTTTTTTTTTTTTTTTTTTTTTTTTTTTTTTTTTATTATTGAAACATAAACATAGATGTGTAAAATTTCACCACATCACTACAACTTTCTTTCCGGATAATTTTTTCATACTTTTCAAAACTTCAGAAATAATGGTAAATAGTGAAAGTAGCAAACACACGAAAAATAAACTCCAAAATATACAATATTTACTTTCACTCCAATTGCATTGTGCAATTTCCCGACCTAACCATAGATAATGAATTACGCACGCGAACACAGGTAATGTAAGGAAACACACTCTGCCTATAGCAATTAACCAACCACGGATTCTAATCTACAGGGTAGGCTAAGGTGTAAGGTGTAACGAAACATTTTAAACATAGGTGTAAGAAACGAAAGGAATGGCTCTGAGTGTTTTTCTAGGGGTATCTTACTCTAAAATGAGAGTAACAAAAGGTTTATACGGGGGTTAACTAACCAGTGTAGTTAGCTAATAACACATAACATATAAAGGCTTTTTGGGTGTAATCCTAGAATTTTACCAAGTTAGACAAGTCATTCCAATTAAATAAATAATACTCATTATGGTGGTCTCGAATAGTATACAAGCCAAGTTCTAAAGTTTACAAGTCACCGGCACACTCATAGATTTGTGAATTTTGAGAAAATCACAATTTTTGAAAATAATGTCATGTGTGCAGTTATGCAACTTAGATCTTAAACAAAAACATGCTAAAACAAATTTTTAAGTTTGATATATTAAGCACAGTTTAAGCATAATTTTTTGAAAAAGTTTAGGACAAGTAATTGTTAAGTGTTCTAATTCTCCTATCCCCCCACTTAAGTTAAACAACGTCCTCGTTGTTTGTATAAAAGGTTAAAAACTGGAAATAAAAAGAATTAGAACAGAAAAACTCCCCTGAGATTTGCTCGGTATGATCCTCCATTAGTATAATGAGCAAAAATCATCTTTCTTGTGGATTAGAACGTTAAAGCTTCATACTTGATGTATCCACATGAAATTCAGGAAACTATAATACCACCAACACTTTAAAACACACCTAAGATAAGAAAGGTTCAACTTGCATAATACATTAGTAGTTAGATAAAAATAAAACTTAAAAATGAAAACTGAAAATCATCAGGTCAGTCGATGCGCCGTATCCTATTGAAGAAGATACGCCGTATCGAGCCTGGAATTTAATACGGATCAGAATAAAGATGCGCCGCATCCTTAACCAGGGATGCGCCGCATTAAAATAACTGATAAAATAGTTTTAAAGTCGAAAATAAAAATGCAGAAAAATAAAATAAGAATGACCATTGCAGGAGATGCGTCGCATCTCAGGACTGAGATGCGCCGTATCTTCGTGCGGCCTGGACTGACTCGACACAGAAAACAGAAAAATAAATGATAAATCCTCCGGGTTGTCTCCCGGTAAGCACTTGTCTTTATTCCAGAGTCTTCAAGTTAGACTCACGTTCAGCTACTTTAGTATCGATCATTGAAGGAGTCGGAAACATCGCGCTCCTTCATCGCCAATTCAGTAATATTGAACACTCCTTGCTCGTCCTTAATTTCCACGCCGTTTTTCTTTAATATCTGTATAAACAAAGTCCTGTCCCTTTCGGGCAGAGATGACAAAATGATAGACGGGAAATTCTTATTATCATACAGGCACAAATAAGCAAGGTGGGGTGGTAGTTCAATAAACACATCATTATTCAAATTCGTTTTCTCAACTACTCTCCTACGTTTATTAATTACTACACAATCATACCACTCATCATCAGAATCACTAACAACATCGCGTCTAAGTTCGGTAGGTACATTAAGGTCAATGAATTCCTCAAAGTCTTCATGATTAGGATTAGTTGAGTTGTTTTGAATCAATGTTTCTCCCATAAGTCTAGCTTCAAGATCGAGGTCCATACGCTCCCTTAATCCTAGCACATAAACACTTCTAATAATGCTTTTAACTGGATCTTGGCACTTGTAGACTAGTTTATTATTCCCTACCCTTAATGAAATTTTTCTCTTAAACACATCAATCTTAGCATGGGCAGTAGACAAGAAAGGTCTTCCGAGGATTAAAGGAATCTTAACATCCTCGGGCATGTCTAGTATAATAAAGTCTACGGGAAAAATAAACTGCTCAATTTTAACCAGCACATTATTAGCAATCCCTTCAGGTCGTTTTACCGTTTTATCAGCCAATTCAATAAGTAATTTAGTTGGTGCTAATTTTCCTAGTCCTAGGGTAGCGAATGTCTTAAGAGGCATAACACTAACACTAGCTCCTAAGTCAGCTAACACATTATTGAAAGATATATTATTAATAGAACAAGGTAGAGTAAAACTTCCTGGGTCTCTTTCTTTATGAGGCAAGGCATTTGAATCGGTTGCAGGGCTCTCTTCTTTCATTGTTGCCTTGATTTCCTCTTCAATTTTTGTCTTCTCTTTTAGTAGTCTCCTTAAGCTGATTGAAGAGTTAAAGAAAAATTTGGGTCTTGCACCATCATCACCATTCATCGATCTTCTAGGTATATTAGGAGTGACTTCTTCAGTGGTGCTTATGGCCTTGACATGATCTCTTGGGTTGGTTTCAGTTGAGCTCGGTAAACTTCCATATCCCCTTTCTTGAAGAACCTTGCTCATTTGACCAATTTGTTGCTCCAATGCTTTGATCGAAGCTCCTTGATTTCTTGTAGTAGTGTCCGTTGAGGCTCGAATTTCCTTGATCATAGCAGTATTCTCTTCATGTCTTTTAGCAGCATCGGCCATAATTTGCTTTAAAGTATCATCTAAAGTCTGCCTCCTCTCTTGATAAGCGGGATTGAAGTTGTTCTTTTGATAGAATCCCGGACTAGCTTCCCTAAATCTTGCTGAAGGTCGGAATGGTTGTCCAAATTGGGTGTAATAAGCTTCTTCAAACGTCTCACTTTCATTCTTGTTCGGGCAATCTTTAGTGTAGTGAGGTCCTTCGCATTTTTCACATCCAACTTGGGCAGCATATGCTCTTTCATCTCGCTTCTTCATCTCTCTACTAATTTTATCCAATTGAGCTTGAATAGCAGCAATCCCGTCAAAATTAGTGCTGCTCTTAGATCTAGTAGAGGTCCCATCGTGCCATTTCTGAGAATGATCGGCAGCACCTTGGATCGCTTTCCTAGCATTAGTTGCACTCATTTGAGGTACAGCTCCCTTAGCATCCAAAATCTGTCTAGTTGGCACGTCCAGTCCCTGGTAAAACAATATTATCTCCTGCATAGGGGTTAGATAGTGTTGAGGACATTTTACCAATAAATCTTTAAATCGTTCCCAAGCTTGATAAAGGGTTTCATCAGGCTCTTGCTTGAAACTATTGATAGCCTCCATCTTTTTAGCAGTCTTAGCAGGTGGACAATATCTCTTCAGGAATTTGCTCTTCAAATCTTCCCATGTAGTGATTGAACTAGCAGGTTCATTCCTTAGCCACTTGTTAGCAGCTCCTTTTAGTGAGATTGGGAAGATTCTTAGCATGAGTTGATCGGTATTGACACTTTCTGTAGTAAACAAATCTGCAATCTCCAGGACTTTTTCAACATGCTCGTTAGCATCCTCTTGTTCCGTCCCACTGAAAGCATTCTCTCTGAGCTCTTTGAGAAACTGACCTTTCAACTCAAATTTTGACTTATCATCAAACTTAGGTCTAGCAACTCCTGAAGTGTAATCAGCACGGGTACTGTTCATGTATTCCTCCATAGTAGTGTTTTCGCCCATTGTTTCAGTTTCAACTTCCTCTTTTTCTTCAGAAAAATAATCAAGCTCGAGTGAACTTGAAAGATCAAAAACTTCTTGTGTTGAAAAGCCTTTTAAGCGAATGTAGGGCTCGTTCAGGATCTTCGAAAGGTTGAATTAAGTTCTTAGTCGAACTCCTGGTCATGCACTTCCTGAAATCAAACACAAAAGCATCAGTAGGGTATGCCCAAGAAAGTAGTATATCAGAAAATCAACAACGAAAACGGAATACGAAAAATTTAAAGTTACTGATATCTGCAGACGATGCGCCGTATCCAAAGAGTTGGATACGCCGTATCTTATGATCGTTAAAATTAAATCAGACTTTATCCAGAAAATAGATACGCCGCTTAGAATTTATGAATGCGCCGTATCGAAGTAATCAATCAAAGATCAATTTATCTAATTAAAATTAAATGCGTCGTATTAACGAAAGTTAATGCGCCGTATTTTCGTTACGTTTAAAAATAAAAGATTTTTGATTCAGTAAGATGCGCCGTATCGACGGAAATCGATACGCCGTATTTGTTTAATAATTCGCAAACTGTTTTTAATTAAAATAATAGATACGCCGTATCTTCAAGAAGAAGATGCGTCGTATCGCGTTAACGTTTTAGAAAAGTTTTTATAAAAAACAGATACGCCGTATCTACAAAAGCAGATGCGTCGTATTACTTTATCGCTTAGAAAAATTTTCTTATTAAAAACAGATACGCCGTATCTTGGGGAAAAGATGCGTCGTATCGAATTAATTAAACGCGTTGTATTAAAAAAAAATTAAACGCAATACGCCGTATCTGAGAGATCAGATGCGCCGTATCGTTTGATTTAGCACAGTACAACGATAGCAGAACAGAAAAATACGAAAAATAAAAATAAAAATTAAACACACCAAACAAAAAAATAAAACACACAAAAATAAAAACAAAAGCAAACAAATAACACACAATACAACAAATATGCAAAATAGTACAATGATGCAATTTAACTAATAAAAAGAAAAACCTAATTAAAATACTAATCAAATTAACAGAAAATAACAATTCACTCCCCGGCAGCGGCGCCAAAAACTTGATGCGCGTGATGTGTCGTTGCGGTTTAGCAGTTTTAATGCCTACTCAAGTTTTAAATTTATATTTAGCCGACTTATCAATAACACACACACTTAACGAGCAGTGTACCCGGTCAGTATGAAGATAATGGTAAGTAGAGTGTCGATCACTAAGAGTGGAACGTATAATCTAGTTAATCTAATCAGTATTTTAATATCCTAACGCAAGGGGGTTTCAGCCTGAGAGACTGGCACAGTTTTGTTTGCAATTAAATAATAAAATAAACAAATAGGCACGAATCAGCAAGTAGCACACACGTACACAGATAGATACTTGAGACAATAAGAGGGCTGTCCTTATGATTAAGTAGATTGTCACTTGTTTTATTGATAGCTTTATATGAAGTGTATGTAATTAACCCTTTCTCGTTGGTCCTATTCTCATCGGCGAGTAAACCCTTAATGATTACTTATGTCTAAAAGTTATTCCTAAGTGATCAATTTAGAAACAACCGTGGGAGCCACACCTTGTCCCGCAGTCGGGTGCCCGCAAGCCACTAATAAACACAGAGGTTATCAATGCACTAATAAGTAGTAACCAAAGACATCAACATATAAACTTTAATTGATGGGAAAGCAAGTATTAAAGGGAGTGCAATCTTTCCGTTGTCACATTACACAAGCCACCAATCCTGATGAATTAAAGTTTGCTAAAACAATAAAACAAAACTACTTAATGAATTAAATACATGCAGCACCTTCTTACAGCTCTTGTATCTTCGATTTGGGTGTGTCTTGTGCTGCCTCTTGACTGAATTCGTCCTTCTCTTCTGTTCGGTCTTTAGGTTTTAGGGTTTCCGAATCTCTCCAACTCTTCTGGTCTACGGGGTATTTATAGTTTGTGTCTGAGGGAAGATGCGGCGCATCTACTTAAGTAGATGCGGCGCATGTACTTAACTTCGCGTGGGGTCCAAGATTATAATATTCAGGAATATTCGTACACCGCCAGAAGATGCGGCGTAACTCTTTATTAGATGCGGCGCATGTCCTCTTGTATCTTGGATCGTATCTGGTGATATCTTGATAGAGATGCGGCGCATGTTGATAGTGAGATGCGGCGCATCTGGAGCAGAATTGACTTGATCTTGTCCATGTCAGTAGACTTCCACTTTATGTACGTTTCGCTCCATTATTAGTCCAAAATCGCCAAGTTTCACCAAATGCTTGTTTTTACCTGAGAATTACAAAAGTAAACAATTAAGTATCAATCCTCATACATAATATAGTAAAACAAGTCAAATTAATAGGATAAATGATAGTAATAAAATGTACTTATTTGAGTTCATCAGTTTCCAAGGAAATTGACTAAGTTGTCATTGGATGAGGATTGACTTCTGATATTTCCCGTGAAATAAAGAGAAGTCATGAGTAGTGATTTAGTGGATGAGTTTAATATTTCCCATGAAATATTTAATTAGTCAGAATACGAGACGCAAGGAATGACTCAATACTTCAAGAGAAATATTCAAGAGTCATGTGACGAGTTGTAAGAGAATGACTTAGAATAACTAAAAGTCATGTGACGAGTAAGAGAGACGACTTAAAAGGTCATGGGTGATTCGTAGAGAATGACTTCAATATTTCCCGCGAAACTTTCGAGAGGTCATAAGAGGGATGAGAGGTTATAAGGTGTGACGCGAGGGATGAATTTAATATTTCCATTGGAATATTGAAATAGTCATGAGCGGGATGAGAGGAATGACTTAAGAAGTCATATGACGAGACGTGAGAGATGACGTTAATATTTCCAAAGAAATATTAAGAAGTCATGTGACGAGAAATAAGAGATGACTTTAATATTTCCGAAGAAATATTCAGATAGTCATAGGAGGGGTGACGAGAACATAATAGTTAGGGTATTGACGATGTTGTTTTTCAAGAGATACTTTTCCAAGGAAAGATTTCTATTTTTACATTATCGTGACGAAGGAGATGACGTACTTCGATGAGCTTCGTTCATGAGCAAACTATAGGGTTCCCGGTCAAGTCTGATGGCATCTTGACTGCTACTCTTCACAAAGAGTTGTCTCATCCATAGTGTTTGCTGTCATGCCTTTCCGGAGCTTACGTACTCGGCTTCGGTCGTGGAGACAACAAGAGTAGTTTGTTTCTTGGGGAACCAAGAAGTTTGTTAATCAACCTATAAAGGTACAAACATTGCTCTCTATGTTTCAATCCACATTAACTCTCGCATTATCAGAGTTGGTATAGAAACATTTTCTACATCAATCTCCCTGAGATATCATAATCTCAAGTGTGTAGTAATTTTAATGTATCGGATGATAAATTAAATACTTTGATGTAAGAAGTTTTGGGATACTTCTAACAAGTGGGCACAAAGCCAAACACTATTCATGATAATGGACATACTTGCCGTTAGGTAAACTAAATTACCTGTTATGCCCCTTACTTAGTGATATCCACTCACTCACCTTCATCGTCTCTTGTGAGATTCGTATTTGTGGATATGGGCGTTAATATAAGCTAAGTATCTTATATATGTATATATATAGTATACTAAAGTTTATGGGGATACTTTCTTTAGGTTGAGTTAACTACGGGCAAGGGAAGAAACTTAATTCATTCATCATTTTCGTTTCAAACTTGTCACGCATGATCTTTGAGCGATCATCGTACATTTCTGGACAAGTTGAGTTCGTCATGATGAATTGTGAATCTCTGTTTCTTTGTGATAGTGCCTACTATGTTAGAAACTAACACTACTTCATGCCTAGCATTTCTACTAACAAAGGGTGTTTTAAGAAGGCGTACCTGTGCCTGAGGTGTTGCTCTTAAAACTAGAAGATTAGACTACCATTGTTGAATGTTAAGCATATGAGATACGACTTGACTTTTGCGTCATCAAATTTGTTTGATAACACATCATACTCCTTTCGTTAGACACCAAAGTTTATTTACACTTATGTTTTCCTAGCAAAACAAAAGTTTAAACATCTGGTCCCCAATATCTCATGGGTCCAAAGTTGTTAGAGTTAAACATCCTACGCATTTGTTGCGTCAGTTTAGGATGTGAGAATGGAGGACACATTTCCGATGGTAAGTAACTTTGTTGTTGACGTTCATTCCAAGTTACGGGAAAGTTACTTGGATGATTTTGTCTTCTAAAGTTACCTCTCGGTAAAGGAGTTCTAGACCAAGGTTTGGGAGAATTTATTTTTCTAGGTAGAGGAGTAGTCGACCTAGTGTCACGCTTTACATATCCATGTTCGGGAGATGACAATGGTTTGTAAAAGCCTTTGGCTTCCTCTTTATTTGGTGTAGACACTCTAGTACTATTTATAGCTATGTGACTTGGTTTAGGACTTAAGTTATTTTTCAGAATTGACCCAGTTTTGTCTTCAGCACCAGACGGTACCACGGTACCACTAAATTTAGTGGTGCCGTCTGTACCTTTAGTGGTGCCGTCACCTTCAGACTTAGACATTTCAGGCATTACAAATTTTACTTGTTTAGTACCACTTGTAGAAGCCTGATTTGGGTCAAATCCTAAACCCGCACGGTCATGTTCACTATATCTAATGTTTTCAAGTATATCATTAAGTGTTTTAGTTCCTTCATCAAACTTAATGATTCTTAAAGCATTTTCTTAAGCTTTTCATTTTCTACTTGAAGACTTATGCATGACCCACATCCTAAGTCTACTTCTTTGTTTTTCTCAAGTCTCTTGACTTGATCTTTTAGTTCTACAACTTGTAGTTCTAGTTCTTTTAGTTTTAATTTTAGCTTAGTGTTTCTACCTAAGATCTTAGTACTAACTACGCATAGTTTGTTGTATTCGTCATGCAATTCACTATCATCTATTGACGAATTATCATTACTATAATAAGAAGAGTCAGAATGTACCTCGTTAGAAGCTTGAGCCATTAGGCATGTTTCATCGTTAAGCTTCTTCTCTTCTTCTTCACCGCTATCACTCCAAGAACCTCCTACAAAGGCTCTTTGGTTGTTGGACTTTGGTGGTTTAGGACATTCTCCTATGAGATGATTAGGATCTCCGCATCTATAGCATTTCCTATCACTTATCCCTTTCCTTTCATCGTGATTCCTTTGGGATGACCTCCTTTCATCGCGAGGTTGTCTAGGAAATCTACCTTTCCTCCTAAAGAACTTTCTAAAGTTCCTAACGGCTAGTGCATATTCTTCATCTTCACTATCGGAACTCGAACATTCCTCATCACTAGACTCCTTCTTGGCTTTCAATGCTAGAGATCTAACTCTCTCACTTTTGCCTTTGACTATGTCGGAGTCTTTCTTGATTATCATCTCGTGAACTTTCAGGTTTCCTATTAGTTCGTCGAGTGACAATGCCGCCAAGTCCTTTGACTCTTGTATGGCGGTGACCTTTGCTCTCCATTTAGGATATAGAGCTCTAAGGAACTTCCTAACATAATTCTTACTAGAGTAACCTTCATCAAGAGCTTTAAGACTAGTGATAATAGTATTAAATCTAGCAAAAGCATTATCGATTGACTCATCTTCCAAAATGGAAAATTGTTCATATTGTTGAACAAGAAGATCTATCTTGTTCTCTTTGACTTGGTTATTACCTTGGTGAGTGACTAACAAAGTTTTCCACATATCTTTTTCCGTATTACACATGAAAATTCTTTCAAATTCCTTTTTAGGCAAATCATTATAAATCATCATTTTAGCCTCATTATTTTTGGCTAGTTTTCTTTTTAGTTCATCACTTTGTTTATCATATGAAACAATTTCATCCTTTTTAGTTATTGGATTCAATTGAATCGGTTGAAAGTCACCCTCGGTAATAACATGCCAAAGATCAATGTCTTTTGATTTCACATACGTTTCGAATCTTGTTTTCCAATATATAAAACAATCGGTTTCGAAAAGTGGTGGTCTTTGCATAGATTGCCCTTCTAGATATTTGTCAGAATCCATTGATCGATTCAAGTTTAAAAATACAATATACTTTAAAATCTTGACTGACGTGGCTCTGGTACTAATTGTGGGAAACTAGAAGGGGGGTTGAATAGTTTACCGGTTTTAAGTTCTTTTAAAAATCTTGTTTTAAAAGTTAGCTATTGGAAACTTTGATTCGAACTTTATGTGTAATCAATCAACACCAATATGAACTACACACTAAACTAATTAATTCTAAATAATAAAAGTAAAGAGTAGAGTTGGAAAGATCAAAACGAGACAAAGGATTTATAGTGGTTAGGCTACGAAGCTCTTCTTCGCCCTACTCCACTCCCCGAGTACCACACTCGAGAGTTTCAAACACTATGTCAACAACCTCCCTTCAGGCGGAGAAAACCGTACACGTCGCTTATCCTATTACCGACACTAAGCTAGATGTCGAGTGCTAATCTTAGCTAGCACCAATCTACCAAGGTCCACGTGACCAATCACTCAAGCCCAATGGCTACAAGAGATCACCAAGATCTCAACACGATCACAATCATCAACACTCTCTCTACTAACACTAATCTATCGACCCTTGATCTTCTTGATCAATCACACAAGCCCAATGGCTTTAAGAGATATTCACTATCTCTATAAGATCACACTTGATCTTCACTCTCACTCACAAAAGATAAATAAACTTGATGTATGCTATGATACAACAAGGTTGTAACAAGTGTTAGAAAAACCTAACAACTATAACTCTTGTATCTTCTTGAATACCTTGAGTTCTTCTCTTGCTAATGAAGAGGAATGATAACACCTTGTATCAACTTGGATACTTGTGTTCTTCTCTTGCTAATGAAGAGGAATGAAGAGGATCTCTTGGTGGATGATTGGATCACTCTTAAAACAAAAGAAAACTAATCTAAATGATCAAAAAGAATGAAAGGTGTGAGAGGTTTAAACTCAGAAGTTTTTCTGTGTGAAAGGGTGCCTAAAAACTGTGAATGGGGTTGGTTTTTATAGGCAAAGAAAATCTGAACGTTATAGAAAAATTTGTACGGACGGCTCCACTAAATGCACCACGGCTCCACTAAATTTAGTTGAACCGTGGAGCCGTCCCAGACAAGGACGCTCCAAATTTTGTCTTTTCTGGTGAAAACTTATTTGGGGAAGTTTGGAGCTGATTTTGGGGGGAAAAATAGCTGTTGTGATTTTCAAACTTATTTTTCCATTAAAACATTTCTTAATAATTCAAAAATAATTTGTCATGTGTATTTTTGAAAAAATGTTTTGTCACATTAAAATGTGAAGTCTTAAAACAAAAATTCACTTCTTTGATCATTTGTCAAGTTGTAAATTTGTTCTAGAGTGATTTGCGTAGAAACGGGATCTTCCGATTAAAAACTTGTTTACGTTAATTTTAACGTATCGTGATTTCACATTTTTTCATCCTCAAAACGTGAAGTAATCGAAAGATATAAATAACGTTTTTAGAACATTATTTGCATCAACAATCTTCATTAGATACAGCAGCACCATGAGCCTCCAATTGTGAGAGAAGATGTTGGAACCTGTCATAACCTTTCTCCAACCCTTCAGAACTGGTTACACTGAATGCTTCAAACTGTTTTTTGAGAACAGCTTTCTGCATCTTCTTGGAGTTAGAATTCCCTCCAAACCTTGTTCTGATAGCTTCCCAAATCTCCTTGGCATCATCCATGCCATGAAACCTTCTTAAGTGCTCCTTGGGAAGTGACATCAGCAAGATGGTTCTTGCCTTTCTCTCCTTTTCCACAGCATGTATCTCTGAAGCAGATACTGGTGGAAGCACCCTAACAACTCCATCCTTACCAACCGAAACCCTCTTCTTTGAATTTCCATTCTGTATCACCTTCCAGACCTCATTGTCAATATACTCAAGATAGTGCTCCATCTCCATAGCCCAGATGTCATACTCCTCCTTCTTCAGGATTGGGAGTTTGATGTTTGATATGGTGGTTGTTGCAGGGATGTTTTGTTGTTGTGGTTTGGATGTGCCAGCTTCTGATGTATCATCTTCATGGTTTGAGACATCATCATCACTGAGATGGTTTGAGAATTCATCAGCCTTAACAGACATTGTGCAGGGTTTATTTGAGTGAATTTGTGTTTGTGGTTTTTGTGTTTCTTCGAACTCAGAGTCCCTCTATAGGCTCTGATACCACTTGTAGGTCCACGGTTTATGGATCTAAGTAGCATGTGTTACTTAATAGACAACTTGAATAAATCCAAATTGATCTATGTGAGAAACTCTAAACAAGTTGTTAATTGCTAATGCGGAATCTTAACAATAACAATGAAGAACACAGTTAACTAACTTCGTAATTCTATTAATCTTTCAATCACAATGTCGTCCAAAACATTAAGCCATAGGGTTCCTTTTATACACTAAGGAAACCCTAAAGATACAAAACGTGTGAAAGGATAAACATATCTTCTAATAAGATAACTAATTCATCCGTATCCTTTCCTAACTTATAGCTAACTAACTTTACTATAAATCATAAACAGACTTAACTAAACACTGTCGACCAGACTTAACTATGCAACTATGTCTACCAGACTTAACAATGCATTAGCAGACTTAACTATGACTTGACAATAACTAACAGACTTAACTAAGTACTCCAGCAGACTTAAGTCTGTTCTTCATATATAAGTCTGTTCTTGTGATAATTCCCAACATTGATACTTTCTATAATGGGTTGAATCAAAATGAACAAGATTCACTCAATTCTGCTGCGAGTGGAAATTTCTTGACAAGAAATACTCAAGAAGCTTTAACCATTATTGAAAATAAGGCTAAAGTGAGAATTTCTAGAAACAAAATTCCAAATGCTAGTAGCAACCCTGATGATTCTATTGCTGCTCTTAAAGCTCACATCTCAAGTTCTAATAGCAAAACCGATGAGGCTATTGCTTCTCTTACCAAACAAATTGGTCTTCTTATCAGAGAAGACCTTCTCAACCCGTCAATGTTGTAAATCAAAGTTGTGAAACGTGTGGTGGTCCACATCCGTATTTCGAGTGTCCAGCCGCCGGTGGCTACACTCAAGAGAGCGTGTATGCTGCTTCGGGATCCTATAATCAGGGAGGTAACGGTTACCAACCATAAGGAGACTGTAATTTGCTCAGCTACCGTTCTAACAATTATCTCGGGCCACCCGGTTTCAATCAAAATCAAAATGAGAATGTGCAAAATAGAAATAATCAAAATCAAAATCGGGTGAATCACGGTTATCAAAATCAGGGGAATTATAATTGAGGCCCGAATCAAGGGAATTATCAAAACCAAAACCAAGGAAATTTTAACCACAATCAACGGAATTTTCAAAATCAAGGTTTTGTTCAAAACAACCGAGGGAAAAATACCAATCATAATCAAAACCAAGGATTTAATCAAAATCAATCGCCCTCGGATGAGTTGTTAAAACAAATGATTCTTCAAAATCAAAATCAACAAAGCTTCATGAAATCCCAGGAAGAAACAAATAGGATGATGTTTAATCAAATATCGGAAATTAAGAAGTGTTTAAATGATCGACCCTCGGGCTCTGGAACTCTTCCTAGCAATACGATCGCTAACCCAAGGGGCGATGTGAAAGCGATCACTACAAGGAGTGGTGTATCATATGATGGACCCACGGCTCTGACTACCGTTTCTTCTCTTCCTCCCAAGGTAGTTGACCGTGAGACCGAGGTGACAAAGGACACGGAACTTCCTACTAATAACGGAAGAACCGAAGACGTCTGATGATGTACCCTCCGAACGGGTCGAAGGACTCCCCTTCGATCCTGTAGAAAGCCCTCCCCTCGGAGGCCCAGGTTAATCTTCTAACACGTTTCATTGGCGTAAAACCATTCGCCTGCGAACTGGTTACCATGTGGGAATCCGCCAATCGAAGCCCTAAGCCCTTCGGGGTATTCCTGACGAAGGGACTAGCACGAAGGACCATCCTGACCTGTTCAAACCCACGTCTCCTCTTCCCCTTGGCTTTCCCGCCAAAACAGAGATCGTGGGCTACAAAGCCCTAGCGTTTACCACTTTCCATGGGACGCCCCCATGATCTCTGAACAATGTGCAACCGCCCACTATGTCCTATTTCTCCCCTATAAATAGCATAGTCGGGCCAAAACAAAGTAAGTTAACTTCACTCTCTCAATTTACGACCTATATTACCATTACACATACTTACTCGCACGCCGGAGGTGGTTCGCAGGGTCCAACCCCTGCGCAATCACTTAACGTAGTGTCTTCGTATTTCTTATTTTCAGGTTAAGAACAAGCTTGGCGCAATCTCAACACCCCATTATTCCTTTGATCACCATCGAAGGCTTGGTTGGCAATTATTTGTTCAATCAGTAGCGCCATCCGTGGGACAGCTACAATTGGTCTCGTTAATTCCGAGCTTATAACCTACCAACTAATTTCACTATTATTCCGGCATGGATCAAGGGAGAGAAGATACTCCCCCACCGGGTTTCTCTACCTTGGCACCAATACCAATCGACGACTCTAACAACCTTCCCCCAATAACCGCTTCCACTTTCACAACACGTTCTCACCCAGAAATCACAACCAACAATCATGCTTCGACGTCAGCCAACCCAGAACCTGTCATTAGCCCAGCCTTTGTCGAAGCCAACCACGAAGTGTTGGAAACCCTTTTAAGGGCTCGTAACAGGCAAGTCAGGAATGCTGAGGTGCGAAGGGAGTTGGAATACTCGAGTGATGAGTATGATGAAGAAATGGAGATGGAACCTAGGCCTCCGACCCAAGGACCAACCCTATCGGCCTTAAGAATTGGGTCTCCAATCGGTCGAAGGCTAAGCAAAAGGTCCGTTGGTTTCGAAGGAGTCCCCGAGAGGGCTCCGACAAGAAGAGAAGGGGCGGTTACCGAAGGCTCTAACGGTAGGAGCCAGTGAAGGGAAGAAATGGGGGTGACTTTGCCTCCATTGCTAGCAGCTCATCTTGGAAGGACTGAAGCTGGGGTTTCGTTGCAGCCTTCTCACGCACCAGGCGTAGAAGGCAATCCGTCTACAATTAATATGGGAGGAAATCTTCCTCCTAATGGTATGTACCCCTCGTTCCAAACTCAGTCTTATCCTCAAAATTTATATCCTCCAGTAAATGGACAGCCTAATAACCCAAGCTTCCCCCAAAATTATGGGAGCATGCCCTTCGGCCATCCTATGGCGTACCCTCCGTACGCCATGGGAAACGGTTACCCGTTTGCCATGAATACCCCTTATCAGTCCTACCCAAGCCAAACTCCTATGGGAATGCCCCCAAACAGCAATCCATATAATACTGTCCCCATGTACGCACCACCTTATAATTGTCTATATTCAGACCCTATGGGTTCCGCTACACCTTTCGTTAGGTGGATAGAAGATTACCCATTGCCTGATGGGTTGAAAATGCCTTCACATGTCGGGACTTATGATGGGAAGGGGGATCCGGAAAATTTCTTACACTTGTTCGAAGGGGCTATCAAAATGCAAAAATGGGTTATGCCGGTGGCCTGTCATATGTTTACATACACCCTACGGGATTCTGCTTGTATTTGGTGGAATGGGCAAAAGCCCGGTAGCATCGTCAACCTTGATGATCTCAAAGCTAAGTTCCGGTCACACTTCAGTCAGCAAAAGAAGTTCACGAGAACTCATTTAATGGTGCACAACATTAAACAAAAAGAAAACGAAAGCACAAGGGCCTTCGTTACTAGGTACACCGATGAGACTTTGCAGATTTTGGGTCTTCATGAAGATCAGCGTATTTCGGGTTTCGTACATGGCCTTCGAAATCGGAGTTTGGTGGAATTCTTGTCCACTGACCTTCCGACAACTTACAAAGGGTTAACCGAAAAGACATATACTTGGATCGAAGCAAAAGAGGTGTCCACTAATGGGGCTCCGGTAGATAAAGATAGCAACAACAAGTTTTCAAAGCATTCTTCGTGGGAGGGGTCCAAGAACAAGAACAAGAACAGAGATAGGTTTTCTCCGTACAACAAAGGCCCCAACCATGGTTTGTTAAGCAGTCTAACGAAGTCTCCAAAGGAAATACTTGCTACGGAGAGGGCTGCCAAAGCCTTCGAAGCACCTCCTCGTATGACAAGTAAGGGCAAAAACAGGGATACCAGCAAGTACTGTCACTTCCACGAAGACAATGGTCATGATACGAACAGTTGCAGGGAACTAAAGAAACAAATTGAAGAGGCCGTAAGATCTGGGCAGTTGGCACACCTAGTAAAAGGAATCAAGAAAGGCAAAGAAAAGATGACCGACGCTCAAATGGCCAAGGATACTAACCCTACCGAAGCCCCCATACTAATGATACATCGGGGCAAAACCACTTCGAAAAGGAAAGTACCAGAGCCAGAAGCAAACGAGGTAAGGGAAATAACGTTTTCCCCTATCACAGGCAGGATCCCTTCGAATGATCCGGTAGTTATCAAAGTCCTAATCTTTAGCCAAGAAATAAGTGGAGCTTACATGGACTGCGGAAGCCCTTGTGAAGTCATATATGAACATTGCTTTCGAAAGCTCAAGCCTGCGGTCAGGTCTCAAAGGGTTGACTCAAAGATACCTTTAGTAGGGTTTTCTGGCGAACGTTCGTGGCCTCTAGGAGAAGTTCCGCTGGAAATAACAATTGGAGAAGGCAAGGTCGCAAGGACAGAAACCCTCATGTTTACTATCGTAAGGTCCAACTCTCCTTACAACTTGTTGATAGGAAGGACCGCCATGCAAAAGATGGGTATAGTAGTCTCCACTATACATGCAGCGGTGAAATTCCACACACCCTACGGAATAGGGACGGTATTTTCTGAGCACAGCCCGAAGGCTAGCAAGAAAAAAAGGGAAGGTCCTAAAGAACTTCCGAAGGATGCTTTCAGGAGTGCGGATGTTGAAAAAGATATCGTTACAAACAAGCATCATGCAGAACGAAGGGTGGTAGGCGAAAAGCAACCTCCAGCTAGTTCCACAGAAAACTTGAAGAAGCCACACAAAGCTGAGGGGAAGGTCTTCGAAGGGACACATTCTAGGAATACCAGAACCCCTCAGGCACCAGTGATTGATGACAAGCTCTACGGCAAAGAATATCAACTCAAGGGGTTCAAACCCATTGAGCCAACCAAGCAAGGAGACAAAGCCAACCCTTCGGAGTTCAAAGCAGCTATTGATCTACCAGCTCCGAGGTCATTAACAAGACGTGATAGTCCAAGCTCCATAAAAAATCAGACATCCACAGAAGTTCTCAACGAAACACCTTCCGGACACAGCCAAAATGGAGAAACTCCCCCGACAGCAATGGAGGGGTGGAAATTATACACTGACGGAGCCTCAAGCTCCGATGGTTTCGGAACAGGATTAATCCTGATTAATCCAGAGGGAAAGGAGTACAGTTATGCACTACGTTTTGAATTCAAGGCCACAAAGAATGAAGCAGAGTATGAATCCTTGCTGGCTGGCCTTCGACTCGCAAAGGGCATGGAGGTTCATGACCTCTCCATCTTCGTAGGCTCACTTTCAGTCACTAGCCAAATCAAGGGTTCTTACAGAGCAAGGCAGCCAATAATTAAGTAATATTTGAACAAAGTTAAAAAGCTCCTTCAGGGTTTCGAACGACACAAAGTAACAAACGTCCACATAAGCCAAAACAAAAAGGCGAAGGCCCTAATCAGATTAGCATCGACTGCTTTTGCTCATCTACCCAATGAGGTTTTAGTGGAAGCATTGGCCACCAGGTCAATTGCACGAAGTGTAACATCCGATGAAGGCTCCAGCTGGATAGCACCAATAAAAACATACTGGATAAGCGGCATTTTGCCTGATAATTCAAACTCAGCGCGAAGAATCAAAGTCAAAAGTCCCCAGTACAGGCTCATAGGCAATAATCTCTACAAAAGGCGTCTTTCATCTCCTTGGCTTCGTTGTGTCAAATTAAAGCAGGCTTCGAGCATTCTCTACAAGGCTCATGAAAAATTTTGTGGAAGACACACAAGCCCTAGAGCCATCGCCTCGAAGGTAACAAGGTGAGGTTATTACTGGCCATCCGTACTAGAAGACGCAAGGGAAGCAATCAAAGCATGCATGGTATGTCAGACACACTCCAAAGCCCGGAAACCATTAGAGTATGATGCGTCTTCTACCATGACAGTAAGGCCATTTGGTCAATGGGGAGTCGGCATAATCGGACCCCTACCAGTAGCTCCAGAAGGGGTACAATTCTTGGTCATAGCCATCGACCATTTCACCAAATGGGTCGAGGCCAAGCCGTTGGCATCAACAAAAGGAAAAGATGTGGAAGAGTTTATGTGGGAACACATAATTTTCAGATTTGGAATCCCACAAGTCATCACCTCTTATGAAGGGACACACTTTGCCGAAGGAGTGTTCCCCTCTTTCTGCAAAAGCCTGAATGTGAAGCAAAGGTTCATTTGTGTTGACAAGGATATTGTCGTCGAAATCGAGATGAAGCTAGGGCAATATCAGCATAAGTGGGCAGACAAACTTCCCAAAGTCTTGAGGGCATATAGGAATTTGTCCTTCGAATGAAAGCAAGCAAAACCAAGTGAAAGAGCCCAGCGTCAAAAAAGAAATGCTGTGGCAACAAGGCATACAAGCTCGAAGGGCAGAAAAAAAATGTCGTGAACAAGTTTGGATATGACACCAACTCTCGTAAGTTTTACATATAAGAACTTACCTTTCTTTAAAAGCACTTAGTTGTTTTTTCAATTACATGTAACGCACTCTTCTCACATGGGAAAGAAGCATTAATGGTAGGTGTCTAGTGTTCATTTCTTCAAATGATGTAATCCTCCCTATCCACTTAATGATATAACATGTTTCCCTCAAAATCTCTTATTTCGTTTTATACAACATAGATTTGTTCAGCCAAGTACTTTACAAGTTTCAATGTCGAAGGATGAAGCAAGGCACATGTCTTGTGTAACAATAACATCCATTACAATTCACATTAACTTTCCTATTAAGTCTTAGGGTATTAAAAGCCCTCTGCAACTTAAGGATAAAAGACGGAGTGGGTCGCGACCCTCTGTCGCAGTCAAATTATACGATTGCTTAAAATCTTGGTCCAAAATACACACAATAAGGTTATAACCTTAGGTTGTATGTGTACGTTCTTGAAATGAGCGTAAGAGAAGATAAACATGACAATAAAAGTGGGACATATCCCACTAAATTAGCATTAATAAAGACTATGAACAGTCTTTGCTATCATAAGCACAAAAAGGACAATTGTCTAAAGTTACGGGTCGAAACCCAGTAACATGAAAGATAAACTGTTCAAACAAGCATAAAGATCATAAATTGTCAAACACAAAGGCACCAGCCTTTAACCACGATAAATTGTTTTAAAAAGGGTACATGCCACCCTTATGGACCAAATTACTGCTAACATGGCAGCCTTCAATTGTTCTTGGAAAAGTTGGGACGCTCCTGGTGGGTTGCAGACTTAGGTTTTCTCAGACAAGGTCCTTCTGGTTGGAGACGGAGGCTGTATGCTCTTTGGCTTTTTAGAAAGGAGATCTTCGATGGAGGCTGAAGGATCTTTGGTTGCTTCGGCAAGAAAGGGGTACACTGCCGTGGTGAATGCGTTACCAGCTTCATCATATTCCCGAACGGAATTCGGACGATAGTATGGTACCTCCGAAAGCACAACTGGTTTTTCGGTTTCAGCAATCTCCTCCAAAGTTGTGCATTTGCCATGGAATATGGCTGCATTCACTAGCCTACCTACAACCTCCCCCACCTCATCGCTATGGTATAACTCCATAGCAATGTAGGGAACAACCTTCGATACAACCTCAGCCCTATCTTTTCTCAAACTTTGGCATTCGAGCTTCAATTTATCAACCTCTTGAAAACGCTTGGCATCCTGCTCCACTAGTCTGGCCCTCTCAGTCTCCAACCCAGTACATTTAGACTCCAGGGCACTCACCTGGTTTTCATAGCCAACAACCTTAGCTTCCTCCAACTTTAGCCTACCACACTCAGCCTGCGATTCCTTAAGCTGTTTCTCAAGACCATCAATCTTGTCTCGAAGAGCCCCGTACCTTGGGTGTTTCTCAAAGTTCTCCATGGCTTCGTCACACTTCTTCTCTAACTCAGCATAACTCTTCTCCCTTTCCTTCTCTCTGGCAACAACAGCAGCAACCTCCTCCTTCGCCTCCTTAACTTTGTTAAGCAATCCCCTGGTGCGAAAGCTAAGATGGCTGTCCAGCATTGCTTGCCTGATATAACTTTTGTCATTAAGATCGCAAAGTTTCTCAATGGACATCTCATTCATTTTACTCCTCCATGAGGCAGGAGTGACATTCTCAACAAGCAAGCGGCAGGAGAGAGCGTTGGGCAGTTCCTTCGTATCTGGCAAACCTAAAAAAAAAAAAAAAAAAAAAAAAAAAAAAAAAAAAAAAAAAAAGCAATATAAGCCAAATACGCAATATTATGGAAAAGGAGGTGGACTTGAAGAACTTTCACTTACCCGGGATATCATCTTCATCAACCATTCTCTCTGGCGCATACATAATGGCTTTCCCACGAGCTTTTTTTGTTTTTTGTTTGACATTCCTCGATGAGGGAGTAGGAACATTGGGTTTTCTTTTTGGAGTAGTCTTTGCAGCTTTGGCACTGGTACCTTTCCTTGTTCTCACTCTATCAGCAATACCGGAGGACCCTACGATCCTGAGCTGATCACTTCCGGAAGGGGTATCATCAGAGTCACCAACATCCTCCACTAGCTGGGGGGCTTCCTCAGTACCAAGGGGTTTGATTGGGGGGAGCACAGCAAGAGGTTTGGGTGGAGAGACATCAACATCGTTATTATTGACAGAGATAGAAGGAGATCCCACTCCGTAACTTGTATCCTGAGGATCCCTCGGCATAAAGCTAACTTCCTTGGCACCTCCGGCCACAACAAAATTTCGGAAAGCCATTCCTGCACAAACAAACGAAAAGGAGATGAATATCAGCAGATAAGTTACTCAAATTATTTAAATAAGATATATACATACTTTGTCCTTCACAAATTATTTCAGGATGCAACGGAGAGCCTTCCCAACTTTTAGCAATACCAGCCATGAACAGGATAGGTTCGGGGAATGTCTGGACATCAGCAGGATGTCGTGCAAGTCGCTGATACAAGGGCTCGCTCCTTACATCGTAGGACAAGGGATCATTATATTTCTTCTCATCATACATAAAGGCTTCGTCAAGCAAAGCTGGGTACTCAGACGGTATAATGGTGCTTTCAATATAAAAGAACTGACCCTTCCAGTTTCTTATGTTCGAAAAAGGTTTCGTCAAAAGGATGGGAACATCATGTTCACTTCTTTTGGCAATAGTCACCCAATCCCCACCGGGATACAAATTAACAAAACCCCTAAGAACATTCAATGAGGGCTCATACCCATAAGCTTTGCACATCACGATGTAAGTAGTCAGTTTGGCTAGCCCAAATGGGTTAAACCTGGAAATGTGCACCTTATAGTATTGCAAAAACTCTAAAATCAAAGGATGAAGTAGAATCCTAAGGTTTGATTGGGTAAACGCATGAATGTATAATCCTACGTACCCTTCTGGGGAATCAAAAACAATTTTTCTTTTACTGGGATGGATGATTTTGAGTCCAGATGGTAGAGGGTAGTCACACAGAAAATCAGTCAACGTTTCTTTAGACAAGGTGCATGTTTGTTCCCTAATAATCCTTTTGGCAGCCATACTCATATCAATAGAATAAAGTAAGAAGCTTAAAGAAAATGACAGAATTTTACCTTTTTTGTTCCAATGGAAGCACGATAACAGAGAGTTGTGTGTGTATATTTTGGGCGGAGGTAAAAATATTCTAGGGTTTTACCGTATCAAGGTATAAGTACCTATCATATCTTAAATCATGACCGAACACGTGTCTGGTTTGTCATCTATGCGGATTTGAAATCGATTTTAAATTTTGAAAGGACTCTTACTTATACCGAGAAAGTAGCTGTGGTAGGACAAAGTGGGATAATTGTGATTAATCCGCATTAAATGCGTGGTTAGTTGAGCATTTATCTTCCTTTTTGCATGATTAGTGTTATACAAGGAGTATAAGGCATATTTGATTTGTTGAGTCGAATGCAATTTATACTCGTACGTATATATCACTTTTGACTGGGGGGCTTGATGATGTACCCTCTGAACGGGTCGAAGGACTCCCCTTCGAGCCTGTAGAAAACCCTCCCCTCGGAGGCCCAGGTTAATCTTCTAACACGTTTCATTGGCGTAAAACCATTCGCCTGCGAACTGGTTACCATGTGGGAATCCGCCAATCGAAGCCCTAAGCCCTTCGGGGTATTCCTGACGAAGGGACTAGCACGAAGGACCATCCTGACCTGGTCAAACCCACGTCTCCTCTTCCCCTTGGCTTTCCCGCCAAAACAGAGAATTTGGGCTACAAAGCCCTAGCGGTTACCACTTTCCATGGGACGCCCCCATGATCTCCGAACAATGTGCAACCGCCCACTATGTCATATTTCTCCCCTATAAATAGCATAGTCGGGCCAAAACAAAATAAGTTAACTTCACTCTCTCAATTTATGACCTATATTACCATTACACATACTTACTCGCACGCCGGAGGTGGTTCGCAGTGTCCAACCCCTGCGCAATCACTTAACGTAATGTCTTCGTATTTCTTATTTTCAGGTTAAGAACAAGCTTGGCGCAATCTCAACACCCCATTATTCCTTTGATCACCATCGAAGGCTTAGTTGGCAATTATTTGTTCAATCAACGTCCAACCTCCGGTTGTCCAACCGTCTAAACCAAAGATTGTTTTTGAGCCCGAAGAACTTCCTTATCCATCAAGATTAAACGAACAAAAGCTCCGTGAAAAAGCTTCAAATCAAATGGAGAAATTCTTTCAAATCTTCCAAGATTTGCATTTCGACATAAGCTTTGCGGATGCTTTACTTCTGATGCCTAAGTTTACTTCCACCATTAAGGGTTTATTGAGCAACAAGGAAAAATTATTTGAATTAGCAAAAACTCCTCTGAATGAGAATTTCTCAGCGGTTCTCCTCAAGACGCTTCCCGAAAAGCTTGGAGATCCCGGAAATTCCTTATCCCATGTGATTTTCCGGGGATGGTTGAAATCTATGCCTTGGCCGATCTCGGTGCAAGCATCAACCTAATGCCGCTTTCCGTTTGGAAAAAGCTTTCTCTCCCATAACTCACACCTACTTGCATGACCCTCGAGCTAGCGGGCCGTTCTATAACCCGTCCACTTGGAATAGCCGAGGATGTCTTTTTCAAGGTGGGGAAGTTCCATTTCCTCGCCGATTTTGTGGTTGTGGATTTTGATGCTGACCCCCGAGTTCCTCTAATTCTTGGACGATCGTTCTTGAGGACCGGGCGGGCTTTGATTGATGTTTATGGTGAAGAAATAACGTTGCGGGTGGATAATGAGGTCGTGACCTTTAACCGTGACCGAACTTTCAAATACTCCTCCAATCACGATTTTTTCTCGGTTAATAGAATTGATGTGATTGATGTTGCCTCGGAGGAGTATTCTCAAGAAGTTCTTGGATTTTCTGACAAATCTTTGAGTGGCAATCCCACTCCTTCTTCTCAACCAATTCTTTCCGACTCTTCCCCTTCCCTCACTCCGTTTGAGGAAAGTGACTTCATTTTGGAAGAGATCGATGCTTGTCTCAAAAATGATTCAATTTCACAGAAATTGATGATTCAGACTTTGATCCAGAAGGAGACCTTATCCTCCTTGAGAAGTTACTAAATAATGATATGTCATCTTCTCTCCCTCCGAAGGAAATTCACAATGAAGAAATCAAAGAAGTAAAGCCGTCTACTGAGAATCCTCCGAAGCTCGAGCTCAAGGATTTACCTCCTCATCTCGAATATGCTTTTTTAAAAAATACTGAAAAATTTCCCGTCATCATTTCTAAAGACCTAAAAGATGAGGAGAAGACCCAACTCTTAGACGTGCTTAAGAAGCATAAGAGTGCCATCGCTTGGCAGATATCCGATATAAAGGGCATTGACCCTCATTTTTGTACCCATAAGATCTTAATGGAGGATGACTTCAAACCCGCGGTGCAACAACAGAGAAGGGTAAACCTGAAAATTCATGAGGTGATCAAGAAGGAAGTTATTAAACTCCTTGATGCCAGAATGATTTACCCTATCTCCGATAGCCCGTGGGTTAGTCCCGTCCATTGTGTGCCTAAGAAGGGGTATCACCATTGTTACTAATGAAGAAAATGAGTTGATTCCCACACGTCTCATCACCGGATGGAGAGTGTGCATTGATTATAGAAAACTCAATGATGCTACCCGTAAAGACCATTTTCCGCTTCCTTTTATGGATCAAATGCTTGAGCGTTTAGCGGGAAATGAGTTCTATTGTTTTCTCGATGGCTTTTCGGATATTTTCAAATACCAATTGATCCCCAAGATCAGGAAAAGACCACCTTCACTTGCCCTTATGGTACGTTTGCCTACCGACGTATGCCTTTTGGCTTATGCAATGCTCCGGGCACGTTCCAAAGGTGCATGATGGCCATATTCCATGATATGATCGAGAAGACAATGGAGGTCTTTATGGATGACTTTTCAGTATATGGAAATTCTTTCTCATCTTGCCTCTCCCATTTAGACAAAATGCTTAAACGGTGCGAAGACACCAATCTTGTTCTAAATTGGGAGAAGTGCCATTTCATGGTCAAAGAGGGCATTGTCCTCGGCCATAAGATTTCCAAATCAGGGATTGAGGTCGATCGAGCTAAAGTCGATGTTATCGCTAAGCTACCTCATCCCACAACCGTCAAAGGAATCCGAAGTTTCCTTGGTCATGCCGGTTTCTACCGACGATTTATTCAAGATTTTTCTAAAATCGCCCGGCCTCTGACCCATCTCCTTGAAAAAGATACTCCATTCTTCTTCTCTCCTGAATGCATCGAAGCATTTGAGGTTCTTAAAAATAAATTAACAGAAGCACCGATCTTAGTTGCCCCCGATTAGGACTTGCCCTTTGAGCTCATGTGTGATGCTAGTGATTATGCTATTGGGGCAGTCCTGGGGCAACGGAAATCTAAGTACTTCCAGCCGATACACTATGCTAACAAGGCAATGACCGATGCTCAATCTCATTATACTACTACCGAGAAAGAGTTATCAGCCGTTGTCTATGCTTTTGTGAAATTTAGACCATATCTCGCCTTATCCAAGACCATAGTGTATACGGATCATTCGGCTCTTAAGTATCTCCTTGCTATGCATGATGCTAAACCAAGATTACTTCGATGGATTCTCCTTCTCCATAAATATGATGTTATCATTCGTGATAAAAAAAGGAGCGGAGAATCTCGCCGCCGACCATTTGTCTAGACTTGAAAACCCTCATCAAGGTGTTCTCGAGAAAAAGGAAATTACCGAAACATTTCCTCTCGAGACACTTGGGATGATTTCATTAAAAGACGATCTGAGTACCCCATGGTTTACCGACTTTGCAAATTACCATGCGGGGAATTTTATTGTGAAAGGGATGTCGTCCCAGCAAAAGAAGAAATTATTTAAGGATGTTAAACATTATTTTTGGGACGACCCCTACTTGTCTAAAATCTGTGCCGATCAAGTGATTAGACGGTGTGTGAAAGGCCAAGAAGCCGTTGATATCCTCACGGCTTGCCACAATGGACCCACGGGGGGACATCATGGTGCCAGCTACACCGCTAAAAAAGTCTTTGATTCCGGTTTCTATTGGCCGACTATTTATCGTGATGCCCACGAATTGGTGAAGTCATGTGACTCTTTCCAACGTCAAGGAAAAATCTCGCAAAAAGACGAAATGCCTCAAAATGCAATTCAAGTCTGCGAGATCTTTGACGTGTGGGGCATCGATTTTATGGGGCCATTCCCGTCTTCACGAGGGAACAAATATATCCTCGTGGCCATCGATTATTTATCAAAATGGGTTGAAGCAAAGGCGCTCCCCACTAATGACGCCCGAGTTGTTGTGAAATTTTTGAAAAATCTCTTCTCCCAATTTGGAACTCCTCGTGCTATTATCAGTGATCGCGGTACCCATTTTTGCAATGACCAATTTGCAAAAGTCATGCTTAAATATGGAGTTACTCACCGTCTTTCTACCGCGTATCACCCGCAAACGAGCGGTCAAGTCGAGGTTTCGAATTGTGGATTGAAACGTATCTTGGAAAGGACCGTAGGTGAAAATCGGGCCTCGTGGGCCGATAAATTAGATGATGCATTATGGGCCTTCCGTATCGCTTACAAAACACCCATTGGGTGCACTCCTTATAAGTTGGTTTATGGAAAGGCTTGCCATCTACCCATCGAGCTTGAGCATAAGGCCTATTGGGCCTTGAAGCATGCTACTTTTGACCTTAAGACCGCGGGTGATCACCAAAAGCTTCAAATAAATGAATTAAATGAGCTTCGGGATTAAGCCTATGAGAACTCTTTGATCTACAAAGAGAAAACAAAGGGGATTCATGACTCCAAGATCAAGAACCGCGTTTTCAACGTTGGTGATCAAGTCCTTCTCTTCAATTCTCGATTAAAGATTTTCTCGGGCAAGCTAAAAACCCGTTGGTCTGGGCCGTTCACCATTACTCAAGTTTTTCCATATGGAACCGTCGAGTTATCTCAAACCGTCGGACCAGACTTCAAGGTGAACGGTCATAGGCTCAAACACTATTTTGGAGGGGACATACCATCCATAGTTGTCCCGGATCTCCAAACTTTCCCCATGGACAAATAAATTCGGGGTCGAGTCAAGCTACGTGACTCGGTTAACAAAAACAAAGCGCTTCGTGGGAGGCACCCCATGCTTAACCTTCTATATTCTTTCTTATTTATAATAAGTGTAACATGAAGGGGTTCTCCTCTTCCATTTGTCGTGTTTCATGGTTGTTTGTGATGTGTCCAGGATTTGCCTGAATAATGAAGACTCTCGTGCTCATGGTTTTGTGTTTCTCCACTCGAGTTTCATCATTTGTTGCTCATCCGATATCCTAATCTTATCGTCTAACGTTTATCTTTTGGCATAATTAATAAACGGCCTTAGATTTATGTAGGAGAATCCTTACCTTTAAATACATTGGGGACAATGTCTCGTTTTAGTCTTTTTTGGGGGGGGGGGGGGGGGTCATCTTTCAATTTGATTATTGCCTTGCATTTTTGCCCGTTTACTATCGCAACCCCGTTTTTTCTATCAAAAAATGAAAAAATCAAAAAATAATAATAATAATAATAAATAAATAAATAAAATAATTTTTTTTTTCAAAAATATCATAAGTGTTTTGATACATTGTTGACTTTCCGCTGAAGAGAGTAGGAATAAAATTTTGACTTGATCGGGCGTGTTGAGCCCTAGCTTGTCCCCTTAACCTTTTAAATGAAAGTTGAGCTAGTCTTTTATACAAGGAGCTAGAAAAACGCGAATTCTTTCTAAGAATTTGCAAGTTCCCATAATTGACTTTAAATATGCGCTTCTTGATTTTATATTTGGCTAAACATTCGCGGATCTTATTACTTAAGATTTTAAATTTGCGAAGAACGAGAAATGATAGAGTTATTTATAAGTTAGATTGCTAAACGTGGAGTAGTTGGTTCTCTTTAGAGCTCATTGAAGTTAATTGTGGCTTTTTGTTCCCATCAGCTTGTTTCACCCATAATAGTACTCTAAGAATAATTAAAGGTACACAGTTTTGACGATAATTAGTTTTTACCCCTTCTTTAGAGAATCCTTGCTTACAAGAGTTGGGTACACATCAAGGTACTGTCAGTGTTACGGTGTAATAGGCAACTCATTCCTGATAGTACGTGCTATTGTCTCTATTGCTATAAAAGCCGTAGGACTCGGAATTTGGCAAAATATATAATGAATAATAATAATAATCCAAAGCCGATAAAAGTTTTCTGTTTCCTGACGGTTCGCTCCCGTTGACTCAGACTTCAAAAAGGCAGAGAAAAAATATCCAAGGTCAAAATAAGGCTCCCGATTCTTGACGGTTCGCTCCCGTTGTCTAGGTTGCTTAAAAGGCCAAGGAATAATAATATGTGCTTAAAAATGATAAAAATGTCAAATTTCGACTCCGGGGATATCCTAATAAAAGCTTTTGTCTCTAGACTCGTAGATGAGTTGTTTCGGTCGTATATAAAAGGTATATCTCCAAAATCATGTTAAATCAGAGACCTTGATGTGGACCTCATTTTTGTATGCAACGGTTTTCGAGGGTAGGATTTGAAACTACTTAACGTCTAAACTTAATGCTTTTATCGGACTAAAAATATATCGAAACGAGAATATGAAGAAATTCATCTCTCAACAAAAATAAAATAAATAGAAGAAAAATAGGAATATGGGAACAAGAAGTAATGCACAATTAAATTCTATGGGTAGTGTTAGCAATCTAACTTGTAAATAACAATGATTTCGTTTTTAAGCTTAGTTTGGGGACTTGTGAAAAATCAAGAACGACGAATTTTATCCGTATGGTCACTTCTTTATGAGTTGTGTTTCCTACTCCGTGATCCTAAAAGTTATCGTGAGATAATGAAAGTCAACATACCGTCGCATGAAAAAGAGAAAAAATATAAAAATAGAATAAATGTGAATAAATTGGAAAAACGGGGCGTTTTTAGAACTTTTGATTTCTTAATCTCTTTTGAAAATTTTGCTACTTTTCAAAGTTAGTAAAAAGAGGTTGGAAATTTTTGGTTTCAAAAGCGTGTTTTTATGACATTGCGTGAGGACACGGCAATACCTTAGTCTGAGGGATTTTGGTATGTGCTTATTTACAAACCTTTATTTGACCAAAATCAGACCAAAATGACCAGAAACTAACCATAAATGCCAAATATATTGTGTTTTTGCGTTTGTGATTGTGCAGGTACGGATATTTGAAAACTGGACATAAATCAAGAGAAAAAGACAAAAACGAGCATGGGAATTTGGAAAGAGTATTTAAAGCCGGAACCGGGAAGATATTTTTCATGTGAATCATTTTTGAGCTCAAAATTACAATCTCAGCCCTTGGATCATATCAAAATTACAAAAACAGCCCTTTATTATACTTTCCCTAATTGACACATTTGGTCCTTCCATGTCTTAAACTATTTCACACTTAACCCTTTAATAAACTAAAAACAGATTTTAAATCAAACCCAATTTTAAAAAACAAACCCAATCAAACCTTTCAAGCCCAATACAAAAAGACACCAGCCCAATCCACGCACCCTTATCCTAACCCGTATTCTATTATAATCACCCAGTCATAACCCGGTCAACACCCCAAACAGATTTACCCGCCTTTTCCCCCCAATTACTGTTTATCGTCTTCAACCTCAAATTACCCTGCAACCCAAAACTTACCCACCTCATTAAATGATGACAAGACAAGAGGAATGCCACGTGGAAAATCCCAGCTATTTCATTGGCTACAACACCACTACACATGATCAAGGGCTGAGATGAGAAGATTGGTGGCCAAGTTAAAATCAAAGGCTGATATTGAGGGTTCCAGGTGCTTCCCAAACCCTAGCTGCCTTCACTCAAGGCCTATATAAAGACCTCTTCACCAACATACCAAGAGTTAGTTTTTTAGTAGTTTTTCTAGGGTCGAATTTATGTTTAAGTATTTTTAATAGTATAATTTAGTTTTTAAAGTAATTTGTAATCATTTTCAGTTGTACTCAGTGTTTAATATTAATGAAATAGAGATTTCTTTTTTTTTTTAATTCGAATTCAAATTTCTTGTTTTATGGTTCAAAAAGGGTTATAAGCTATTATTACTATTTCTATAAGCGGGTATAAGCTTAACAAAGCTTTTGTGAAACTTGTCTCAAATACAAAAATCCAAAAAAGTCAAGGATGGTCAACATTTTGGTCATATAAGCTATTGGGATGATAAGCTGGTATGGAATAAGCTCACAGGGGATCTTAGCTTGTGTTTAACAAGCCTGGGCTTGTGTGATTGATAAATCCATTCTGATTTAAGCAAAATCCTTTGTAAGCTTTATTCTCTAAATTTTTCTATATCTACTATTCATGTGCTTTAGCTTAATACTGCTTATATAGTGCTTATTTTGATTGTTAGCTACTTATTTGTTCTTTATATTGTTATTTGAGTATAATGGTGTTATTAGCTCATTTCTGTTTTTACTTAAAAATCTCAAAAAGCCAAAAAAATTAGCTTAGTAGTAGATTTGCTTATTCAATGCTTATTTTTGGTTGAAAATCACTCAAATTAGGTTAATATACTTA
Source organism: Artemisia tridentata subsp. tridentata (assembly GCA_021014915.2). Lineage (NCBI taxonomy): Eukaryota > Viridiplantae > Streptophyta > Magnoliopsida > Asterales > Asteraceae > Artemisia > Artemisia tridentata. The sequence continues at coordinate 77,711,589 of CP139502.1, forward strand.
GATCAACTTCTGTTATTAGCAATCCAAGCTTAAATAGGTCATTACTAGTATTAATATCAAAACAGTCTAGGTTAAGTGGTGTTTGGCATAAGCTTATTATTGGATCAAAAATCTGAATTACTGTTCATTTGCATGTGTTTAAGGTTTGATCATGCTCAATTTAGCCTGTGAAAGTTGTTAGTAGGAGATTTCTAGCTGTTTTGAAGGATTGAGAGGATTTGAGTGGGTTGTTATAGGTTTTAGAACAAGTTATGATCTCATAAGGTAGGTATAGGATTAAGTTAATTTAGTTCTTGATTGTTGTGTTTCTGAGTTCATTCTATTGCAGTAAGTAGACACATAAGAGTTGAATTCCTTTCATTAGCTTTTGCAAGTGTTTTGGCCAAATTAGTACAAAAATTAGTCTCAGAACCTTAATATGCAGCTTGCACTAATTTTGCCTCAGTTCAGCTCATTTCTTTGATTTTTCATTTGTTAATCATAAGCTCAATCAAGCTGAAACTTGAAACTGATAATCTTGGGTTGTTAGTACACTTAGTCCACTTTTTTTTTTTTTTTTTTTTTTGATTTTTTTATTAGCTTATTATCAGCTTTTTCTGCCTGCATAAATAGGACTGTAGCCCCTTACTTAGGCCTGCATCAGTTTTCCTTTTTACTTATTTTGAATATTAACTGCTTAATTGCTTTTGATGTTGGCTTATTGTGAGTTTGTTGATTCACTTTGATCCCACTTTGTTTAATTCAGCTTAATCTAGTTCCTTCTTAGCTTATCTAATAGCATATTAGTCCCTTAAGCTTATTTCCCTTGCTTAATTTTCCCTATTATGCCAACTGTTCTGATTTTGGATAGCTCTTTCTGAGCTATTAAGAAGTTTTAAAAAATAGTTTTAGTTTTAGAAAGTGCTTATTTTCTTGAGCTTATTCAGTTTTTAAAAGAAAAAAAAAAAAAAAAAAAAAAGAAGGAAAAAGAGCAAAACCCAGGTTTGAACCCTGGTCACTCAGCTCACACCACACACACATAGCCATCTGCCCTAGGGACTTTTATCAATAGATCTTCACATTGTTTTTTACTTAACCAATATTAAACCCTTTTAGCTTAATTAAAGTAGTTAGCTTATTTACTGCTTATCTGAATAAGCAGTTAGGATACTTTTATTTTTCTTACATTCTCTATAGTATTAAGTATTTTCAGAAAAAGTTTCAGATTTTTCTAAACAGTTTTAATATTTTTAATCATTTAATTTCTTTAATTTAGTTTTTAATTCATAATAAATTAAATAAAAATCAAAAAAATATAATTCTTTTTTCTAAAATTCTATTTTGTTAATTAGGACTTAGGAAAATTAATTTGGCATTTCTAGGGTTAGTTTTCCATTGTTTTCACTTTTATTCTCGGGATTAGCCCGGGAATCTGCGTCTTTAGGTTTTCTTTTACGATTTCACTTACGTTTGCCTTAGATTAGCCTTTCCCTTGCCTTATTAATTGTTTTTAGTTAATATTTCATTGTTTTAGTTTAAAAATCCCAAAACCCTTATTTTTCACCTTTCAGGGCACGTTTCACGAACCCGATATCACAAATTCCATTCATCCTTCATCGGAACAACGAACCGGGTTACACATATTTCCTTTGTGTTTCCTTTGGAACTAAATTATCAAATCAATTTTTGTTGCCGTTGCCGGGGAAGGTTGAAGTGAATTTTTGGTTCCCGTTTCTCGATTTGTGTTTTGAAGACCCTTCTCCCGGGAAGTTATCGTTTTATTTGTGAATATTTTTCTAAAAACCAAAAATCATAAAAATTAAAAAACCACTAACACTTTTCCTAAAGTGTTTACAATACCAAAAAAATCGTGAAATCATTTGATTTCGGATTATCTTTAGATTACAACCTATACAAGTGGTTTAAGGATGGTTTGACATTAAATTGACAAACCGAAAGAGGCGGGTTTCTTAATCAGCTTTCGAGCGGACATTTGCTTCTCCGCCACTCTGCGAGTAGTCTTGAGAGAAGCGAATATCGGTTGAGGGATCGATACCAAAAATATTGTGTTTATTTTTAAATTAATATAAAAATCCAAAAATATTTTACTTTTCAATTTGGTTTTTCCTTTTGATTTTTTGTTTCTTTTTGGTGTATGAACACCCGTTCTTCTTCTCACGATCTTCTTTCACCTCTCTCAAATCCCGAGAGAATAATTCGTCACAATCACCGTGTTGAATTTCCAACCGAGGAAATGAACAACAACGATCAACACCCGCCGGTGGGTGGTGGTAATCAAAATCTAGTGCAAGCTCCCGATCTCCGACCGATGGAAGAGTTATTCCAACCACCTGTTGATGGAGTTGGTGATGCTATTGTAGTACCCGCTATTCTTGCAAATCAATTCGAAATCAAGATCGGGTTACTTAATCTTGTCACGGGTATTTCTTATCACGGATTTGAGAATGATGATCCTCATTCTCATATCCGGAGATTCACAAAAATCACTGAAACTCTTAGAGTGAACCAAGTTCCTCATGATGTGATTAAATTGATTTTGTTTCCTTTTTCCCTCGAAGGGGCAGCCCGGACTTGGCTGGAAAAGGAACCTCCAAATTCAATTCACACTTGGAATGATTTAATCTCCAAGTTCGTGAACCACTTCTATCCACCTTCTAAAACAACGAATCTAAGAAATCTAATCACTCAATTTCAACAAGCTTTCAATGAATCGTTCAGCGAGTCTTGGGATAGATTCAAAGAGTTGTTAAAGAAATGTCCTCATCACGGATTTTCACCCTTGCACCAAATTGATACTTTCTATAATGGGTTGAATCAAAATGAACAAGATTCACTCAATTCTGCTGTGGGTGGAAATTTCTTGACAAGAAATACTTAAGAAGCTTTAACCATTATTGAAAATAAGGCTAAAGTGAGAATTTCTAGAAATTTAGTTTTTAATTCATAATAAATTAAATAAAAATCAAAAAAATATAATTCTTTTTTCTAAAATTATATTTTGTTAATTAGGACTTTGGAAAATTAATTTGGCATTTCTAGGGTTAGTTTTCCATTGTTTTCACTTTTATTCTCAGGATTAGCCCGGGAATTTGCGTCTTTAGGTTTTCTTTTACGATTTCACTTACGTTTGCCTTAGATTAGCCTTTCCCTTGTATTATTAATTGTTTTTAGTTAATATTTCATTGTTTTAGTTTAAAAATCCAAAAACCCATATTTTTCACCTTTCACTCCACGTTTCACGAACCCGATATCACAAATTTCATTCATCCTTCATCGGGACAACGAACCGGGTTACACATATTTCCTTTGTGTTTACTTTGGAACTAAATTATCAAATCAAACGTAAAAATGGACAAATACGTAAAAAAATGGACGAAAACGTATAAAAATGTAAAAAAGGACAAAAACGGACAAAAACGTAAAAAAAGGGACTACAATGTAAAAAATGGAGGAGAACGTAAAAAAAGGACGAGAACGTATAAAAACAGACGAAAAGGGATAAAAACGAGTTTGAGCCAAAAAAAGGTTAAATATAATTTATTTTGATATAATTACACCACTGGACGCTTAGTCCAGTGGTTGGGGCGTTGGTTTTTGGGCAACAAGACCTGAGTTCGAGCCATGATACCCTTTTTAATTCATTTTAGAAAATGATGACTAACGGTGCAAAAAATATTAACGGATGGACTAACGGGCAAATATTACTATATATACTAAAAGGCAGGATTTGGTGTGCTTCAAAAGGTTGTGCAAAACAGTGTTTTAAACAGTGACATGTGCTCCAAAGGATTGTACACAAGAGTTATTATATTACTTTATATTGTTATCAAAAGCCAAACACAACCACACACAATCATCTCTTTCAGATCTTCATTTTAATGAAGTTTCTTCTATCTCTCCTAGAAAATTCTAGCACCTCTGATTCTTTTTTTTCCATATCATGAAACCCACCAAACTAAAATACCTTTACCAAATAACACACGCATAATTTAATCATGAAAACCCAAAAAAACACCCATGACATCACAAATCCAAACACCCATCAATCAATTGAAATTTCGAACACCCATACCGACTAACTTTTAGACATTTGATATGTGAAGGTAATGAACAAATATTTAAATCATAATTAGTTTGGTGTATGTAATACCAATGAATTTGGTTATGGGTTTTTTAATGCTTTATCTAATATGTTTTTTTTCCCTCCTAATTTATGCAGCCATTAAGATTTTAAAGATTCTGTTACTAAGTTTCGATTGACGTTTGATAACGCTTAAATCTAACATGTTTTTAGGCGCGTTATTGTTACTTTTGTGCATCGTATTTGGTTGTATTTGTGTGAATTTGATACTAAATCATGAAAAAGTGAATATGCAAGTAGATATAGCCAAATGCAGGGAAAAGTGGTGAAAAGAGGAAGAATTGAAGTAAATATGCACATTGGAAGACTCCCGAGGTGAAAACAAGAAAGAAACCACACGAAAACCCAAAGATTTGATTAGGTCAAGGATTCTATGTTCAAATATCGAGAACAGATCTAGATCTATGGTAGGAGTTAGTGGCATGACAAAGGACCAAGCACACGACGAGAAAAGAGAAAAAATATATATATCAGAAGGCCCATCCGATCGGATGGTGCCCGCATCCGATTCGGATGGGAAGAGTTGGATTTACCGAGAGATCCAACCGATCGGTTGGACAGCAATACCGATCGGTTGGATGACACTGGAGTTACAAAGTTGCATTTAATGACGAAATTAAACCCCATAATCATGGTGGCTTATCATTTCTGGGATATTAACTGAAGAGGGACGTTTTTACTTGAAGCATAAGTGTTCTTACACTTATTTAAAGACCATTTGGCTAGTTTGCAAAGTGTGACACCCCAAACCCTAGTAAGGCTTACACCAAGTGCTTACTAAACTTATTATCATTGCCCAAAAGCTTGTTGTTGCTGTGAAAACGTCCAGGAAACCTTGAGTTAAAGTCTCAAGAGTTGTGTCCGCGTGTGGAGTTGTTTACGTGTGATCATAGGTGATTGGAGGAGTGTGGTTGCTATAGTTCCACAAACTTTAGTTCTTGTAATTCCGAAACTAGGTATTTCTTGTTTTTAAAGTTATGATGAACTACTTTTACTTTAAGATGAATGAAAGAATGTTTTGTTACTTGTGTTTGATGATATTTGCTATGGAGTGATTTTTGGTATACTTGTGTGTATGATGTAACAAGATTGAGAATCATATTTTGTTTTATGAATTTGTTGAAGTACAATCTAATCTTGCTTAATTTGTTGGTAAAAACATTTTAAAGAATCAAAAAGGACCGAAAGGATTTTCTTTATGGTTTTTATTCCAAAACGTTAGTGCACGAATTAGTATGGGATATGGTGTGTGACAAGCATCATGTTAACTTATTGAAACAGATTTGAGACGATTTCATCACGAATACAAAAAGGCCGAAAGGAATTCGTAAGAATTCATAAAATAAGAATTGCTTTTCAAAACAACCATGGGTTTAATAGAATTATTGTTATGGTGAAGAAAGGACCGAAAGGAGTTTACCATACAATTGAATTCTTAGAAATGATTTTCAAAAGATAAATCATCGATTGTGAGTCTTTCATATTAAGTTGTGCATCACTACAAGTTCCACCAAACTTGTTAGATTACTCTATACAATTTGTTAAGTAGTTACACACAAGTATATGCTTTTACTTGATTGAATTTTACTTGTTAAGAATTACAACCAAATTGGCTTGACACCCCTTTTTGAGGAAAACTTATTTTACTAAGTACCAAACCTCAATTCCCTTGGGACGATCTCGACTTACCCACGTTTACTATCACGGACGAGTATACTTGCTCGTATGTGTTGATTGGAGAATAGGATAAATCGTGTTTATAAATTTTTAAAACTTGTACATAAAACGACACATCAAGTTTTTGGCGCCGCTGCCGGAGAATTGTTAAATTCACTTGGTAGTTTGGCTTGGTAGTTTATAAGTTTTCATATAAAGAGTAAAAAGGTAAAAAAAGAAAGAAAAAAAAGTTTTGGCTTGAGCTAACCGAATCGGTTGGACAACCAACCGATCGGTTGGTGGCCTCGGTAGAAGGTTTTTTTTTTTTTTTTTTTTTAAGTTTTGTTATTTTCAGGTTATTGTTTTATCTTAATAATGATTAATTGTTAGAGTTAAAATAGTAATTAATTAGTTAGTTAGTATGGATTATTAAGTGGTTTTAATAATTTTAATGTTTTAATGTTTTAGTTAATGCTAGAGTTTTTAATGTTTTGGTAGTTTAAGAGTTTTTAATTATGTCAATTGATTAGTTTCATAATAGTTAAGTTAATTATTTAGTTTTTAGTTTAAGGTTAATTAAAGTTTTAATTATGAGTTATGTTCCACATTTATTAAGTAGTTAATGATTAACGATTAGTTTTTATGTTAAAAGTTTTTATTAAAGTAATTTTTAAATAATAAAAAAAAAATTGGAAATTCGATCCAACCGATCGGACGCCGCCCGCATCCGATTCGGTTGGGGAAAAGCAAGTTTTTACGATTTAACCATCCGATCGGATGGATAGCAATACCGATCGGATGGATGCCTTGGTAAAAAAATTTGGACTTTCTTGAGAAGAGTTTTTTTGATAATTTGAGAGTTTGTAGTTGTTTGGCTGATTGTTATGATTTCATTTTTTGAGTTATTTCGATTATAACTAACCCTCATGCTAATAGTTTGGATTTCTTGTTTTTGTGGTCATGTTATAGTTGTTAATTACTTAAGTAGAATGGAGAGTTTAAGCGGAATTTCGGAGTACTTGAGAAATTTGGAAGAAATGTTGAAAGATTCGGGAGATTCGTTGGATAGTTTGGAGAATATTTTGGAAGAAGCTAAGGGTGACTTTGAAAGGAAAGAAGTTGGAGAAAACGATGTTTGTGTACCTAAGGAGAAGAGAGTTGTTGTGTTCACACGAGCACCATCTAAGGAGTTTGATGCACCTTTCATGAGGTATTCTACACCTTGTGGTGTGGAAGGTATTAAAGCTTGGGATGCTCAACTTAATATGGAGTTTGGAGACAATTATATTACGGAAGATATGCTTGGTAAGCTTGGTTTTGTTAGGCTTGATTATGAAGATTATGGAAGGAAGATGGTTAGAGATGTGAGTGTTAGTATTCATGGTCATGTTTTCAAAGTTGATTTTGTTGTTTTGGAATATGGGAATGTTGGTGAACCGGAAGTAGTTTTTGGTAGAGATTTTATGGTTAAGACTAAGTGTAGGATTGATTTTGCGCTAGGAGAAATGAGGATTGATGTGGATGATGTAGTAGAAGAGAAGGTAGGAAAGGGAGAGATTGTTAAAATGGGAAAAGCAAGTAGGAAGAAAACACCACTTAACAAACTTACCCAACCCTCCACCCTTAAGAATGAAAGTTCTTCATCCAATTCACCACCCAAATCACCACAAATAGTTAAACCATTAACTCATGAGCAAAAGGAAGCAATTTTGGAGAATTTGGAGACTAAGTTTAAGGAGCTTATGGAAGAGAAGCCGGTTATTGAAGTGTTGAATAATTACATGACTTATCGTAAGAAGTTGGATGCAATTATGATGGCTACAGCTAGGTTAGAGAATAAGAATTTTGATGAGGTTGAAAGGGAAAGAATAGTTGAGAATGGGTTGCCTAAAAAGATGAGCGATCCAGGAAATTTTGTGTTTCCAATTAAAGTGAATGGGACAGATGCGATGTATGCTTTGGCTGATACAGGTTCTAGTGTGAATGTGATGCCGTATCCATTGTATAAGAGATTAGGACTTGGTAATCCTCAACCAAATCAATATAATCTTACTATGGCAGATAATTCAAGAGCAAAAGCTATGGGAGAAGTAAAGAATGTTAGAGTCCAAATTGGATATCAAGCGTTCTTGGCCGATTTTCTTGTGCTTAACATACCGGTGGATAAGGAGTTACCGTTATTGTTAGGTAGACCGTTTTTGAGAACGTGTGGAGCTATTATTGATATGGGTCAAGGAACGATGACTATTAATGATGGGATCTTGAAACATACTTACTATCCTAAACCTAGAGGCAAGATTGTGAAAGAAGTGCATGAAGATGAAGATGAAGAGGACCACTTGGGTTGTTTTGAAGTGGGTAGAGATGAAGAAGGAAGGCCTAAATATAGGTCGGTTGTTCCAAGTTATTTTGATATTGAAGATGAAGTGGAAAGAGCTCTAGCAATGGAGGCTTTTTATAACCCATTTAAAAATGTTTTTGTGTTTAACAAGTTGACAGATTTTCTTGGTTCATTACCGGTTCAACTAAAGAATTTGGAATGGGCACCCGAAGGAGCTAGTGTTTACAAGAAGGAAGAAGGAGATGGAGATTGGCATGTGAAGTTTGATGTAGTTTGTTCGGATGGAAGAAATTTTGCAAGAAAATTTAAAACTCAAAAGACCAACCGGAAGTTGTCCGGAAAATTTCAAAATGAAGACATCTTGAGGCATGAGTATTTCCAAGGATGAAAGAAACGAAAATGGAGAATAAAAGCACAAGCTTGTGTTCGTTCGTTTGTTTGTTTTCTATTTTAATTTCTATGCATTCTTAGAAGTTTGAGTTTAAGTTTAAGTTTAAGACCCTTTTATTGTTGGTTTTGGTTTTATTAAGTTAAGTAATGAAGTTATGTTTTATTTAGTTTAAGAGTTAAGTTTTGTTTAGAAGTTGTAGAGTTAGACTTGAGAAACAAGTTGGGAATTAAGTGTGGTGGAGTATTTATAAAAAGTGTTTTTAGAGAAGTGAAGAGCAAAAACATTTTTTCTTATTCTTGCAAGTGAAAAAGAAGTGAAAGGTGAAGTTTTTTCAAAAATTCAATCCGAATCGGTTGGATCAAATACTGATCGGATGGAGTGAAATATATATACTCAAAATTTCAAATTTCATCAAAAACACACACACACACAATCCACCAACTTGGGGTTTCAAAAATTCGGCCATTAGAAGTTTATTGAGTATTGAAGGAGTGTAGAAGGATCATCTATGGCACCAAAACAAGTAAGTAACAACATCAATTTGTGTTAATTAGGTTTTAATTCGAATTGATTGAATTAGGTTAAGATTTGGGCGTTTTTGATATAGTTCGAATTAAGATGTAATTTTTTCTGGGATAGATAGGTAAATGATAGAGGAATTCATTGGAAAAAGAATTAGATAGATTGATTAAGTTTTGAGGAAGAATTGATTGATTGAATTTTCGGATTAAAATGGGTCAAAACTTTGAGTCGATCTAGTTTGCAATTGATGATTTCCAGATGTTATTTAGTTGTTGACTAGTGTTGCTAAGATGATACATTGATGATTAGAACACAATTTAAGGAGATTTGGTTTGGTAGTGTTCATGTGTTCTAAGGATTGATTGAGAATCATAAGATAATGTTATGGAGACGAATGGGATTTGTAGGAATCACTATAACTGATGTAATGCATGATAGGAAAGAGTAGAATTTGATTGAATTGAATTGGAGTCATGAATTTTTTTTTGAGACAGTAAGCCCCAACCGATTCGGTTGCGGGGCTGAACCGATCGGTTGGGCAGGTACATTACTCCATCCGATCGGATGGAGAGCAACACCGATCGGATGGAGCTCTCGGTAAATGAAAAATGAAATTTTCAAAAAAGGTTTTTAGGACTTCTAAATCATGTTGCCTTATTTTTTATGCTCTTATACTATCATATGTTTGTGTTTTCTATAGAGTTATGTTGCAGGAGGCTCGAGTTCATCACGTGTTGGGGTAAATCCGACGGTTTCTTTGTTTAAGAATAATGCAAGTGGATCAGGAATTGCGAAAAGAACTAGAGAAGCAAGCAAGAAGAGAGAGCAAATGCCGATTCCAGAATGCCACCCTAACCTTCTATGGCAAGGAGAAGATCCAATAGTTAGGAAATCCTTTAATGTTATTCTGCTCAAGATTGGAGGATGGGAAATTCATTCACCTAGGGTTATGGATTGGGATACAATGAAAGAGCTTGGTTGTGATGAGTTTTTGGAAGATATGTTTCTTGTTAGGAATCTGTGGAATAAACAGATTATAACTTCCAACATGTGGATGAGGGCATTAAATATAAGAGAACCAATCTACAAGGAATGGTGCCTTGAATTTTTATGTTCTATGCGGATGAAACAGGAGGTTACTGACATTGGGGTTACGACCGACAAATTTCTCGATTTTAGACTGGGAGGTAAGAAATATGAAGTGACATTGTTCGAGTTTGGAAATTTGTTAGGGTTGTATTCTAATGAGGAATTAAGTAATAAGCGTTTCAAGTATTTCATAATGAGTGGAGAGAGAAGTAAGAGTAATTTTGACGCACATGAATTTTGGAAAAGGGTTAGTACGGAAGACAAGCTAGTATTTGGGGTAAGTAATGTATCAACGATTAAAATACCATTATTACGAGTTCTACATAGGATTGTAGTACAATCGTTGTTACATAGGACGTCTAGTGTCGATTTGATTTATGAAGATGATTTATGGGTTCTTCATGCATTAGATGAAAAGCGTTCCTGGAAGCATTTGAATGTAGCTTGGGTAATTATGAAACATTTGCACCAATGTGCAGCAGATGAGAGAAAGAATTATTTATGTGCGGGTCACTTTATCTCACGAATAGCCAGGAATCTTGGGCTATTTACTAAGGAAGAAATGAGTCTTTTTAGTGAGCCAGTTATTCCATTGAGCATTGACATCAAGAGGTTTGCACATCTTAGAGAAAGCAGGAATGGGAAGCTCAGACGACTTCCTGAAGTTTTGGATATTAAACCAATAACCACATGGGATGGTTGATTGATGTTTCGGTTTTAAAACAATGATGGGTCGAATAATTTCTATTTCTATTTCTATTTCTTTAACTTAACTTTCGTAGGATTTATTTTTATATTTTTGGTTTGTTTTGGATTATTTTTATTTTTATTTTTATTTTTATTTTTGTCTTAGTATTTTGTTTTGTTTTATTTTGTTTTGTTTTGTGTTTTGTTTGTTTCGAGTATATTTTGCAGTTTTGTGCAGGGGAAGAATTTACCGGAAGCTTATTGTTGATCAATGTTTGGAGTTGGACGAACTCATGTGCTTAGTATGATCAAATATGCTTATGCGTTATTTTCCCTGGTAGCATCTTTTTAACTAAATTTTTCCCATTTCCTTTACTTTGAAGTTTATTTTCTTTTTATTACATTGAGGACAATGCAAAACTTAAGTGTGGAGGAGGGAAGAAAATAGGAAAAATGTTTTCAATTTTTAATTTATTTTTTATTTTTAAGTTTTAGTTTTTAATAGAATTTCGGAAAGTCAAGTAACTAGAGTTAGGTTCGCCCTTGACGTGCTAGTTATTTTCTTTATTATATTTATATTGATTCAATGGTAAAAATGAGGCTATTTGAATTTTTTTTGGATTTTAATCAAGTTATGAGAGCTATTTCATGTTTGGAATTGATAACAAGTTGCTAATGCATATTATAACCACCTTAAATTGTGAGGATTTAAGCCTTTTTGTATAGAGCAATTCTTATGCTTTATATTTCGTTATGAGTGTGCCGGTGATTATGTTGATTCTAGAACTTGTACAAGTTATGCTTTACAGTTAAAATTACTTTCGAGTAATAAAATATATTCAAATGATAAGAGGCAAATTAGGATTTTCACCAAATGGCCATCCGTTTACTATAAAATTTTTGCTGACCACATTGGTTAGTTATCCCTAGTATTTGGAACCCATTTGCTAGCGTTCATCTTATACGCTAGATACCCTTAGTTACACCTTCTGAGCCTATCTTTTCTATTGTTGATTAAACCCAGAAAAATACAAAAAGATTTTACACCTTTTCGCCTTAGCCTTACCCGAATCAAGTTCAATTGAAGTTCTAAACTGTTTATTTTTTGATGATTACGCGTTGATCACACCTTGGTATGTGTATGTGTTGTTTCAATGAAGAAGGAGGTCGCTACTCTTATTTGTATTTTTTGTAGCGTGTGCTCATCCAAAGTGTGGGGGTGACGAGGAAGTAAAATATATATATATATATATATATATATATATATATATATATATATATATATATATATATATATATATATATATATATATATATATATATATATATATATATATATATATATATATGAAAATGAAATGAAAAAGTGTATAGCCAATGAGCTATGAATGTATCAAATAGCCAATGAGCTATGTATGAGTATATAAGAATAAAGGAGAAAGGAGTTGGTGTGAAGATTCGGAATAATAATCGAAGAAGCTTGGTGAAGTGATCATTTAAGGTATGAAGAGTTGGGAATGGAATTTGAACTTGATTCTTATTTATTTTTCATTTTGTAGAACCAATCACAAATAATTCCCATGTGATGCGCGTGATGCGTCGTATGGCGTTAGGGTTTAGAAAAATTTCTTATTAAAAACAGAATACGCCGTATCTTGGGAAAGATGCGTCGTACTCGAATTTATTAAACGCGTTGTATTTTATAAAAATTAAACGCAATACGCTGTATCTGTTAAAACGGATGCGCCGTATCGTTTGTATTAGCACAGTACAACGATAGCAGAATGCAGAAAAAATAAAAAAGAGAAAGAAAAAAAAAATAAATAAATAAATAAATAAAGAAAACAAAAAATACACAAAAACAGAAAATATGCAAATAATACAATGAATGCAATTTATCTAATATATAACAAGGTTAGCGGTTAGAATCTAAAAAAAAAAACTAAAAAGAAAAACCTAATTAAAATACTAATCAAATTAACAGATAATAACAATTCACTCCCCGACAGCGGCGCCAAAAACTTGATGCGCGTGATGTGTCGTTGCGGTTTAGCAGTATTAATGCCTACTCAAGTTTTAAATTTATATTTAGCCGACTTATCAATAACACACACACTTAACGAGCAGTGTACCCGGTCAGTATGAATATAATGGTAAGTAGAGTGTCGATTTAAGAGTGGAACGTATTATCTAGTTATTCTAATCAGTATTTTAATATCCTAAGTTAGCTATACAACCTAATCTAACGCAAGGGGGTTCAGCCTGAGAGACTGGCACGGTTTGGTTATGATTAAATAGTAAACTAAACTAATGAGCACGAATCAGCGATTAGCACACACGTACACAGATAGATACTTGAGACAATAAGAAGACCTGTCCTGATAATTAAGTAGCTTGTCACTTGTTTTATTGCTAGTTTTATATGAAGTGTATATAATTAACCCTTTCTCGTTGGCTCTAATCTTATCGGCGAGTAAACCCTTAATAATCACTTATGTCTATCCCACTATCCTAGAATATTGAGCATTTGTGATGCCCACGTTTCGTATACGCTAGAATAGATAGGTGAGGAAGGGGCATGGCGACCCAAGCAATGCTCAGCTAGACACAGAGGTTATCAATGCACTAATAAAAGTCACCAAAGACATTAACATATAAACTTTAATTAATGGGAAAGCAATTTTAAGGGGTGATCATGATATTCCGTAGTCACATGACATCAGCCCATCAATCCTGATGAATTAAAGTGTACTAATACAATAAAACAAAACTACTTAATGAATTGAATACATGCAGGACCTTCTTACAGCTCTTGTATCTTCGTTCAGGGTGTGTCTTGTGCTGCTAATACGTCTGAATTCGTCTCTGGTTTGGTACTCGTACGTATGGTATCTTGCACACTGTCCAACTCTCAAATTCGTCTGACCTTGGGGTATTTATAGTTTCTGTCTGAGGGTTAGATGCGGCGCATTGACTTAACTTCGCGTGGGGTCCAAGATTAATATATTCAGGAATATTCGTACACCGCCTTAAGATGCGGCGTAACTCCATTTCTCTATGCGGCGCATGTCCTTTGCTGTCTTGGATTGTAACTTGTGAAATCTTGATAGTGATACGCCGTATGTAAGAAGTATGTTGCGGCGTATCTGGAGCAGAATGATCTTGATCTTGTACATTTCAGTAGACTCTTAACATCTTGCTTGTTTTGCTCCATAATTAGTCCAAAATCGCCAAGTTTCACATAATACTTGTTTTTACCTGAGAATTACAAAAGTAAACATTAACGTATCAATTCTCATATATAATATAATAAAACAAGTCAAATAAATAGGATAAATGATGATAATAAAATGTACTTATTTGAGTTCATCAAATATCCCCCCACTTGAACTTTACTTGTCCCCAAGTAAACCTTAGAATAAATCTTATGAAAATGTATCCTAAAAGATATTAGGATTTATTTTTATATTTAAGCATGTATTCGTTTTGTCATAATTGCACAACCAAACACTTAACGAATTAGAAATAAAATAAAATATTTCGATAAAAGCAAATCTAATCGTTTAACTCATCGTTTTTACTGCACAACCATTATCTGATTACGCATATATTCATGCATCAAATTATGGTTCTACTCGTACGTTACGTTTCGATTCTTACTTTGTTTGTTTTAATGCTTTAGTTTCATGTTATAATTGACTGAAAAGCTTCTAAAACTTGTCTCTAGAAAAACGTTTGAAAGTTAACAAACATGTTTTGATGCAATTTTTAAGAAAAGTGGAAAAGATAAAAGAGGTATATAGGAAATTCGTTGTAAGAACGTAAAAATAAATATACAAATCTCACTTTTCTAGTTCTAGAAAAATATTAGATTTTGATGGCCACCGGCTGCTTGTTAAAGCTTGGGCTAATGCATGGTCTTAAAAATGGCGCAGGTTCGACCCGCAACATGCACTTGGTACCATAGTTAGGCATTTCACAGGCTTCACACCTTTGCCGGGTAGGGGTGATGTGTACCTACTATGCATTTCACAGGCTTCACACCTTTGCCGGGTAGGGGTGATGGGTACGTAGTAGGTACATAGGGTTGAGGTGTCCCTGCCAACCTACACTTTTGTGTTGATTTAATGTGTTTCTTTTATAACTTTTCTAGAAAAGTTTTCTGAAAAATGCCGTTATCTTTTCTGTGTTGATTTTGTTTAGTAAAGTGAAATATTTTCATATTGAAAGATGTCTAAATTACTACTGTAGTTACTAACGCGGTTTCATCTATAAACAATTGTTTCGGATTCTTTATCAGCTTGGCGGTTAGACAACTTTGATTGCTTAAGACTAGTTATTTTGCACACACTAGCGATTTCTAAAAGTCATAGTCTCATAGGTAAACAAAAAGGAGTATTAATCTGATCAAATGTCCGAGTATGATCGATCCCCTTAAGTAGTGGCGGTGCGGGTCTAGGGAAAAAAAACTTTACAGGGGCAACATTAGCAGCTATCACAAAATCCGTTAGTAAATGTTCTTTTTACAGATGTAATTACACCAGGGCCATCCGCATCTCTTCCGGTATTTATGCGTAACTAGCACACAAATGCACCTGTTTTACTTAAAATGGTAGTTCTTTGATTAGTTTTGTGTTCAATCCACTCCTTTGTAAGTGTATGTAAAGCGGATACGACAAAGTATACTAATGTGTGGTTCGTGTTTTGCAGCTCCGGAGCTGATCAGAAATATTCAAGAAAATCAGAAAAAAGTTGCTCTAAGTCTGTTGGAACAGGCCCAATACTATAAGATATTTCATTGTGGTACTTATAACAAAGGTTTGTATGGTATGAATTTTCCTGATTTTATAGCAAAACTAAAACCGATTTTTTGAAGTTAAATGGTACTTTCTTTGACCCTGGAAAGTCAAAATGAAGCTCTTTTGTGCTAGGAAATTGGTAGTCTGAATAATCTGTTCAACTGGTGGTAGACTAATTACATTTTTCTGGTCTTGATTTTTGGCAGAATGAGTGGATTTCATGAAATTGAACTTAGCGTTCGAGATTATGAATTGGATCAGTACGGAGTTGTGAACAATGCTGTATTTGCAAATTATTGTCAACATGGTGAGTCTTTTTAATGTGCATAATTCATTTAGTTATTTGGTTTGATCACAAGCTACTATCGAATAATGTGATATAAGAAATGCGGGTAGACGAAAGATTATTTTAGTGTCGTTTGGTTGGTACAGCAATCAGACTAAGCTTATGAAACTTGTTGATTTCAGCATGTGGTTAATTTCATTTCATGTCTCCTAAGGATGTATTTTAATTTTGTATTCAACAGCACGTCATCAACTTATGGAAAAGATTGGCTTAAGTATTGATCCAATTGCTCAAAGTGGTAACGCTGTAGCATTGTCTGAATTATCTCTTAAATATCTTGCACCTCTAAGAGTATGCTTTTAACTCCACTTGACTTCATTTTTAACCTCCCGCTATATAATTCTTAACTTCCTGTAGCTCTTCCGTTTAAAAAAATACACATTGTTTTTACACACACACAAAAATAAAAGAAGCCATAATTATGTTTTAATGGAATTGGGCAAATTTTAGTGTTCTTTATATCTTTCAAATGATGGTTCCAAAAGTAAATAACTCATATAAACTTAGGAATTAGTCGCCAGTGTGTATATGAGTTGGGATCACTGTATGATACTAATTGCATATATGTTCATGGTATTTTGTCCAAAACAGATTAGTGACAAATTTATTGTGAGAGTGAGGGTATCAAACACATCAGCTGCTCGTATATTCTTTGAACACTTTATCGTCAAGATCCCAAATGAAGAGGTTATATATATCTATAAGTTTCTTCCTTAAGCATGCATTTCTTGTTGCGACGATAGTAAAAGACAGAAAATCCCTTCATGTGTTCCTGTTATATAATTATGTGTTGACTGCTGAATCTTGTAAATTTATGTTTTCTTTTGGTGTAGCCTATGTTGGAGGCGCTGGCGACTGTAGTTTGGCTTGACAAAAACTATCGTCCGGTTCGTATTCCATCAGAAGTGAGATCCAGACTTGTTCAGTATCTACGTCATGAGGATTCCAATTGATGTTCATCATATTACCATTTTTGGGGCTGAGATGAAAAATTGAGGTGTTTTTGCATAAGTACTATTCAGCATGTAACTAAAAGTAAGCTTAGCCCCCTATTCTCAATTGAGCTGTTATAGTTATGATCTATTTCGGTTTTAGTATTGTTGTATCATATCATTTGTTCTTGCAAGGTTGAAATTGTTAGATTTGGAGTGATCCAAAACCATATTAACAAACGAGATACTGAATCGTGATGATGAGATCATCGAGTTATAGTGGCTTTTATAGCCCCCACGCCTCAGCACCCTATGTCATTGGGGTTGCACCCTTTGTGGATGTCTCATTTTAGACAAAATATTAAGAATTCAAGATTCCATGTTTATAGTTGATCATCAAATTCGCAACTTAGGTTCTCATATTATAAAATAAAATGTGAGTTGTACTACTTGTATATCATCAGTATACTTTTAGATCTAAATATTTTCCTTTACTTAAACAACAGAACTGCAAAAGATTGGTGTTAGACATCTGTAAATTATTTCCTTTACTTAAACAACAAACACAATACACAAACGACAAATAAATAAGAAAAATCATCAAGAACACAATATCTAACACGGTTTAGATGTTTGGGTTGATAGATCATAGACGTACGTGCATATGCAGCAAGTTATCTCTGTTATGTTATCAATTGAAAGTAAAAAGTGTTACATAAGTGGAGTGCAATTTAGAATAGAGTAAATTACACCGTTCGTCCCTATGGTTTGTCCAAAATCACTGGTTTAGTCCCTAACGTTTAAAAGTTGCGTATATGGTCCCTCTGACAGCCAACTAATAACACCCTTGGTCCCTGAGGTGGACGTCCGTCAATATCACCGTTAAAGTACCCCCACGTGACAAAAACGTGAGGGTAATTCAGTCTTTTTCCGTATCTTTTCTTTTCCAATAAATGCTGCTCCTACCTTCTTCCACATTAAACAAATCCACATCTATAACTTTCACAGCTTTTTTTTTTTTTCTCTTCCATCTTTATTTAATATCAACAATGGTTAATTGTTCTTGTGGTAGAAGAGCAATTATTCTCACATCTTGGACTGATTTTAACCCTGGAAGACGATTTTACAATTGCCCTATCAAGGTAATTGTTCGAATATTAAAGATTTTGAATATTAAATTAGGGTTTCAATTGATTTTGATTTGAGACGTATTCGATGGTATTTTTTATTGATTGTATTTTAGGGATCCACTTGCCCATTCATTGGTTGGTATGATCCCCCAATGTGTGCGCGTGCTGTAAACATCATACCTGGACTTTTGAGGGCAAGGAACGTGCTTGAAGCAAGATTATTGGAAGCTGAACGAAGTCGCCAAAGAATGAAGAAAATGTTGGTTGTTACATGGTTATCAGTTTTAGTGTTTGGTTGGTTCAAAGGCTTCACATAAGTTGTTCTTAGTAGTTGGGTATTATGTAATGGGTTTATGACTTTTTGTAGTCAATTTTGTATTTTGTAACAACCCTAGTTATCTAATGGAAATACTGTATTTTATGCATTCTTTGTGTTTGAATTTTTTTTTGTTTGATGTTGGTTGTGTTTGTGGTGTTGTGCCAAATTAGCAACTGAATATCACAAGTATAGTCAAAAGCAACATTTTAAAGTCAAAAGCAACACTTTAAACTCAAAAGCATATAACTGCAATGCCAATAATAGAAAATGACCCATTTTAAAGTCAAAACTGAAAATGACCCATTATAAAGTCAACTTCAAATAACTTCGAATAACTGGTGTGCAAATAACAATTGTAAACCACAATGCCACTAACTCAAATCTCAATATGACCCACTTTAAACTCACAAGCACATAACCACAATGATACCAACTGCAATTTTACCATTAAAGTCAACATGACATACAAAATAGATAGAGTAATTGCATATGTCTAGTACATCAAATAAGGACCACTTGCATTACAATTCTAAACAAAATAAGATAGATTAACTGCATAACTGCAAATAACAGAGTAGTTTTTATGGGACCAAAACATGAGTTTTTTTGACTTGCAGCCTTCTTCATACAGTTTTCCTTTTCACAGCTTTTCTCTTACCCTTTGGACTTGGATTTCCAGTTGCAGTCCCCCTAACCTTATCAGCAGCTTTCTTTGCAGGCTTCTTTTTTTGTTGACTTGCACTTTGACTTGGATTTTGAGTTGCAGTCTGCTTACCCTTTTTACTTGCAGGTTGACTTTCACTTGGAGCATTTCCTTTTCTTTTTTGAGTTGCAGTCTGCTTACCCTTATGACCACCTTGACTCTTGCAGGTTCTTTTGTTATGTCCTGTCATCTTGCACAAATCACAAGTAACTGTCTTCATTGCTCTTGAAAGCTTACAATCTTTTACCATATCTATCTTTTCACTAGCATACTTCTTTCTTGCCTTGTTTGGCCTGCCTGGTTGTGGGTGATATGATGGTGGAAGGATAGTTGTTTGGATTTGACACTTAGGCCACATTGTTGGACCATTAATTGGACCAATGGTGTGTGAGTACATTTTCTTCCATGTTTCAAGTCTGTAACAAGGGTGCACCCACTCTTCTATTAGACCAGGGTTCATATTATTCTGAGCCATGTCCCAATTAACAGCTACAGCATGCTTGCATGGTATGCCAGTTAATTCCCAATACCTACAACTGCAACTTTTCTGAGACACACTAACTACACACTGATCAAACCATGGGCCACAAACTTGGTACTTATCACCTCCATTCCAAGAAGCTACATAATCAGCAGCATGATCAGATATACTCTTAAGAATTTTAGTTGCAGTTGGGGTCAGTGGTCCTTCACTCTTGTCTATGATGCCATTAACAGTCTTGATTCTCCTCATTAAATACTCCCTAACATACTCTAATGCACTAATAATAGGCCTATCCCTTCCTTCTACAAGTTTGCCATTAAACACCTCACACATATTATTCAACAAGACATCTGATTTAGCTCTACCTGTTAAATTCAATATGTAATCATATATTACAACTTTGTTTGAATACTTAAGTCAAATACAAGTACTTGTTAAGCAATAGCATACCTGAAAAATGACTTCTGCTCCAGTGGTCCTTTGGAATCTTGCATAGCCAATCATGAGCCTCCTTTTTGAATGTTTTCAGTTCATCCATAGCATGAGTAAAATGTGGCACTGTGGTTGCAGTAGCACATTTCCATAGGAGGTCTTTGAATGCTTTACCACTCCATTTCAGCTTCATATTCTCATGTATGTGTTTTAAACAAAACCTATGCTTAGCTGCTGGAAATAGTTTGGCAATTGCTGGAATTATCCCCTGTGTTACAATACATTTAATTAGCATAACAGTATGCAAGTGTGGACAATATAAATGATTAAGACAGTTCACAAGTATAATACCTTTTGCCTATCACTAATGAAAGTGAAATTTGAATTGGTCACTAGATCTAAATCATCACCCAACTGCTCTAGGAACCAAGTCCAAGACTCTAAGTTTTCAGTTTCAACAATACCATATGCCAATGGGTATATCCCATTGTTTGAATCCAAACCTACAGCAGTCAACAACTGACCAGGAAATGGTCCTTTCATAAAGGCACCATCCAACCCTAATAAATCCCTCATACCAGCCTTGAATCCCTCTTTAGTTGCACCCAGACATATGTAAATCCTCTGAAAAACCCTTGTGATTTCAGCTGGATTTGATGGTCTCTCACATTGAATTTTAACAGTTGTGTTGGGATTCTTATCCTTCAGCTCCAGCACATAGTCCCTCAAACTAGCATACTGTTGAGTGTGATCTCCTTGTATTTTCTTAACAGCTTCTGACTTTGCTCTAAATGCTTTCATCCTAGATACTTCAAGTTTGAACTTCTGCTGAGTTTGGGCTTGAACAGCTTTAATTGGTATACCTGGATTGGATTCAATTTGCTGCAGGATATCTTTTGCTAAGAAATTATATGTACAAGCTTTCACTTTTCTGGTTTGCAAACACCTATGTACAGGTTGATATGTTCTAACAGACCAACTCTCATCCTTGCATTTTGATATTTGTAAAGACCAAGGACATTTATTCTCAGCAGTGGGTTTCTTGTTAGGTTTAGGTACTTTATTGTCCTTTGACTTTAATGGGGAAACAGCTGCCCTTATCTTGTGTAAACTCAGTTTGACCCATTTCCTTAGCACCACTGCTTTGACCTATTTCACTCCCAGACCATTCTAAAGTTAACTGCTTAGCACAAGATTTGTTAACAACAACTTCATCATCTTCTAATTCAGTAATGGTACACTTCTTAAATGGTGAAGGAGTATAAGTGTCTACTGTGGTTTCATCATGTTCAATGTAGACATTCAACAACCTATGACCTAGCAATACATATCTACAGAGTTCATGAACATCTTGGTCACTGCCTAAAGCTCTAATCCCATGGTCTAAATCAAGGTCAGGGATCAAATATTGGTAGTACATTATCCTATCTACTTCATAACCTAACATCAGAATCATCTCACTCAACTCAATCACACTAAACAAATCCAAATCTACGTTATCAACAAAGCTAAACCTGCCATTCATATATTTCCTTCCTGGAGACTCTGAAAACATCCCTCCATGATGAATCTTCAGACTGAAGAAGTTAGGGTCCTTGGCTGGAAAAAACAAAATAAAAAAAGAGTAACATTATTAATTAGGGTCGTTAAAATCAGTTACTTGAAGATCAAAGTTGATTTCATTGATAAAAAAACCTTCAAAAACTAAAAATTAACTTACCATAAGCCCTAGCATAATCCACGATTGCGTCATTTTTATCAGGGTCACGTATATTCCACAAAGCCCTCACCATTGCGCATAAGATCAAACTGGATTTAAGAGTTAGGGATTGAATATAAACAGTAGAGGGTTGGTAGCTATTTTAGAAAGATCAGAGGGAAAATTAAAGTGACTTAATTGTTTAATGGGGAAGAAGAAAATATTTTAAGTATGAGTCAAAGGATAGCGAAAATGACTGAATTACCCTCACGTTTTAGTCACGTGAGGGAACTTTAACGGAAAATGTGACGGAGGGACCAAGGGTGTTATTAGTTGGCTGTCAGAGGGACCATATACGCAACTTTTAAACGTTAGGGACTAAACCAGTGATTTTGGACAAACCACAGGGACGAACGGTGTAATTTACTCTTTAGAATATAACGGGGTTAGCATAAACACAACTCTTAACATCTCATGGGTCTCACTTTTTTTTTTTTTTTTTTTTTTAACTGGGTTTCGACTCGACATTGCGAGCCGACTAATCTCAGGGGAACTACCCTTTTGGATAGCCCGGAGGTGAACCTCCGTGGCCACATGAGGATTAATTTTCTCCTAAAGGTTTGAACCTGTGACCTCCAGGGACTTTAACCACTTAGGAGACCAAATCCGGGTCACCCCATGTGGTTCTCATGGGTCTCCCTTTCAAAATTGTTAAAAAGTATATGGGGTCCAACGGGTTTCTTACACTAACATCAACGTACAAATTATTACTTTTTTTATAAATATATCTAGACCCTTTTGGGTCTAGATTGCAGGGTGTGATCTATAACCATGAAACACTACCGATTGGGAATGTACAAGCTGTGTGTTTCATAATGAAATGGTGGGGCCGGGTGAGTGATTATCATTCGTGTTTTCGTTACAACACAAGAAAGGTCGAGGGGTAAAATATGATGCGTGACTGCATGAGTAAGAAAGAAAAAGATGATGTAACTCAAAAGTGAAGATAATACAAAAGGTAACTATTAGGTCCGGAGATATTATTCTACCTATTAAATAGGGGGTTTTTATTAGCCAGATGCAATGTGCCAAAAAAAATCTTCAAAAGTGATTAGGAGGGTAATTAAGACATGAATGTGTGGCTCATATTTTGGTTTACAATGGCTGCTACTGTTCATACCACTGTATTTCACTATTCATCAACTGTAGCATTGTCATTTGCCAAAAAAAAAAAAAAAAAAAGATTAACACACTAATTAAAACCAGGTCTTATCCACTTATATAAAAAATTCTGTATCCTTCACTAACTCAAATTTCCAGAACCCTCTTCCCCATCTAAACCATCGACAGCCCGATTTTTTCCAGACGAATCATTCACCTTCTTCTTCCATTATCTCCATGCTTTCTTTTACAGCCGTAAAGATATGAAACAAACAAAATGATGAAACTATGGTTGGTCTCTGAGTATCAATTTTGTATGACCCAAATAACATTAAATCACTACCCATGATATAATTGAAAGAGCATAGTGATTAAAAAAAAAACCAAAAATATATATATATATATATATATATATATATATATATATATATATATATATATATATATATATATATATATATATATATATATAGTGAGACTTTCTTGCGAGAACCATTTTATCTGCGAGAACTGAGAGAACCACCAAAAACATACATGCACGCCTTCAATAATTGTATTTTTTTTCACATATGTTCTAAAAACAACATATATGTTGTTTTTAAAAAAACATAGTTGTTCTAAAGAATTTGATAAGAAATTGGAAATACAACATTTTTCTTTGAAGGTTTGCATGTATGTTCTTATAAGGCGTGCAACGACAATATTGCGGCCTTGTGTAAGGTTTTTGTGAAAAAAGAGGATGAGTTCATGATGATATTGAAGAACATAGGTGGATACTTACGATTATTGATGATTTGCATGTATTTTTATTTTATTTTAAAAGGCGTGCATGTATGTTTTTTGTGGTTCTCTCAGTTCTCGCAGATAAAATGGTTCTCGTAAGAAAGTCCCCCTATATATATATATATATATATATAATAACAAATACACCAACTGTCATACTCATACAACAACTAAATCAAATACAATAACTTAAAGCAAACTTTTTCTTCAAATCAATTAGCTTCGTACTTCCTCAGTGAAATAGTCCCAAATCAACCAATCCAACAATGGGTGCCATGCCAAGCGGGCTAAAAAAAATACAAAAGAAGTCAAACAAAAAATTATTAATGAAAGAAACATGGAAATAAGTATGGTCGGATTTAATAAAATATAGAAATTAGGGTTTCAAAAATATTTAAATACAAAGGGGATAAGGGCGCGTGAAAGAGTTTACCGAAAAGAAAATAAGGTGAGAGGGGCTGTGGTGATGGCGGTGGTGTTACCGAAGGTGGTGGTGGCGCGTGGGTGGTGTTACGGTGTGAGTTATGAGCCAATAGGCTCCAGAAATGATCGGGATAAACCGATCTATTGATTTGGCAATTAAAAGATCTCGCCAGAAAATATTCCGTTGACGGTGGTTGGCCGGAATTGACGGTGGTTGCCGGTCGGAGGTGGCCGCAGGTGAGGTAGAGAGAGAAAGGGGAGAAGGGTGTTTGTGTGTGTGTGTTAAAATGAAATAAATAAATAATTTTGGGGTTTATATATTTTTGACGAGGGACTAATTATGTAAAATTGAAAATGAGGGGCGGAAATGAAACAATGGGGCGGAGGACCTAAATTGGCAATATGGCTAAACTTTTGATAAAAACAATCCGACCCCATTCGACGTACCAAACTGACTCAAAAAATTACGAAAGTTGCGCCATTGTTCACGAAATAATTTTTCTGCTAAAAACGAGTATAAATATGCATAACTTTATAAAATTCAATTTATTTGGCAAAACTTGATTCGTTTCAGGCTTTCTAAGTTGTGCCGGGCTACAATGCGCAGTCAATTTTCACTTTAGACTCTGCGGTTATTGATCCATTGCAGAGTTAGTCCTTAACCCGATAAATGTATAAGGTATATATAATGGACCAGTTATAAGTGTAGGTCACTTTGACTCAAGCACCTTTTTCACAATAGCAATACGTGGAATTGGTGCCATAGCAAATACTTTCACATAAAATGTGCAGAAAGGTTTCTTGCCAAACAATGCACAAATACACAATAACACGCGCGGAAAAAAAAAAAAAAAATTGTACCACAAACACTCCCGCTGCAACGCGCGGGTTCCCAGCTCGTTTTGTTTAAATCCGTAAAAAAAAGAGGATGTTAACAATTTGAACAAGTAATTGAGTCACAACTCACAACTCACAAGGCTGACTTTCCCTAGTGGTGTGACTATTAAACCGCCAAGAATTAGATACTAGACACATACCGAACCTTCTTGTGCACATAATAAAAAAGTACTACCACCGATCACAAAACAAACTCGATCATTTTGATCACGTAAAATGGAGAATCAGAAGAAGGTGATGGTAGCAATCGATGAAAGCGAATACAGTCGTTATGCACTTGAGTGGGCTCTTCAAAACCTTCACGAATCCATAGCTAATAAGGAACTCATCGTTTTTACTGCACAACCATTATCTGATTACGCATATATTCATGCATCAAATTATGGTTCTACTCGTACGTTACGTTTCGATTCTTACTTTGTTTGTTTTAATGCTTTAGTTTCATGTTATAATTGTCTGAAAAGCTTCTAAAACTTTTGTCTCTAGAAAAACGTTTGAAAGTTGGTTTTTTTGAAGGTTAAAATGATAATTATAAAAAAATAATCTCTAGTCCTTTCTAAAAAGCTGGTTGGATGAACTTTTAATTTTAGAGATTATTTTTCCTATAATCTTTCTTAATCTTTGCAGCCAAACGATACTACTTTTTGGACAATAGATTATTTTGTGAAAAAAAAAAATCTGTAGCCCCCATAATCTTCCAATAATCTGGGGTACCAAACACAAGTTGATAATAAAAAAGGTTAGAAAGAAAGATAGCTGAGTTGACGCTGATGTGATAGTAGTAACCGTGGTCGTGTGTTCACCGTAACATTTAGTTACTTTAATTATCTAAGGCTGTGTTTGATACATGCTGAATGGAATGGTTCAGCACTTAGTGCTGAATCGGTCAGCATTCCGGGTGTTTGATTTGTGCTTCTGAACGCTGAATGCTGAATCATTCCACTTATAAGTTGATGCTGAATCATTCCGATTGTTACCTTTTGTTATAAGTTGCTACTGAAGAACGTTGTAACAATTTTGTTATGCCCGTTTCTTTCATTCGGTTGCAAGACAAACACAAGTAACATAAACTAATGATAAAAATGGTAATTTTTTATCATTCAGATAAGTCATTCAGAACCGATATCAAACATACAATTTTCATTCAGAACCAAGTCATTCAGAGCCTTTGAACCATTCAGACTTCAGAATCATTCAGCACTAAATCATTCTGTGTTATCAAACACAACCTTAGTTATTACATTTGGTGTCAAAAATTACTATATATATAATAAGACGTTTAAAACGTCGACGTATTGATTTCGTCAGCTTGCGTCATCTGCTGGGAGCCCAGCCCAGTTTATAACATATCAGCCCATTATTTTGACAGCCATTTTGGATCAAACACAACTTGCAAGCCTAATGACAACACACGATCCATTCAATATGACCCAATGCAAATGAAGGAGAATACCTGGGCCAGTCCCTAAACCACCACTCTTTTAATCAGGTTATAACCCTAATAACACTTTCACCTACCGTCCTATCATCAATCTCAGATCTAAAAAATAACCATCTCATCATCCCTTCAAATCTCAAACTCATCTCATCTAATCGATCACTTCACTGCTCTCATCTTCATCATTAGTTTTGGAATAAGTTCACAACAACAAGTATGATGTTGATAATATGTCATCATACACCTCGCCATATCACTGGAGGAGTTTCCGGTGGTTTAGAGTACCTTCATAAAATTGTTGCAAGTTTCTTAATCTCTCAAGTTTTATTATCATGTGTTATATCTCGTTTATAAAATAAGGGAAAAACATTTGGTTTTGTTTCATTTTCGGTTTTGCTTAAAAAATTAGAATCCAGACACATGAAACCATAAGCCCAGTCTAAAGGCCCAAAGAGAGCTTGGGTTTCATTTCGTAGGGTTTTTCAACCGCCGTCTTTCACGCCGCTTTCATTTTAACCGCTCAGATTTTAGTGTCCTGTACTTCCTAGGCGAGCACTATCATGCAAGTGTCGATTGGGACCGTATCATGCAAGTGGTATTGCCCACCCGTCACAGTCAAGCCACAATTTGAATTCTGGAAGTACAGGTCACTCAAGTCTGAGCCGTTAACTGAGGTGTTAAATGAGCCAAAGGCGAATTGCTGGGATAGTTTACTTTGTGCGCAGGCAGGTATGTTTTTACAAGTTTGCACAAATTATAGCATGATAAAACGGATGATAACTAGAAATCCAAGATGCATTTCTCCAGGCTCTTCAGAGTGATGCTGTTCAGAATGCCATTGGTCAGGCGTTCCAGAATGCCGCTGCCGCTGAGGGTGCTGCTGTACAGGATGCCGTTGGCCACGGTCTTCAGAATGATGCTGCTCAAGTTAATGTTGATGTCCATGGTACCTTGATCCGGGCTCTTCAGGATGCCGTTGTCAAGGATGCCATTGGCCAAGCTGTTTGGGACGCCATTGTCTCTCTCCGAACTTCAAGTAAGAAGTTTTAAACTTTTCTACCAACCCAATTCAAGCGACTTATAAGTATTATTTTTTAAATAGATGTTACAACTGGAGAGGTGACTCAGGCTCGTTTGGATGCCAGAGGTGGGCAGGTATGCTCAAATATAAATTAAACTTTGGAACCTGAATTGCTAATATTATGAACTTAAACTGACTTGTGCTTATAATCTTGATCCTTGTAGGAAATGAACTTACAAACTTTTCTAGATACCTTTGGTCTTGTAGCAAGTCTGCCTGCACTTGAGTCTGGAGAATTGACAGTGAAAGACCTTTAAACATCTTCAGTCAAAGAATTGGTTGAATCTCGAATCCCAGAGGTTAGTTTTCTTTTGTTAAGAAATATTGTTTTGCTTCACTTTGTTATAGTTGGTTTTTTCATTTTGTGTTTTTTCAAATCCTTTTCTAACACAACACTGATTCTAATTGTACAGGACTATGCAGTGAAGGTGAAAGAGGCGTTCTTTTGTTTGCTAGGCTATCCTTTTGCTCTAGCATGATGCAGTACCATTTAAGAGCGCTCTTGTGTTGAATCTTCTATAGCTTATTACTATTTTCTTGTAGTTTCTCAACTACGTATCCAAATACTTATATGTGTTTATTTTAATTAAGATTTTATATGGGTCAATTTTATCACATTATGACCCACATCAATTTAAGTTCAAATGTACCGACTTTTGACTTTTTAAGTCAAACTCGTTGAAACTACAATGAGAAAAAGAGTTACTGATTGCTATATTCAAGGAGTTGTCTGTGTAGTTTCTAACTGCGCCAGCTGCACATCTTCCCCTCACTGCCCACAATATGACCCACATAAATTTAGGTAAAGGATCAAAATAGGTTCAGGTCAAGATAGGTAACTTTGTATATGTTTGGTTCAACTCTGGACCATTGACCCGCCTTTCTGATGTATCATATTATTTCAGTGTAGTTTTGTTTATGGAGATAACATAGGTGACGTTTAGGTGATTGTTAACATCACCTATCATGAATGAAATGATTTGTAAAGTTTTACGCATTCAAATATTCTCTGGCCGACATCCGGTGTGTTTTCGCTTTAAGCTAATTCTTTTTCATTTCAACTGATGACGTTTTTAGGAAAAATACATAACCAATACTGAACAATTCATATGTAAACATAAAAACTGCCATACTATAAGTGAACTGGTAAGTGCAAAAGTTGTCAGGGGTATCAATATAATGAAGTGGTGGCGACCAGTGGTATCTAAACTTGACGTGATCCGCCTACGAACATAGAAAAATCACCGTAAATATAATGAAGTGGTGGCGACCAGTGGTATCTAAACTTGACGTGATCCGCCTACGAACATAGAAAAATCACCCTTTGCATACGGTGGTAACAATTGGTTAACCCTTCCATGAGCTATTTTGCACGAGGCAACATGACCATAATGTAAGGCTTGATAAATATGGATGAACGAGTTTTGAGTTGAGAAATAATAATAAGGTTGACTTTTTAATTCAAAAAAGTAAAATCTACCAAGAAAGAAAGAGTTACACTGAGATGTGTATTTTCTTACTGCACCAGCTACGCATCTTCCCCTCACTATGTCCACATCCTTGCAGTGCCCTACTCAGCATTTTTCGGTTAGGTAACGGATCAAAACGGTTCGGTCAAAGATGCTCATAAGCCTAAACAAACTCCCCTTTAATGTTATAGGAAATTTACAAGTCTAAGTTTTAGAAATGATGTGAAGTTATACGCTGAGAAAACTAGAGAAGTAATGATGTTTGACTTTTGACTTTTTAGGGGTCTGTGTTTTTGTGAATTTGGCTTCAAATTTTGACATGAAATTTGTTGCATATCCAATACTATAAGATATTTCATTGTGGTACTTATAACAAAGGTTTGTATGGTATGAATTTTCCTGGTTTTATAGCAAAACTAAAACCGATTTTTTGAAGTTAAATGGTACTTTCTTTGAACCTGGAAAGTCAAAATGAAGCTCTTTTGTGCTAGGAAATTGGTAGTCTGAATAATCTGTTCAACTGGTGGTAGACTAATTACATTTTTCTGGTCTTGATGTTTGGCAGAATGAGTGGATTTCATGAAATTGAACTTAGCGTTCGAGATTATGAATTGGATCAGTACGGAGTTGTGAACAATGCTGTATTTGCAAATTATTGTCAACATGGTGAATCTTTTTAATGTGCATAATTCATTTAGTTATTTGGTTTGATCACAAGCTACTATCGAATAATGTGACATAAGAAACGCGGGTAGACGAAAAATTATTTTAGTGTCATTTGGTTGGTACAGCAGCAATCAGACTAAGCTTATGAAACTTGCTGATTTCAGCATGTGGTTAATTTCATTTCATGTCTCCTAAGGATGTATTTTAATTTTTTATTCAACAGCACGTCATCAACTTATGGAAAAGATTGGCTTAAGTATTGATCCAATTGCTCAAAGTGGTAACGCTGTAGCATTGTCTGAATTATCGCTTAAATATCTTGCACCTCTAAGAGTATGCTTTTAACTCCACTTGACTTCATTTTTAACCTCCCGCTATATAATTCTTAACTTCCTGTAGCTCTTCCGTTTAAAAAAATACACATTGTTTTTACACACACACAAAAATAAAAGAAGCCATAATTATGTTTTAATGGAATTGGGCAAATTTTAGTGTTCTTTATATCTTTCAAATGATGGTTCCAAAAGTAAATAACTCATATAAACTTAGGAATTAGTCGCCAGTGTGTATATGAGTTGGGATCACTGTATGATACTAATTGCATATATGTTCATGGTATTTTGTCCAAAACAGATTAGTGACAAATTTATTGTGAGAGTGAGGGTATCAAACACATCAGCTGCTCGTATATTCTTTGAACACTTTATCGTCAAGATCCCAAATGAAGAGGTTATATATATCTATAAGTTTCTTCCTTAAGCATGCATTTCTTGTTGCGACGATAGTAAAAGACAGAAAATCCCTTCATGGGTTCCTGTTATATAATTTTGTGTTGACTGCTGAATCTTGTAAATTTATGTTTTCTTTTGGTGTAGCCTATTTTGGAAGCACTGGCGACTGTAGTTTGGCTTGAAAAAAACTATCGTCCGGTTCGTATTCCATCAGAGGTGAGATCCAGACTTGTTCAGTATCTACGTCATGAGGATTCCAATTGATGTTCATCATATTACCATTTTTGGGGCTGAGATGAAAAATTGAGGTGTTTTTGCATAAGTACTATTCAGCATGTAACTAAAAGTAAGCTTAGCCCCCTATTCTCAATTGAGCTGTTATAGTTATGATCAATTTCGGTTTTAGTATTGTTGTATCATATCATTTGTTCTTGCAAGGTTGAAATTGTTAGATTTGGAGTGATCCAAAACCATATTAACAAACGAGATACTGAATCGTGATGATGAGATCATCGAGTTATAGTGGCTTTTATAGCCCCCACGCCTCAGCACCCTATGTCATTGGGGTTGCACCCTTAGATGTTGATCCGTTCAAAATGTACGTATAAATATTATGCAACGACGGATACACGTGAATAATTACAAATCACCCCTTTGTGAAAAAGGGTAATTGCAAAAACTCACGTTCGTGTGTAGTGTGAAACCAGGTAAGTGATTACCCGGATCGTTTCCCAACGAGGTGCGAATGGGCAAACTGTGGAAAGTATGGATTAGAGTGACTGATGAATTAGATATTTTGGATTTTGCTTTTTTAATAATTCTAATTAACAAATGAAAAACAAATATACAAAAGAAAATTAAACGCGAGTTAATTAAACTAAAAACGCGTAACGGGAAATCTAAAATGGGACGAAAAAGTGAATTCTATAAAATTAAAACCTAAAAGTGTAAAATTACTTAAAACTTATTTTAAAACTAAAATTATATTTTTTTATACTTTATATTTAATTATTATTAATTTATTTATTATTTAATTACTTTTTAAACTATTTAAATTTATAATAAATACTAAATGAACAAAGAAAAATCTAAAACTTTTTCTATAAATATTATGAAGTTAAAAGAAGCTAAGAAAATTATAAAAATGAAAAATGCTTAATTAAAAATTTAAAAAGATAAAATCTATTAAATAGAAACTATCACTTATTTTCTATTTTATTTTTCTTAAAGTCTAAAAAGATTATTATATTTTTCCTAGATTCTACTTAATAAAATAAAATTTTTAAAATTAAAATTATATTTTTCTGATTATTTTTCTATTTATTATGATTTAATTACTATTATAAACTAATTAAAAAGATTAAAAATATCAAATGACTTTAGAAAAATCTGAAAAATTCAGGATAAGTCTAAAATATATATTAAAAGCTAGGAAAAATAAAATCAGAAGTTATCTAAGCCTAATGAGCTAATTTGGGCAGATAAGCAGTTAGCAAATAAGCCCAAAAATAAGCTAAAAAGCTAGAAAAATTACCAAAAGCTCAGAACAAGATTAAACAACTATATTAAGCATAAAACAACTTAAAACTACAAATAAGCACAAGTAATAAGCAAGATAAGCACTAGGGCAGTTGTGAAATTAAGACAGAAAAAGCAGCTGAACTATGCTACTTGCAGAGCAATTTTAAGCAACTAATTAAGCTGAAAAGTAGAATATTATGGGGGAAAAAGCTACCCTATACTACTGGCTACACAAAAATATGAAAATCCCCAATTTTAAAAGCCCAATTGAACTTCAATTAAGCACAAGTTCAGATGTGCTTATCAGGCAAATCTGATGCAGGGCAATTTCAGTGAAATGGGGAAAACTTGCAGGCTAGTTTTAAGCTATGAAATAAGCTATACAGTGGAATCCCAGATGATAAACTTAAAGCTTACTAGGTAATCTACTTGGAAACCAAAAATCAGACAGAGAGCTTAATTGGTTAAGCAGATAGAAAGCTGAGAACAACAGCTATGTCTGCTTAGTATATACTGAGCTTGTGTTGGTTTCTGAGTTTTCTGGCCTAGGCTTATGGGTGTATAACAAGGCTTTGTATTATGACTATGTGATCAAAATGAAACTCAGAGAAACCAAGAAAAGGGTCCAAATCAGCTTGTAGCAGCTTATGGCTTATTTGACTATATTGAGGTCTAAAATTATCACTGCCTATGTAAAACTGGATAATCAACTGATCTGGCTAATTAGGACTTGGAATTAGCTTATATTGAATGAATTAAGCTAGATTGAACTTGGGAAAATGGTAAATGTACAGTAAATAGGCTTTTAGACCTATTTGACCTTTTAATGCCAAACAGTCCTTTCAAAGGGACTGTTTTACTTTTGAACTAGCAAAGGCTTATTTAACTTAAAATTTCTTGATATTACTTATTAGTTAACTTATATTAACTATATTAAACAACTTTTAAAATATAAATAAGCAGAATAATAAGCTATACTAGTTTTAGCTAATTTTGGCTTTTTAAGTGATTATTAAGCAAACTTAAGAAATGACTAATTAGGACAAGTATAACTGATGAAATACAACTAGAAACTATTAATAAGCATAAATATATGACAATAAGCTAATATTAAGCAGTGTAACAGTAACTTAGAAAAATAATGCAAAAACTGAAAATTGCTTACAACTGAATGAAGCAATGGAACAGAGAAAACTGATCAGGACCTAACTTGGTTTGTCACTTACCAAGCTTAAAAACCCATTCCAGCTTAATCACCCCAGCTTAACTCCACCCAATTGCTTATTTGCTTGAAAGGTTGACTTTAGTTGACTTTTCTAATTTTCTTGAAACAGAACTGATTTAAACTAACATAAGCTTACAATAAGCTATAATTAGCTTACATAAGCTTATATAAACAGATAATAAGCTAATTGATAAACACCAAACTTGATTCAAATTTAACAGTAGACTTGAAAATATGGATTTTCATTAACTTGGAAATTTAATACAATACAGAAGTAACTTAAGAACAAAGGACTTGAAACTAACATACATTGACAATGAGAACTGAAATTAAGACTAGAACTAAGCATTAATTAAATCTACACTACTGATGGTCCTAAAACTACTGACAATCTTCTCTCTGTGCCTTCTCTTCTTTATATAGCAATCCCAAAAGCTTCCTTGATCAAATCCGAGTTAATCCCACCATTGAAATAGTGTAATTCAATCTTGGTCGTTAATTGGATTTTTGGCGGGAAACGTGGCAAGTGGGAATTTGGATTCTTCTGAGCACATGGGATTAGAGGGTAGAGTGTTATCATTGGAGGAGGGGGGAAATGGCAGGGATAAGGGTGGATGGTGGAGTGGTTTGGCAGAGAAATACTGTGGGTGTGGTGGTATTGGCGGGCAAGTTGGGGAAGAAGACGGGTCAAACTTGTAGTTTGACCCTGATATTTAACTAAGGGGTGTGGGCCGGGTTTGGATTTGGGTTTTATTATTTTGGGCTTGGGGTAGTAATTAGGATGGATTGGGTTGGGTTTAGTTTGCTGCTGGGTTTAGTGTTTTTAGGATTCGGTTTGGTTAGTATTGCACAAGGACCATTTTTGTAATTTCATGAAAGATGAAGGGGTGAAAGTGTAATATCCCAAAAGTTATCAAAAGGGTCTATTTTGCCAATTTTGAATAGTACAAGGGTTATATTTGATAAATTCCAATTTTTAAATACCCGAGGACTAGTTTTGCCATTTTTGAAACTTGAGGGGTAAAAGTTGCCATTTTTAGAAAACTTTCATCCAGGGACTAAAAGTGAACATGTTTGATATCCCAAGGACTAAAGTTGACTTTTCTTTCATTTTAAACCTTCAGGGACTAATTCTGCCAATTTGTGAAACTTCAGGGACTGAAAATGACAATTTTGTGAACTTTGCATGTTTTTCACTTGTTTTCAATCTTTTTGTATCTGAATCACATAAAAACACATTTCAATGATATTTATAGTATTATGTGACATTTCAAAGTGTTTTTGGCTATTTTAACAGTCTAAATGGGAATAAAATGATGAGTATTTAGACACTCATCAGATGTCTAAATTACTAGTCACGAACGCGGTTTCATCTATAAACAATTGTTTCGGATTCTTTATCAACTTGGCGGTTAGACAACCTTGATTGCCTAAGACTAGTTATTTTGGACACACTAGCGATTTCTAGAAGTCATAGCCTCATAGGTAAACAAAAAGGAGTATTAATATGATCAAATGTCCGAGTATGATCGATCCCCTTAAGTAGTGGCAGTGCGGGTCTAGGGGAAAAAAAACTTTACAGGGGCAACATTAGCAGCTATCACAAAATCCGTTAGTAAAAGTTCTTTTTACATATGTAATTACACCAGGGGCATCCGCATCTCCTCTGGTATTTATGCGTAACTAGCACACAAACGCACCTGTTTTACTTAAAATGGTAGTTCTTTGATTAGTTTTGTGTTTAATCCACTCCTTTGTAAGTATATGTAAATCGGATACGACAAAGTATACTCATCAAAATCTATTCCCTCTTCCTGTCTGAATCCCTTGGCCACGAGACGAGCTTTGTTGCGAATTACAGTCATCTCTTCATCCTTTTTGTTTTTCCATAACCACTTAAGATCAATGACGAGTTTGTCGATTGGTCTTGGCACTAAATCCCAAGTGTCATGTAGTTGATATTGGAGAAGTTCTTCCTTCATCGCTTCAATCCACGCATTATCCGCCGTCGCTTCCGGAATGTTCTTTGGCTGGCGAAGATGCACAAGTCGCAATCGGTGGCGAGTTGTCTTCTCGTCTGAACTGGCCATGAAGATTCACCAATAACGTGTTCTATTGGATGGTCTTTAGTCCACTGTAACGTAGAAGGGTACCTTGGATTTGACGAATGCGTGTTGGGTGGTTCTTGTAACCTAGAAGAAGATTCAGCAGATTCCGTTGCAAATGGGTTTTCAAATGGTTCTTCTTCTAACACAGCATCGTTTTGTTGTTGTTCTTCTTGAATTGGTGTGGTTTGGTTTTGCTTATCAACTCTTGGTAACACAATTTCAATTACTAGAGTTGGTGGAGTATATGTAGATGATGTTGAGGGAGTTGGTGCGTCAGCTTCGATTGTTGTTGATGCATCTTGTGATGGTGGTGGTGGTTGTTGTTGTTGAGGGGGTGCAGCGGAACGTTGTTGTGATGCATTTGTCGAAGCTCCACCATAGTATTCATCATACATAAACTCGAAGAAATTATCCAGTTCTTGATTTGATGGTTTATCAGTGGTAGTTGATTGAGCTCCTTGGGGTACGAGTCCTGAACTGATATGTCCAGAAGTTTAACTGTTTGGTGCGGGTCCTAATCCGATATGATTAGAAGCCATCGGGTTAAGTGCGGGTTCTAGAGCGAGTCTCTCAGAAGCCATTTGTGAAATCTCATCAAACTTCACATTCATCGTCTCCATTACTCTTTTAGTTCTTCTGTTATACACCCTGAATGCCCTCGAGTTATCTGAATAACCAATGAAGATACCAATATCACCCTTAGCTTTCAGCTTTTCCAGATCTTCTCTGTCATTCGTAGGATAACACAAAGCGCCAAATACATGAAGGTAAGAGATATCGGGTTTTCTGTTGTTCACTAATTCATATGGGGTTTTATTGAATCTTGGGTGGATAAGGGATCAGTTCTGAGTGAAACAAGCAGTGGCAACAGCATCAACCCATAAGAATAACGGTGCACTAGAATAAATCAGCATTGTGCGAGCAGCTTCCACAAGAGTTCTATTTCTTCTTTCAACTACCCCATTCTGCTGTGGAGTTCTAACAGCTGATGTCTGGTGAGTGATTCCAGTTTCTTCAAAATATGTTCTTAACTCCTGATTAGTAAATTCCGTGCCATTGTCAGTTCTTACTATCCTAACTGGAGCTTGAAGTAAGACTTAAATCCGCTTCAGAAAGGTGATGATGATGCCTGGTGCTTCGTCTTTTGATCTCAAAAACCTTACCTATGTATATCTTGAATAATCATCGACAATCACAAGAATATACTTTTTCCCATTGATACTCTCAACTCTCATTGGGCCACATAAGTCTATATGCAACAAATGTAACTTATCCACCGAACTGGGTACGGTTTTGGGTTTATAAGTTGCCCGTTTGCTTTTGCCTTGCTCACAGGATGGACATAAGTGATCTTTGGTGTATTTGAACTTTGGGAGACCGGTGACGATGTTGTCTTTGGCAAGCTTTGTTATTGTGTCAAAGTTGAGATGGGATAAGTGTCTGTGCCACAACCAGGACTTAGTTTCGTCAGCTCTTGTCATGAGGCAAATTGGTGATGAAGAGGCCATTTGGTTAATGTCGATAGCATAGAGATTGGTTCCACGATTTCCGGTTAAGAGACCATCTCCAATCAGATTCCTAACGAAGCAAGTATTTCTCCTAAGACCAAGAGTAGTGGGGCGTTGAAGTGGGCTTAGTTGCCCTTTCAACGCCCGTTGGTCCACCCCCATGGGGCGTTGAAGCCCGTTGAATGCAATAAAAAACAACGAGCGTTGATCCAACAACGGGCGTTGAAGCTTGTTTGTTGAATTTTTTATTTACTTTTATTATTTTTAAATCTAATTTATTAACTTTTTTTTACTTGCTTTCACATTAACGATTCAATAAATAATACAAAACGCTACGTTAACACAAAAAAAAAAACCATTCATTCCATTAAAAAAAAAACCATACATTCCATTAAAATTAAAAAAAAAAAAAAAAAAAAAAAAAAAAAAAAAAAAAAAAAAAAAAAAAACTAAAAATTAAAAATATTAGTTCCCACATGGTTCTTCGCCAGTGCCCAGCTGGAGAGGTGCTTGAACGCGACCCCGCCGTGTCTCTCCTTCCACAGCTTGATCGCGTCCTCCAGCTGGTCATCCTCATCGTCCAGCTCGTTGGTGCACTCACGGTAACACCGTTCGAACTCGAACATGTCCGCCCGAAGTGCATGCCACTTGGACGTGATCATGTCCATGTTCCGGTACTCCCGCTCCCTACCAATCGAGATGTGAAAATCGCGCCTCACCCTTATCTAAAAATCCTTTTTTGTATCATTTGTCTCCGCCCGAATGTCGGAGACAGTCAAGTAAGAGTTGACCAAAGCCATCTCTTCATGTTCTTCCCATGGTACTCGTGATTCACTAGGGCTAGCCATTTTTTTTAGTGTTTGTGAGATCGTTGACGGCAAAGGTAATTTTTAGGGTTTAGAATTGTGGCGTTAAAGGTAAAAATTTGTTGTATTTATAGGTAAAATTTGACGTTAACTGATGAACTCAAATAAGTACATTTTATTACTATCATTTATCCTATTTATTTGACTTGTTTTATTATATTATCTGTGAGAATTGATACGTTAATGTTTACTTTTGTAATTCTCAGGTAAAAACAAGCATTTGGTGAAACTTGGCGATTTTGGACTAATTATGGAGCAAAACAAGCAAGAAGTTAAGAGTCTACTGAAATGTACAAGATCAAGACTATTCTGCTCCAGATGCGCCGCATCTTACTTATTACATACGGCGCATCACTATCAAGATTTCACAAGATACGATCCAAGATACAAGAGGACATGCGCCGCATCTATAAATGAAGTTACGCCGCATCTTCTGGCGGTGTACGAATATTCCTGAATATATTAATCTTGGACCCCACGCGAAGTTAAGTCAATGCGCCGCATCTACTTACTAGATGCGCCGCATCTTACCCTCAGACAGAAACTATAAATACCCCAAAGTCAGACGAGAGAAAGAGTTCGATAGTTTTAGAAGACCGAAGTACAGAAACCCTAGGACGAATTCAGTCGAAGTAGCAGCACAAGACACACCTTGAACGAAGATACAAGAGCTGTAAGAAGGTCCTGCATGTGTTTAATTCATTAAGTAGTTTTGTTTTATTGTGTTAGTAAACTTTAATTCATCAGGATTGGTGGCTTGTGTAATGTGACAACGGAAAGATTGCACTCCCTTTAATATTGCTTTCCCATCAATTAAAGTTTATATGTTGATGTCTTTGGTGACTTTTATTAGTGCATTGATAACCTCTGTGTCTAGCTGAGCGTTGATCGGGTCGCCATGCCTCTGCCCTCGCCTATTTATTAGATCGCCTATGCATTCTATCGTCTGTAGAAAAGTAGGAAGAAAGATAAATAGGATAGTCATAAGTAATCATTAAGGGTTTACTCGCCGATAAGATTAGAACCAACGAGAAAGGACTTAATCTCGGTACGTTGCATCGAACTATACACTTCATATAAGACTAGCAATAAAACAAGTGACAAGCTACTTAACTATCAGGACAGGTCTTCTTATTGTCTCGAGTATTTATCTGTGTACGTGTGTGCTATTCGCTGATTCGTGCCTATTGGTTTAGTTTATTATTTAATTGCAACCAAATCGTGCCAGTCTCTCAGGCTGAACCCCCTTGCGTTAAAATTAGGTTGTATAGCTAACTTAGAATATTAAAATACTGATTAGAATAACTAGATAATACGTTCCACTCTTAGTGATCGACACTCTACTTACCATTATATACATACTGACCGGGTACACTGCTCGTTAAAGTGTGTGTGTTATTGATAAGTCGGCTAAATATAAATTTAAAACTTGAATACTGCTAAAACCACAACGACATACCGTGGGTATAAATTAGAGCACTCGCACGCACGCATCAAGTTTTTGGCGCCGCTGCCGGGGAGTGAATTGTTATTATCTGTTAATTTGATTAGTATTTTAATTAGGTTTTTCTTTTTAATTTTTAATCTAACTGCTAACTGTGTTGTATATTAGTTAAATTGCATTCATTGTATTATTTTGCATATTTTCTGTTTTGTGTGTTATTTGTTTGCTTTTATTTGTGTTTATTTTGGGTTGTTTTTATTTGTTTTTATTTTTCGTATTTTCTGTATTCTGCTATCGTTGTACTGAGCTTATTCAAACGATACGGCGCATCTATTTTCATAGATACGGCGTATTGCGTTTAATTTTTATAAAATACAACGCGTTTAATTAATTCGATACGACGCATCTTTCCCCAAGATACGGCGTATCTGTTTTTAATAGAAAATTTTTTCTAAACGTTAACGCGATACGACGCATCTGCTTTAGCAGATACGGCGTATCTATTATTTTAATTAAAAACAGTTTTCGAATTATTAAACAGATACAACGCATCGATCTTTGTCGATACGGCGTATCTTCTGAATCAAAAATCTTGTATTTTGAAACGTAACGAAAATACGGCGTATTCACTTTTGTTAATACGACGCATTTAATTTTAAAAAGTATATCGATTTTTGATAATTAAACTGATACGGCGCATTCTAATTTCTAAGCGGCGTATCTATTTTCTGAATAAAAGTCTGATTAAATTTTAACGATTATAAGATACGGCGTATCCAACTTTTTGGATACGGCGCATCGTCTGCAGATATCAGCTATTTTTATTCTTATATCCGTTTCTATATTCATTAATTTCTCTTCTAGCGAACAAATCCTACTGAAGATTTTACCTATGATGACAGGTTTTGCTATGGAAGACATGTCAGTGAACGGATATCTTGCTAAGGAACTCTTGCTTTCGGATTCATTCGATGTGAAAGTTTTTGATGATGTCAACTTCAATATGCTCATGATTGATGCAGATTTATTTTCTTGGGAAACCCCTCTTGAAGCTACTTATAAGGAATTTAAACGTTTATGCAATATTGAAGATGGGATATTCTCTTATGAGTTACTAATGAGCTACACTGAAGATGAATTGCTACTCTTATGGCCCATCATTGAATCTAAAGGATTGACTTGGACTATTATCGAAGAGAATGATGGGAAATTCCAAATTGAATTCATGAACTCAAGCAATAAAAGCTGTGGTGGAGGCAATACCCAACCTATGCAAATCTCTTACATGCCTTATTCCGAACAGTACTGGGGATTAAATGAGAACTATTTGGACGATGAAAGAATTTATGCTGTGGCGGAGTTACTATTTCATGGCAGATTGGTAAGGTTGATGGACATCTCCCTCGAAGAATGGCTTGAACTTAAATATGGTAGTCCGAAATTTGCCCCTGCAAATGAAGTCAAGCGGATTATGACCTCATGGTTGACACGGAGTTTTAGGGAGCAATTTAACGAGTTCATGGAGATAAGGAGGAAAATGATTGGTAAAGCTTGCTTTGACGTTGACCACGATCCTAACAATGTTGATTTCTCAGATTGGTTGGCTAGTAAGTTCAATAACCATAAGAGCATGGATCGAGCTACTAAAGATGCGTTA
The DNA here is from genome assembly GCA_021014915.2 of Artemisia tridentata subsp. tridentata. NCBI lineage: Eukaryota > Viridiplantae > Streptophyta > Magnoliopsida > Asterales > Asteraceae > Artemisia > Artemisia tridentata. Next base: position 77,752,238 of record CP139502.1, read on the forward strand.
TGGGTATATTGGATGAGAGGTGAAGATGAAGAAGTAGAGAGCGACTATGGGTCGTCACTTCATGATTCAACAATCAATGAGGGCATTGAAGAATTATTCAGAATAGACATTGACGTGTTCGATTATGAGACACCCTTGTGCAAACAATTCAAAGAATTTAATTACCTTCTTCAAGTCGACGATGATGTGCTAACTGGAGATCTACCAGGATTCAAGACCTATGATGATTTCAAAAACACCTGGTACTACGAATGGAATGACCAAATACCGTGGGTTTGGGATAAACCATGGGAATTTGAGCACATTAATCACACCTGTACACCTTTCATTTTCAAGGATGGGAGTAGTGTTTGGCCGACCTGTGATTATAAGAGTGACGGGACCTGTAATGGGGGAAATATAATTGGAATGAAACGGGTTGGAAACGATGTAACCTTTGAAGACTATAAGTGGTATGATAATGTTGAAGACTGCCCACAAAAAGCGGAGGCTTTGCAAGAAAAGGGTAGAATTGAATACTTGAAAGAGCTAAAGGGAACATCGAATACTACTTTCTGGGAATGGGCGCATGAACAATTTGATGATTACACTAAGCTTAGTCGACGGTTACAATGGGAATTGGAAAGAGAGTGGGAGGCAATTCATGATGATGATAACAATAAGTCATTAATTGATGAACTTGATGACTATTTGATTAAGGATCCTTATTTTAAGTTTGTTGATAAAGACGAAGAAGAATTCATCAAAAGAAAGTGTCAACTACTTGGGATCCCTTATAATGAGCCACCCATGATTATTTCTGAAAAATTTAAAATCATCAAATATTCTCTGGGACCTGATGAGGAATATGTTGCGACGAAGACCGAGAGTTATACTAGATTAAGTCGAACGGAAGAAAACGTCGCAAAGCTATACGGGAACATCTTTCGAATGAAGGAAGAAGGATGGACCGTGACAAGGACTAAATGAAGAGCTGAACGTGAGTCTAACTTGAAGACTCTGGAATAAAGACAAGTACTGGCTGGGAGACAACCCGGAGAAAACTTTTATATTCTGTTCTGTGTCGAGTCAGTCAGGCCCGCAGAGGATACGGCGCATCTCAATCCTAAGATGCGACGCATCTCCTGCACTGGTCATATCTTACTTTGTTTTTCTGCATTTTTTACTTTTCGACTTTAAAACTTTTTATCAGTTTATTTTAATGCGGCGCATCCCTGGTTAAGGATGCGGCGCATCTTCTATTCTGATTCGTAATTATTCCAGGCTCGATACGGCGTATCTTCTTCCATAAGATACGGCGCATCGACTGACCTGATGATTTTCAGTTTTAATTTTTAAGTTTTATTTTTCCTAACTACTAATGTATTATGCAAGTTTGAACCTTTCTTAACTTAGGTGTGTTTAAAGCCTTGGTGGTATTATAGATTCCTGCATTTCCTGTGGATACATCAATTATGAAGCTTAAACGTTCTAATCCCCAAGAAAGATGATTTTTGCTCTTATACTAATGGAGGATCATACCGAGCAAATCTCAGTGGAGTTTTTCTGTTCTAATTCTTTTATTTTCCAGTTTTTAATCTTTTATACAAACAACGAGGACGTTGTTTAACTTAAGTGGGGGGATTGGAGAATTAGAACACTTAACACTTACTTGTCCTAAACTTTTCAAAAATTATGCTTAAAATGTGCTTAATATATCAAAATTTAAAATTTTTAGCATGTTTTTGTTTAAAGTCTAAGTTGCATAGCTGCACACACGACGTTATTTTCAAAAATTGTGATTTTTTTTTAAAAAAAATTCACAAATCTATGAGTGTGCCGGTGACTTATAAACTTTAGAACTTGGCTTGTATACTATTCGAGACCACCATAATAATTATTATTTTATATAATTGGAATGACTTGTCTAAATTGGTAAATTTCTAGGATTACACCCAAATAGCCTTTATATGTTATGTGATATTAGCTAACTACACTGGTTAGTTAACCCCCGTATAAACCCTTTTGTTACTCTCACTTTTAGAGTAAGATACCCCTAGAAAAACACTCAGAGCCATTCCTTTCGTTTCTTACACCTTTGTTAAAATGTTTCGTTACACCCTTACACCTTAGCCTACCCTGTAGATTAAAATCCGTGGTTGGTTAATTGCTTTAGGCAAAGTGTGTTTCCTTACATTACCTGTGTTCGCGTGCGTAATTCATAATCTATGGTTAGGTCGGGAAATTTCACAATGCAATTGGAGTGAAAGTAAATATTGTATATCTTTGAGTTTATTTTTCGTGTGTTTACTACTTTCACTATTACTGTTATTTCTGAAGTTATGAAAAGTATGGAAAAATTATCCAGAGTTATCGTTATAGTGATGTGGTGAAATTTTACACATCTATGTTGATGTCAAAAAAAAAAAAAAAAAAAAAAAAAAAAAAAAAAAAAAAAAAATCGAAAAAATAGAAAAGAAAAAGAAAAAAAGAAAAGTTGGATGTTTTAACCAACTTATGTAAAGTTTTGTATTAAGTGGTCGATATCACCACTATTTGTTGTATATTATATCTATGGATTGAATGGGAGTTGGCAGTTATGGGAACGTCAACTTAAGGATATTCTTTGATTGAGATCTTGTTGAGTATAATTCGTGTCTACCTAAAGCGTGTGTTTCAAGTGTTTAAAGCGTGAGTTATTCTATGATATGAGTCTTATTCATGGGATGGTTGGGATAGTGATTAACCACACTTAGGATTTTAATTTATTTGTTTCGTTTATTTTTTATTTTACACCAATTTATATCCCAAATATTATCCATACCCTATATTATTCTTTATCCAAACCTTTGATTTATTGAGATTAGGGATTTGAGCAATCTTAAGTATCGTAGTCGTGGATTCGGCTATGTATTTATGATTTTGTCGCCCTTTTTGATATAATATTATTGGTGAAGATTACTTGGTCCTATCTTTAGCCTATTCGAGTTAAGGATTTGAGAAATTGCAAGTATCGTGTTCGTGGATTCGATCATGTATTTGTGATTTTGTCGCCTTTTCTGGAATTTGAGATCGATAGAGATTAAGGAGAATGATTAACCCTTAAACCTCAAAACCCTTTTTACCGCTTTAGACTTGTTATTCCTTGGCTTTAGTGGGGGAGATGTGTATACTTGCCAAGCTTATGATAGAATATTCGTCACGACTGGACAGTTAAACGATTAGATTTGCTTTTATCAAAATATTTTATTTTACTTCTATTTCGTTAAGTGTTTGGTTGTGTGATTATGACAAAAATGAATACATGCTTAAATATAAAAATAAATCCTAATATCTTTTAGGATACATTTTCATAAGATTAATTCTAAGGTTTACTTGGGGACAAGTAAAGTTCAAGTGGGGGGATATTTGATGAACTCAAATAAGTACATTTTATTACTATCATTTATCCTATTTATTTGACTTGTTTTATTATATTATCTGTGAGAATTGATACGTTAATGTTTACTTTTGTAATTCTCAGGTAAAAACAAGCATCTGGTGAAACTTGGCGATTTTGGACTAATTATGGAGCAAAACAAGCAAGAAGTTAAGAGTCTACTGAAATGTACAAGATCAAGACTATTCTGCTCCAGATGCGCCGCATCTTACTTATTACATACGGCGCATCACTATCAAGATTTCACAAGATACGATCCAAGATACAAGAGGACATGCGCCGCATCTATAAATGAAGTTACGCCGCATCTTCTGGCGGTGTACGAATATTCCTGAATATATTAATCTTGGACCCCACGCGAAGTTAAGTCAATGCGCCGCATCTACTTACTAGATGCGCCGCATCTTACCCTCAGACAGAAACTATAAATACCCCAAAGTCAGACGAGAGAAAGAGTTCGACAGTTTTAGAAGACCGAAGTACAGAAACCCTAGGACGAATTCAGTCGAAGTAGTAGCACAAGACACACCTTGAACGAAGATACAAGAGCTGTAAGAAGGTCCTGCATGTGTTTAATTCATTAAGTAGTTTTGTTTTATTGTGTTAGTAAACTTTAATTCATCAGGATTGGTGGCTTGTGTAATGTGACAACGGAAAGATTGCACTCCCTTTAATATTGCTTTCCCATCAATTAAAGTTTATATGTTGATGTCTTTGGTGACTTTTATTAGTGCATTGATAACCTCTGTGTCTAGCTGAGCGTTGATCGGGTCGCCATGCCTCTGCCCTCGCCTATTTATTAGATCGCCTATGCATTCTATCGTCTGTAGAAAAGTAGGAAGAAAGATAAATAGGATAGTCATAAGTAATCATTAAGGGTTTACTTGCCGATAAGATTAGAACCAACGAGAAAGGACTTAATCTCGGTGCGTTGCATCGAACTATACACTTCATATAAAACTAGCAATAAAACAAGTGACAAGCTACTTAACTATCAGGACAGGTCTTCTTATTGTCTCGAGTATTTATCTGTGTACGTGTGTGCTATTCGCTGATTTGTGCCTATTGGTTTAGTTTATTATTTAATTGCAACCAAATCGTGCCAGTCTCTCAGGCTGAACCCCCTTGCGTTAAAATTAGGTTGTATAGCTAACTTAGAATATTAAAATACTGATTAGAATAACTAGATAATACGTTCCACTCTTAGTGATCGACACTCTACTTACCATTATATACATACTGACCGGGTACACTGCTCGTTAAAGTGTGTGTGTTATTGATAAGTCGGCTAAATATAAATTTAAAACTTGAATACTGCTAAAACCACAACGACATACCGTGGGTATAAATTAGAGCACTCGCACGCACGCATCATTAACATTAGTCAAAGTAAACTTTAACGCTGAAAGAAGTTGAACGTTAACGTTGAAAGTGGTAAAAATTGAATGTTAACATTCAATTCTCTGGCGTTAACAGTGGTAAATCTTATCTTTAACGCCAGCTTTTTAATTTTTTTTTAATATATTTTTAAGTATTTTAAAACTATTTTTAAAGCTTTAACGTTTGTTTGTGTATTTTTAAAATGTCAAAAGTAAAAAAACAAAGATGTTAAATAAAAAAAATAAAAAAAGAAGTAAATTATCACACAAGCTTCAACGCCCCATCCCACTACTCCCATTTTTTTAAAAACTTTCATTATCTAGATGGGACACATGTCGCAATTTGCCCCAACCCACACCCAAAAATTCCAACACCACTACTCTTGGTCTAAATGCAACCTCTAAATCCGCATCACAAAACTGTCCGACTGAAAACAAGTTGTGTCCCAATCCTTCGACATAGTAAACCCGAGTGATTAAAAAATTCCCAAACTGTAGATCTCCATAACCCAGAATAGCTGCTACATGATCATTTCCAAACCGAACTGTTTCCATGAACTTCCATACAAAGTTGATCAGCAGCTTCAGGTTCCCGGTCATATGCTTGGAGCAACCCGAGTCGACGATCCAAAGACAAATTTCAATGACCTGCGAAGAACAGATGGTTTTGTATATAGAAACTGTTTATCATTTGGTTCCAGAGGGTTAGAGGCACACTAATTTTGTGAGAGTGTGTGGTATTTATAGAAGTAAAGGGACGCCCTAGATGCTTCTAAGCATGGGCTTGGTGGGCTTTGTGTTGGACTTGGGCTTTTGTTTATTACTTGAACATTTATAATTAAAGTCCAACACAAAGCCTTACAATAGTTAACTACCTACACGACACACTATACTAAGTATTACAAATGACCATTACTTAACTAAAAATATAAATGCTAACAATCTCCCCCTAAGGGATGGTCATTTCAATGATGCTCCCAGTGATAGGTCTTTTGTCTTCAGCGTCTTGAGAGTTTTACATTTTTGAAATACTCCCCCTTCACATGTGCTCATACATTTTTAAATAAATTGCACATGTTGGGTAGAGTTCGCACATTTGAAATGATCGATTTTCAATGAACATGACCTTCGCGAGACACACTTACATCACTAGTTAGACTAGCTTGAAATTATTACCCGTCCCGGTTATATTCAATGATCATCTCTCGAATTGGTACATTCTACTCAGACAAGTCCTTCGCGAGACACGCTTACATCACTGGCGAACCAGCTTGAAATTATTACCCGTCCCGGACAAGTCTTTTCGATAACGGTCATTTAGTTTCGTCAATTCGAGGGTTAAATCTGATCTGAGTCTATCTGGTGAGCTCCTCTGAGATTCAATTCCACGATCTTTGATCACATTTAATCACGTCTTCACCCCCTTAACCTAATCTCCCCCTCAAAAATAGCACGCAGTGATATTTTTGATATCAAGTGATTAAAGGAGTCCTTTGTGGAGAGATAGATGGATTTGCATGAAGTTGGTATTTGTTGTTTGTTGATTAGCACGGTTTCAGGCAAGACCTACTGAACTTCACCTCCAAGAGGTTAAACGGGTCTTTCGGTACCTACGAAGAACCATTAACATGGGACTTTGGTATCTGAAGGATTCGGAGTTTACACTAACAGCCTTTTCAGATGCGGATCATGCTGGTTGTCAAGTCACTGCAAAAAGTACATCCGGGGGAGCACAATTTCTGGGAGAGAAGCTAGTAGGCTGGTTATCGAGGAAACAAGACTGTACGGCGTTATCAACCGCAGAAGCCGAGTATGTGTCTCTATCTGCGTGTTGTACCCAAGTTCTATGGATGATGACACAACTCACAGATTATGGCTACTCTTTCGACCGCATTCCTATATATTGTGACTCGAAAAGTGCCATAGCCATCTCGTGCAATCCAGTTCAACATTCCAAGACCAAGCATATTAGAGTCCGCTATCACTTCATAAAAGGAACACGTAGAAGATGGAACTGTGGAACTATTCTTCGTGAAGACTGAATACCAACTCGCCGACCTATTCACTAAAGCTCTTCCAAAGGAGAGATTCGACAATCTGGTTCGATGAATTGGCATGCGGAGCCTAACTCCCGAAGAGTTAGAAGGTCTTCTCGAATCTTCTTGAAACTATTCCGCTGTAGATAGATAGATATAGACAGATAGATATAGATATACATATAGTTAGTTAGTTTAATATATATATATATATATATATATATATATATATATATATATATATATATATATATATATATATATATATATATATATATATATATTATATATATATATATATATATATATATATATATATATATGAATGATATAGAGGAGGAGGAAAAAAAATGAATGATTATATTAAGAGCAATAAGAGGACAAAGGAAATACAAATATGAAACACACACCTACACACTCTCACACCTAATACTAGACTAAGAGGCACGGTTTAGATAGTTTTAGTTGTAGTGTTTAAGGTTGGTTCGAATAGATTTCTATAGGTTAACATGTGTGGTTCGTGTTTTGCAGCTCCGGAGCTGATCAGAAAAATTCAAGAAAATCAGAAAAAAGTTGCTCTAAGTCTGTTGGAACAGGCCAGGATCTATGCAGCAAATATGGGGTACTACACCATTGCTTAACAAGTTATAGATGCTCAAGATGTTTACACTAATGACTGATGTATCTTTATTTTAAAATTCATTTAACTACACAGATAACTGCAAAGACAATGACCGAAATAGGGGATCCTAAAGAGCTCATATGTGACGCCGTTGAAAAGTCAAATGTCCAGCTTCTTGTGTTGGGTAGCCATAGTCGTGGCGCTATCTCGAGGTTTGTTCTGTTTCTTGATCATGTTTTATTGAGACCAAAATTATATTCTTTGCCAATGAAGTAATTTGGTTGGTACTTGAAACAGGGTTTTTCTTGGTAGCGTTAGCAATCACTGTGTTCAAAACGTGAAATGCCCAGTTCTTGTGGTAAAGAAACCTGCCTAAACAAATCAAATATAGTCATATTCTCTTTGGAGTGTTGTGATTATCTTGTTCTAGTGTTCTACTTTCGTAACTTTTCCTTTATATGCTTTGTATATATAATAATTACAAAAATCCTCATGTAATCGAAATAAACTTTGCTGTGCCATGGTCATGGTACTAGAGTTTGTTACAACTGTCTTATATAGTAGTATCTTTCGATGATGATGGCATAACAATTGTTGCATATAACTATTTGTGTCTTTTGACGTCTATTCTTTACTGAATCTTGGATGACAGTGTAAAAATCACAGCTTCATATTACTTTGGATCGGCTTTGTTTTATAATTACAGTTATGGAACTTAAATTATCCCGATAAAATAATAGTTGACCAGTCAAGCTGATCCGACTCGCTCTTATCAGAATGAAACAAAACATGAAGGATCACATGTCACTCCCTGTTGGTTACATGTAAAGATAGTCTTGGCCTCTTTGAATCCCTTACAAATGGCAACAAATTTTAGAAGCCTAGAGCACAAAAGACAATCTTAACTGTTTGCCTAAGTTAATAAATACTGTACGTCCTTAATGTAGCATTTGGTCGTCATAAGATCTTAGAAATGAATAGAGAGAAAGAGAGTTCGTGTTTGTACAGATGGCAGAGAATAGCATGTAGAATAAGGTGATGCTGGTGAGTATAGCCAGTACACTCTCATAGCCCTCAAAACGCTTGGATCTACCTTTGTAGATACATAGCTTCTTACTCGTTGATATCAGTTGTATGCACCTTCTTGGGGAAGTAAGCGGTAGACACAAGACTTTGTCACAACGTATGCACTTTTTAATAAAGTTTTATCAAGGTATGCACTTAGTATTAAACTCTAAAATATGTAAAGAAAAATTTAGTTTTTACACTAGTGATGACGCTCTTTTAGGCATGCACGTGCATACTCCTCGCCTCAAGTATGCACGTGAATAAGGTTGTTACCATAATATAGCAGGTAGTGCTGAGCAACCGGTCAAACCCGACCCGAACAAACCAATACCGAACCGGCCCAAAAATCGAATAAGGGTAAAACGTGAACCGAGAACCGAACCGAGTAAAAGCTATCAAAACCGAAACCGAACCTGATAGAATCACGAGCCCAGATTCAAATGAAGTAGCCGTTGTTGAAAGGAACCAGCTGAACGGGTCAGGCCCACAGGTAGATGCAACCCAAGTTTCATGGGTCTCCTTGATTCAAGTCACCACTTAACTGCCATGCAAAGAATTCGCTCCACTACCCTACATTCTTTTCCTTTACTGCATGTTTTATTTCTCCTTATTTCCATTTATTTATTTTCCAGTAATGTTTCCTTAATTCGAGTGGTAGTGGGCAAGGTAGTTATTTTTATTTTCCTTTTTGTTTGTAAGACCTGGTCATTTTCGTGATCATTACTTTATATACAATTATCTTTTTTCCTCTTGGAAGAATCACTATTTTCCATTGCTATTCCTATTTTTGGCCAAATAGGAAGGTGTTCTTTGGAGTCTAAATAGGTTGTGGGTGGTGAATATGTATCCTATTACCTGTTTGGAAACGCCCTACGAGTAGACGAGTGGTGTAATTCTGTATCTCGTTTTACCCGTTGATTACCGTTTGTTATTTGAAAGTTGAAATCGTAAGCCTCTGTATATCATTTGGTACCAGAGCTTTAGGTTCAATTGCTCAAGATGGATACCCGTAGCAGCGCAGAATTGAAGAAGGTTGTTGAAAGTCTTGAAGCAGAGAAAGCGGCGATGGCTTAACAGGTGCAATTGATGCAAGAACAGATTAAGGAGCTTTCTGTGAATAGGAAGAATGATTTAACCGATCGGGAAGAAAGTGATGATGAAAGGGATGAACATTCGGTTAAGGGATCTGGGTCCAGTAGACATGGCACCGGATCATTCTGTTCGAATGATATCAAGGTTGACATACCTGAGTACGACGGGAGGCTCGATTCTGATGAATTAGTTGAGTGGATCAGAACTGTCGAGCGAGTTTTTGATTACCGTCAAACCACTGAATAGAACAAGGTCAAGGTGGTTGCCCTAAAACTTAGAAAGTATGCGTCGACGTGGTGGGCGAACGTTTGTACCAAGAGGGAACGATAGGGAAAACGGAAAGTGAAGGAGTGGACTAAGATGAAACGGTTGATGAAGGAGAAATTCTTACCATCGTATTATATCCAAGCTAGTTTCTCGCAGCTCCACAACCTTAAGCAAATGGGACGATCAGCTGAGGAGTACTGTAACCTCTCGTAATTTTCCCTATGAATAGTAAATGCTAATAAATGATTAATAAATCATTACGTTATTTAATAACCATTTCTACTGGTAACAAAATTTTTATTTATTTATGCTACACTATTTTAAATCACAACGATATTTGTGATTCCCCATTTAACTAGGAACGATGCTCACACACGAACCTTGATAGTCTAAAAATAGCGAATTACTTAAAACAATTAACGTTTAATACTTAACGTTTATACGTTTCGGCAATTAACCAAACGTGATCAAATACATTCCCGAGCTCACGAAAATTATCACGAATACTCAGTAACTATATTGGCCTCGACCCAATACCCAAATGGACTGCTAGACTCATTGGGCCTTAGCCCAATAATTCGGCAAACTAAACATACCAAACGGACCATTATTATTTTTCTTATATTCGTTCATTGGGCCAATCCACCAATCGAGCCCAATCACAAAACAAAGCCCACATTTTATATATAAACTTTCGATTTGGCTGCTCAATGATCGAACACTTTGGCTAAATTACGAACGATCTAGCTTAACGACCACGTCACTATTTTACTCAACTCAATTCTCGACCTAGCTAGGAATCGAGTGAAACAAGCATCACATCCAAACTTGAACATTTACTTGTTTAAAATCTATCAAAGCTCAATGCACTCGACACATTATGAACACGACCTAAATTCCATATTTTAGCTAAGTAGTGTCTCGCATGACACCCAACTCGAACCAAAAATATATTTTGGCTAGCAAATGAATTCGTCCAAGTTCTTATCGAATATATACACAATCAAATGATCACTACATCTATTTCGGTCATGCATAAAATGTGTTAAACCCTTGGAGTATACTAGCGAACCACAAAACTAATACTTAAAACTCATTTGTCTCTTCTCCTTGGTGTTTACCGCCGGCCAATAGCACAAAAAACAACTATCATTTTACTCACTAGCACACTCCAACTTGACTATACAATGACACCCTTAAAATCCTCATCATTCTTCATCATTTCATCCATTATAACACACAATGAATTGCCCTTAAATAAACCCAACCGATCGGCATACAACCACCCACAAACATTTACAAATCAAAAATAGTTTTAAGTATTTCCAAGTGATGAAACTCGCCTAGCTTAGCCTAAATTTCGAGGCATTCGAGCAAAGCCAAGGACCATATTAAACTCACTCCTAAATCTTTGAAGTGCAAAGAATCGAGCTACACCATTCTTTCAGCCTAACTCAATCTCGACATAGTGATACGCCCCACCTTTTGAGGTGAAGTAAGCCATTTCCTTATTTTTCAAATTCTTACGTTGAGTTACATTTGCATGTCACGATTCATTTTGCTTCGATATTTCTTAAACTATATTAACAACATATATATTTTATTCGACATACTATATTTTTGTCATGCTATTTATCAAGAACAAAAACCATTCGAATGATATATAAACATATCAACTCTAAAAATCACACGATCCTAAATCACATTGTCATTTTCAAAAAGTAACAAAACACTTAGAATATTTTCAAGGTTTTGAAACTGTTTTCAAATAAGCTAAGTCACGTTAGCTTTGGTCTCGTATTTTCTTATCTCGACATACAACCCATGCATTTTATGGCTCGACCTAATAGTTGAGCTACCAAACTAACGAGTCACGTATTTCTTTCAACCTAGAAAACCCAACTCGAACCTTGTTAAACCCCAAAGTAATCGACCAAAAATCTGTTTTACACAAACACTAAATATTAGCGATGGGCTAATAAGCCCACTAAGCCACTTTTAAGCTTATCGTATAATTTGAGTGAATAAGCTCACTTGTGATATTTTTATAACCTTTAAACAAGCCCGTAACCAAGCCCAAACCCTCACTAAACCCATTGGATCGCAAAACCATAATGGGCCACAACTTCGGCTCGTTAAAAGCCCATAAGCTGAAAATAAGCTCTCGACAAAAATAAGCATTTTATATAAGTTACAAAAGCTGTTTTAAACTTATTTATGAACTAAAAATAGTAAACTTTGATTTTTATAAATTTTGGACTTGTTTTGCAAAGAGTTGCTAACCGAAGGACTAAAACTGCCAAATTTGGAAATTTACGATAAAAACTGTAATTTTGATAATCTTGTGATGAAAACTGTAAATTCAGGAATTTTTGAGTATAAAATGTAAATATTAAAGGTTTTGGACCTAAAATGTAATAAAAACTTAACCGAGGACTAACGGTGCAAAGATTATGCCGTTAGGGTCAAAAGTGTAACTTTGTGAAACCTAAAGGTTATCTCAGAAATAACTAATTATAAGTTTATAAAATTATTTTATAAACTCGTCACTCGACATTAACGACACAATTTCCACTATAATTATATATATTTATAACTTATAAATATATATACATATATATAACCACTTAACGAAATCATTAACGAAGAACCTAACTTATCATCAACTAACTTCGATTATAAACAACGATCTCTTTAGCAAATCTCATATACTTCAACGAACGAGCACATATCTAAGAGTTATATATATATATATATATATATATATATATATATATATATATATATATATATATATATATATATATATATATATATATATATATATATAACTTTATATTCCTTTTATATATAACTTTATATTTTATATATAACTTTGATCATTTAAACATGCATATTTTAACGTTACAAATAAATTACCAATCGATAAAACCTTAAACGTTATGATTCGCGATAAACCAAACATAGACTATCAAACCACTAAAACTTGCCATATACTATATAGGTCGTGTGTTGAAGCCGTTTCCTTTCATCGTTTGAGTAACGATACTACTACCACTACGGTACTACTAAGGTGAGTTCATAGCCCACACTTAAACTTTTAAATCCTTTTGTGGGGAGATACATGCTACAAACATGAACACAAACTTTTTGTATGCTATGACTGATGTTATTATTGCTTAAGTAGCTATTGCCAAAAGTCCCTCAATCATGAACCTTAATCACTTATGAGTGAACGTAAATAGTTGTGAATAGATCTATTTGGGACTGACAATCCCCGTTTGGGTCTGCTAGGATGAGCCACCCAGGCGCACTTTATTTGAACAAAGTTATGGGTTATTGGCAAATACCCATCTCGAGGGCCTATATACTTTACATCATTTTTGATGCCTGTTAAGCATTGCGTGTCATGAGCTTAATGCAATAACAACTTGATTTTAACTCGTTTAATTGTAATTCGATGCAATTAACACTTATACTTGTGTTCAAACTATTAAACTTAAACCTATGAATACCACTCAACTTTTGTTGACTTTTAGCATGTTATCTCAGGTAACTAAAGGCTGGAACTCAAGGCACGGAGTAGGCATTAAACCCTACACGGGTGGTTAAATAAATGTTTTATCATTCAAATCTAAATAAACGTGTTAACTATGAAACATCTTTGTATTTTAAATGCTTGTATTTTGAATGATAAACTTAAAACGTCTTTCTAAAGTCATTTTCTATGGTTATGATTAAAGATCCACTACGTAACACCCAATTAAGTCTTCCGCTGTTGTTATCCGAAATTGGGGGGTGTTACAGCTTGGTATCAGAGCTCATGGTTATAGAGAACTAGATGTATTTTAAACATTGGACTATAACTACATTTTTAAAAACGGACCATTGTAAAGAAAAACCACCTTATGCCCTCCGTGCCTACACACTTCCAACATTTTTAGGATGTTGCTTACTATACGAGTTCTTAACAAAGTTTAACATATTTATGATTATGTTAATAGCTTACATTTACTATTCGGGATTATTACAGTACTATGTCTTCGAAACCCCATCCTATCGCTGTATCATCTGATTCAGAGAATGAGGATCCTATGCCATTCACCTCAGACTTTGCTACAGCAGCTATACCGATGTCACCTGCTACTGACCGGTACATGGAAAGCCAGCAATTTCTACCGGCATCCGACATGGAGACTTCCCCTCCAGCATCACCAATCCCATCACCTGGCCCGATTCGCCAGCATGGACGAGTGCGACAACTCCAGCCATATGAACCCGAACCCTTTGGCCAACTCTACCGACGCCCCAGAGAAAGTTATGTTCGCAAACACACTCCCCGAAAACGGGTACGTACACCACCAGCACTAATCATACCACCACCAGCCCCACTCATACAAACTCCGACTCCAGTGATATCACCACCCCCAGCTCCTGAGCATTCCAGGACACCACCACTTACACCACTATCTTCAGTTCCACCACCTACTATCTTCTATCACCAGACCACCACTGTTCCATTACCATCCTCTACTCCACCCCTTGCTTCTCCACCCTCAGCTACTCTCAGCGAGCCTCTGCTACCTTGCAAGAGGACATACCGCTTGGTTCCATCTTTATCGGACACCTATGCCCAGGTCAGAGATGAGGCCGCAGTTCACACCGGGACCCACAAGAGGGTCGATGCTCGCCGATGGTCTTTCTTGCTACCGATCATCCGTCACTGGAGATCCCAGGAAGGAGCACCGAGAGCTATGGAACTAGGAGAGAGTTCGGCTACAGCTACTTCGAGGATTCTTCCGGTTACCGGAGAACCCATCCATCACACTATACCTCTACTGGCAGCCAGATTAGTCCGACATGAGGATCGTCTTGACGACATTGCAGAGATTCTTGATGACTTACCACTCGAGCAGATTGACACACTTGGGGAAGAAGTGGAGAACCTTGTGATTGGTCAGTTGGCGATGGAGACAGTCTTCGATCAAGTAGGTACTAGTTTAGAGGAAGCCATTGAGACTATTTCTATACTAGGAGAGGCCACTACTTCGATGCAGACAGTGATTGAGACACTAGACTCTGAGCTTGACCGAGTTAGCTCTCAGGTTCTGATTCTTAGACTTATGGTTGAGCATTCCCAGGCTAGGGAAAGGGCTCGAGACCAGACAGTGGAGACCTTGATGGCAGTGATTGCAGATCTTCAGCGCCGCTTAGATGGTGCACTAGGAGGACCATAGATCAGAGATGTGTCAGTATAACTAAGAGATGTCTTAGTCTACCAATGTTGTATTAATAAAGAATCTTGTATCTTTATGTTTTGTAAAACAAATCGAAAAAGTTATTAATCTTATGTTGTGTGGATGTATTATATTGATGTTGATTTATGTATTCCATGGTTGTTTCTTGCATATGCATTATGATTCGCCATATATTGTCTCGTGAAATGTTGGTTCATACAGTGCAATTCAATCATTTATGTTCTCATGTGTGTTGTGATTTGATTCAGACATGTCGTGAATGTATTTATGATATGATACTTGCTGTGTTTACAAATATAAACCAGAATTATTATCCTCATAAACCCAAATTGTTGTGGTTAATATTATATTATTATGACCCATATTCAATTACCCTACAATTTATTCTAACCTAACGTGATCATTATGAGATTTCTAAAAATATGCTTTTGCAATATTGATAGAACTATGGCACGTACAAGGAAAGCAACCTCAGCCGCAAATCATGAAACTTCAACGGCTACGCCTGCTATGACTCCAGAAGCTATCCGAAAAGCAATCGCTGACGGTGTAAATGCAGTCTTGGCAGAACAGGCGGCAGCAAATGCTCGCAACAGTGGCACTAGTCTACCGACAGGAGAAAGTGCAACAGTTGCAAACCGCAAGTGTACCTACAAAGATTTCATGAGTTGTCAACCAACTTCCTACAAAGGTACTGAAGGAGTAACTGAACTTGCTCACTGGTTCGAACGATCTGAAACTGTTTTTCAGAGAAGCGGTTGTACCGAGGACAACAAAGTCATTTTCGCTACTGGAACTCTCATGCAAGATGCTTTGTCATGGTGGAATGCTACAGTCAAAGCCATGGGAATGACAACAGCCTACCAGCTCACTTGGACTGAGTTTAAGACCAAGATGCTGAAGAAATATTGTCCCCGTTCTGAACTAAGAAAATTGGAAGATGAATTCCATCTACTGGTAGTAAAAGGAATTGATCTTAAAACATACAACAGGAGATTCCAAGAGCTTAAAATACTATGTCCTACTGTTGTACCAAATTTTGAAAAAGAACTAGAGAAGTATATCGAAGGACTTCCCCGTAGTATTGAGGGAAATGTCACTTCATCGAACCCGCCAACTCTGGAGGCAGCCATTGAACTTGCTCAAAAACTACTGGACCGAGAGGTCAAGTACAACAATGAGCTCAAGAGAAAGCTCGATGACAAAAGAACCACTCACCACCATAGTAACAATAACCACCGCAACAACAACTTTAACAACAACAACCATAGAAACAATAACCCGTATCATCAAAACCGAAACAATCGTCACCATCAACAAAACCAAAGACAAGAAACCACCAAGGCCTATGCTGCTACTAAAGGCAAGGGATACCAAGGTCAAAAATCCCAGTGTAACAGATGCAAACTACACCACAGTGGACCTTGCACAATCAAATGTTTGAAATGCCAGAAAGTGGGTCATCAGACAAAGGATTGCAGGAATCCTGCTACTGGTAGCAACCTACAGCCTGTAACTCTGACTTGCTACTCCTGCGGAGAAGTAGGTCACTTCAAGAGCCACTGTCCGAAAGGAAACGGCCAGTGTTAGGATCTCTGAGAAATAAGAATTTCTCATTGCTGCCGATAGTGAAGCTGGTTCCTGCCGATAGTGTTGCATTCCTGCTGCGGTTGGTTCCTGCCGATAGTATTGTTTTGTTTCTGCCGATAGTGCTTATTGCTGCGGATATTATTGTTTGTTATCCGTAGGTTTAGAAAGTTTGTTAGATTTATTTTTAGAAGAGATCTCGTTTATCTCTTCACACGTTTTCTTGTAAGACGGGTTAGGGTTAGGGTTTCTTATCATTATAAAAGAAACATCCCGTCCATGAGTTTAACGTACCTTTAACGATTACAATATTCAATAACACAATTCTTAGTTCATAGTCTGATCCATAGAGGATCATTGTCTTTTCTTCTTTATTATACTTGTTGTTTAGTTTCCGCATAAACACTTGTATTCCATATAGAGGTTCTCGTTTAACCAAGCTCAATCAAGCTCGAAGTACTCGATCCTACAAGTGGTATCAGAGCCTGGTGAGGATCTCTGATAAAGAAGGAAACATTGTTGAATTGTCTCTCTTGATTCTTTTCACAATGTCGCTATCAGGTGATAGATTTGAAATGTGCGCAATGAAGATTAGGAGTTTGTTCCATAATAAGTCTATGGAAATGCTGACTGAAAAGGATGAATCCTATCAAGTAAAAGAAAATTTGAAAGAATATGCTCTAATGGGATTCCCATCACAGGTACAAAGATCTAATCCTGCTTGTCAAGAATTGTACTCAACTCTTAATAAAGAATATGATGATATGAAATCTAAGTATAATGAATACTTTATTAAGGTTCAAGCTTATGATAATGCAGTTAAAACCTTAGAAAAACAAAAGGTTTGGTTTCAAAAGAATCAGTTAGCTTATGAGGAAAAGATAAGGGTTTTAGAGAGGGACTTGAAAAACACCATGTTAGGATCTCTGGGAAATAAGAGTTTCATTGTTGCTGCCGATAGTGTTAAGCTGGTTCCTGCCGATAGCTTTTGGTTCCTGCTGAAAACTCATTGCTGCCGACAGTGTTATCTTGTTCCTGCCGATAGTGTTGTTGCTGCGGATAGTATTATTTGTTATCCGTATATTTAGAATGTTTGTTAAGATTTATTTTTAGAAGAGATTGTTGTTTATCTCTTTACACGTTTTCTTGTAGAACGGGTTAGGGTTAGGTGATCTTGTTAGTATAAAAGATAAACCCGTCTATGAGTTGATGGACACCTTTAACGTTTTTCAATATTCAATATCACAATTCCTAGTTCATAGTTTGATCCATAGAGGATCTTTGTCGTTTAGAGTTTTCTTCTTTATTATACTTGCTGTTTAGTTTCCGCATAAACACTTGTATTGCATACAGAGGTTCTTGTTTATACCAAGCTCAATCAAGCTCGAAGTACTCGATCCTATAAGTGGTATCAGAGCCTGGTAAGGATCTCTGATAAAGAAGGAAAAGTTCGATTTCAAATTTCACAACCCTCTTTCAATGGAAGACGAAATCCCTCAAAACAATGTCATTAACCCTGAAGAACAACAACCCAAACCTGAAACCTCACAAGTCCAAACACAAATCCTCACCACCATGTCCACCAACAATGCTAAATTTCCATATCTAAAGAAAGATGAGTATGAAGTCTGGGCTATGAGAATGGAATATTGGATCACAAACACTGATTACAATCTGTGGAATGTGATTCTTAAGGGAAATAGTAAGAAGAATACTGGAAGGGATAATGATGGCAATATCTATATAGAGCCACCTGTTACTGCAGAAGAACACCTTGCTGTTCAAAGGGAAACCAAGGCAAGAACCCTTCTACTTCAAGCTATTCCAGAAGATCATATGAGTGATTTTCATCACTTGGATGATGCTAGAAAGATCTGGCATGCTGTAAAAGCCAGATTTGGAGGGAATGATGAATCCAGAAAGATGAGAAGGTCTATGCTCAAGCAAGAATTTCAGGAATTCAAGATCTCTGAGGCTGAGGGTATTCACAAAGGGTATGACAGATTCCACAAGATTCTGAGTCAACTCAACCAGTTGAAAGCTAGGCCGGACGATGAAGACTGCAACACCAAGTTTCTGAGGGCTTTACCACCATCCTGGTCTCAGGTTTCCATAACACTCAAAGCCAAAGGAGGTCTGGATTATATGAGCTTTGATGATCTGTACAACAAGTTGAAAACCCTTGAACTGGATATCAAAGGATATTCCACCTATACACCTCATACTCTAACCCATACTGCTTTTGTTAGTAACTCTGGTGCTAACAAAGCATCATATGGAAACAGTCCAACACCATCAACATCATCAATCTCCTACTCATCTGCCACACCAAAAGCTCAGACCAGATCTGATAATCTTGTAGTAGAGGTGCTTCATTCGTTTGTTGCTGAGAGTGAACCACAGCAGAAGATTGCTTATGAAGATTTCAATCAGGTTGATGAATTGGATCTGGAGGAGATGGACTTAAGATGGCAGGTGGCTATGATTTCGTTGAAATTGGAAAGGTTTCAAAAGAAGGCAGGAAGAAAGGTCAACTTTGATGGACAGGAGCCTGCCAGGTTTGACAGAAGAAAGGTGAGGTGCTATAAATGTTCTCAAACAGGACATTTTGCTAGGGAATGTCCAGATAAGAAGGTGGATGATAAAGCTCGGTATTCTGCTTTCAAAATTCAAGAGCTGGATTCAGAGGACCCTAAGGCTTTAGTGTCTGTGGATTCGATGGTGGACTGGGAGCATCATGAGAAGGCTGCTGCAAATGGAACAGATAAGGTCTTTGGGATGGTAGCTGGATATGGTGAGAAGAATCAAGTGGCTGGTCAGTTTGGAATGATGGGTCATCCATCTCAGGTACATAACTGCCCATTCGGTTGTGATTCTAAATATGCTAAATTGAAACAGGAATTTGATGATATAGAAAGTGAAAATAAGGATAACTTTATTCAACTTAAGGCTCATAAAAAGGCTGTTAAAACTTTAGAACAACAAAAGGTCTGGTATCAACAATCTCAGTCTGCTTATGAAGTAAAAATAAAGGTATTGGAAAGAGATTTAAAAAATGCTATTAATGAGTTTAAACATTCTGAAAGGGAAAAAGCTAAGGTAGTGTTAGATAATCAGGATTTAAAGTCTAAACTAGATAATGCCTTGGCTAGATTTGATAAGTGGAAAGAGTCATCCACAAACCTTCACAGGCTTATTGATAGTTCTATGTCGTCAAAAACTAAAAGAGGTTTAGGGTTCGGTGACCTGGTAGGGCCAAATCAGTATTATGACCCTAATGAGTATAGTGTTTTTAACCCAGAACCTGTAGATTATAGAAAGCCTGTAAAGTTGTGAATGAGGGAGGGATGAATGATGTTCCTCCACCCATAACTGGAACATTTAAGCCTGCTAATCCTTTTGATGACTTTGATGATTCACAAATGATGTATGGCAAACAGGCAAAGGACTTGCCTAATCTTGATTGTGACTCTAATGAATTTGTCTCTTGTTCTTACAGTGACAAATCTTCAGAAATCAAGACAGATGACTATGCCACATGTGGATCAAGTGACAAGTCAGCATCAATAAAGTCAGAAGATCTCTCCTCAGAAGTAGCTAATGATGATTCTCACTCTAAGACAGCTGCATTTGAAGATATTTCTTTTGATAGTGTTAAAAACAATAATGTTTCTGGTTGTGGTTTTGTTTCAAACAATTCTAGTTGTGGTTCTGTTTCAAACAATTATGATTGTGGTTTTTATTGTGTTAAGGATAATTTTGTTTCATGTGTTGGTTTGAATAATTATGTTTGCAATGAGAAAGTTATTGTTAAGAAAAAGACCCCTAGAAAGAAATCTTGCTTTGTGTGTCGTAGTTATGATCATCTTATTAAAGATTGTGACTATTATGAGAAACAGATGGGTTTGAATGCATGTCAAAATAGGTTTGTATGGAAGAATGTGAATGATATTCCCCCTTATATTCCTCAAGTAGCAAGGAGAACTTCAGTTGCTACTGGCAAGCCAGTTCCTGCTGGTAAGCCTGTTGCTGCTGATAAGTTCATTCCTGCCGATAAGCCTGTTGCTGCTGTGTATTCAGTTCCTGCCGGTAGGATCAATCCTGCTGGTTGGAGAAGCAATATGGCTAGACATTTCAGAAGACCTACTAGTTCTTATTTTCAAAATAATGTGAGATCTGTTTGTTTTGACACCATGAATAAGGGAGGGACAAGATGGAAAACTGCTGTTAAGTCCTCAGCAGGTTGTTCTTGGAAAATTACTAACCAAAATATGAAAATAGGGTCCAAGATCAATGGTGGATCTCATCAATCTCCAGGGTTTAATTCTTATTGATCCACTAGGCAGGCTCAAGTCAGCAATGGCTTGAGTCTCTCTTGTATCTAATGTTGTATATGTATTCTTTTTCTCAGGAGTTTCCTTTTAGAAGCAAAGATGTTGGAATTGTTGACAGTGGGTGTTCCAGGAGTATGACAGGGAATTTGGAAAGATTGCATGATTTTGTACCTTTGAATGGAGGTACTGTGACATTTGGAGAAGGAGATGGAATAATTTCTGGGAAGGGAACTATCAAGACTGCTAAGCTGGATTTTGAAGATGTACTTTATGTGAAGGAACTTCAAGACTTCAATTTGTTCTCTGTCTCCCAAATATGTGACAAGAAGAACAGTGTTCTCTTCACTGAGAATGATTGCTATGTGTTGTCCAAAGACTTCAAGCTGCCTGATGAAAGTCAGGTTGAACTTAAAGTTCCTAGGACTTACAATCTTTATAGCTTCAATCTTAGTGATGTTCAGCCTGAGGGATCACTTGCTTGTTTGGTTGCAAAAGCTTCTGTGGATGAATCTAAGAAATGGCACAGAAGAATGGCCCATGTGAATTTCAAGACCATTAACAAGCTGGCTAAGAATGGGTTGGTTAAAGGACTTCCTATGAAGATCTTCTCAAATGACCATGATTGTGTTGCCTGCAACAAAGGAAAGCAGCACAAAGCATCATACAAGGCCATAACTGCTGTGAGCAACATCTCTGAGCCTTTGCAGCTTCTTCATATGGATCTTTTTGGTCCTACTTCTATCAGAAGTATTGACCATAAGAACTACTGCCTGGTAATTACAGATGATTTTAGCAGGTTTTCATGGACTTTCTTTTTGGGGACTAAAGATGAAACTTATCCAGTTCTTAGGGATTTTATTGCCTTAATAGAAAATCAGCTAAGTAAAAAGGTTAAGTCTATAAGGTGTGATAATGGCAAAGAGTTTAAGAACTCTAATCTTATTGAACTCTGTGGGACTAAGGGGATAAAAAGAGACTATAGTAATGCTAGAACTCCACAACAAAATGGGGTTGCAGAAAGGAAAAATAGGACCCTGATAGAAGCAGCTAGGACTATGTTAGCTGAATCTAAGATGCCTACTATGTTTTGGACTGAAGCAGTTTGCACTGCTTGTTATGTGTTGAATAGGGTATCTATTACTAGTCCTCATAATAAAACACCTTATGAACTTTTGTCTGGGAAGGTTCCAAACATTAGTTACCTTAAGCCTTTTGGATGTCATGTCACTATTTTGAACACTAGTGATTACCTAGGCAAGTTTGATGGGAAGGCTGATGAAGGGTTTATTGTTGGATATTCTGCTCATGGTAAAGCCTATAGGGTCTATAATCTGTCCTCTAAAAGAATAGAAGAGACTCTCAACTTAAGATATCTTGAAGATAAGCCTAATTTGCAGGGTGCTGGTCCAGAGTGGTACTTTGATCTGGATTATCTATCTGACACCTTAGGTTATAATAGATTCAAATCAAATCTATCTGCTGGTACAAATGTTTCTCAAACTAACAATGCAGATACCTCGGATGATGATTCTGATGTAGAGAGTGATGAACGACCTATAGTTGTTCCTTCTTTTCCCTCTAACAACATTTCAGGTTCAAAGCACAAAGATTCCTTTGATATGGCTGGAGGTGATTCTAGTTATGCAGAAGATCTTGCTAGGCTTCAAAGACAAGAGTTTAATGCCAAAAGAGCTGCTGAGATGTTTGATTCTGGGTTTTCTAAAGAGACAGAGGAGATTCTGAGAAAGGCTGAAGCTGAAGTTAGAAGACAACTGAATTCACCTGGTGGTATTCATGTTCCTGCTGATCCCATTCCTGCTGAAAGTGGATCTGTTCCTGCCGAACCTTCTAGAGTTTCTGCTGATGTTCCTGTGTCTTCTCCATCTGTGGACACTCTGGGTGTTGTTAACTCCCCTGAAAGATTTCCAATTCCTTCTGATCTTGGAAACTCAGTCTCTTCAAGAGATAAGTTGAATAATCCTCATCATCAGTCCAGAACTGGCATTTTCACTTCTTCTTCATATGATGATGACTTCAACCCCTCAATTACTAATCAGGCATCCTCCATTGAAGTCAATCCCATTGCTACCAAGAGGATCAATACTGTTCATCCTCAGTCTTTGATTCTTGGAGATATTAATTCCCCTGTACAGACAAGAAGTAAACTTCATCAACCCAAGTTTGGAGAATCTGCTTTTCTCAGTTATATCCAGGATCAGTTGAGGAGCAATCATACTGATTATTTACATTGTCTGTATGCTTGTTTCTTATCTCAAGTTGAACCAACTAGCATAGCTCAAGCTCTTTCTAATGATGATTGGGTTGAGGCTATGCAAGAGGAAATGCAGCAGTTCCAGAATCAGAAAGTATGGATGTTGGTTCCCTTGCCTGCTGGAAAGCATGCTATTGGAACTAAATGGATTCTAAAGAATAAAAGGGATGCTAGGGGAATTGTGGTTAGAAATAAAGCTAGGTTGGTAGCTCAGGGTCATAGACAAGAGGAGGGGATTGATTATGATGAGGTGTTTGCACCAGTGGCAAGAGTTGAAGCTATCCGATTGTTCCTGGCTTTTGCTTCCTTTATGGGGTTTGTAGTATATCAGATGGATGTGAAGAGTGCATTTTTGTATGGCAGGATTGAGGAAGAAGTTTATGTTACTCAACCACAGGGATTTGTGGATCCTCAGAATCCTAATTTGGTTTATAAAGTGGTTAAAACACTCTATGGTCTTCATCAAGCACCAAGGGCTTGGTATGCAAGGTTATCAGCCTTCTTGCTAAAACATGGTTACAGAAGAGGGGCTATTGATAAAACTCTTTTTATAAGAAAGAACTTCAAAGATATCATTCTGGTACAAGTTTATGTAGATGATATTATCTTTGGTTCCACTAATGAAGCCTGGTGCAAGGAGTTTGAAGAATTGATGAAGAGTGAATTTAAGATGAGTGCTATGGGTGAAATGACTTTCTTCTTGGGTCTTCAGGTTAAGCAGAAACCAGATGGGATCTTTATTTGCCAGGAGAAGTATGTTTATGACATGCTTAAGAAGTTTGATATGGAAAATGTGAAGATTGCTACAACTCCTTTTGAACGTCCAAAGCCTAAGTCCAATAATGAACCTGATGCTGCTGTTAATGTTCATCTTTATAGGTCCACGATTGGATCACTCATGTATTTGACAGCTTCAAGACCTGATATCATGTTTGCTGTTGGTGCATGTGCTAGACATCAAGTTACACCATTGACTTCTAACCTCAATGCAGTTAAGAGAATCTTCAAGTATTTAAGAGGACAGCCAAAGATGGGACTTTGGTATCCTAAAGATTCTCCTTTTGTGTTGGAAGCCTATAGTGACAGTGATTATGCTGGGGCTAACTTTGATAGGAAGTCAACAACCGGAGGTTGTCAGTTTCTGGGTAGGAGGTTGGTTTCTTGGCAGTGCAAGAAGCAGACTATAGTGGCTACATCTTCTACTGAGGCAGAGTATGTTGCTGCTGCTAGTTGCTGTGGACAGGTACTTTGGATGCAAAATCAGCTGTTGGATTATGGGTTCAACTATATGAACACCAAGATTTTTATTGATAATCAAAGTACTATGTGTATTGTTAAGAATCCTGTTTATCATCAAAGGACAAAGCATATAGAGATTCGACACCATTTCATAAGAGATGCTTATGAGAAGCATCTTATTCAGGTGGTTAAGATTCACACAGATGATAATGTTGCTGATCTGCTGACCAAGGCTTTTGATGGACCAAGGTTTAAACATTTGGTGGTCCATATTGGGATGGTAAATCCCTAGATGCTGAGCTTAAGGGGAGGATTGCAGATTAAGGGGAGGATGAAGCTTAAGGGGAGGATGAAGCTTAAGGGGAGGATGAAGCTTAAGGGGAGGTTTATTCTTGTTGTTGTTGTATATTTTCTATTTTTCTTTCTTTCTTTTGGTTTCTTTTCTTATTTTTCTTTCTTTTATTTTGGTGTGTTTCTTAGTTAAAAAAAAAAAAAAAAAAAAAAAATTGTATATTTTGTGTGCTAATAAGTGGTTTTGAGCAACACCTTGCAGGTACATTGTTGGTGTTTACACCTGCACAATAAATGGTGCTCAACTCACCATGTCTTGCAGACTAGAAAGAGTTGACTCACCATGAGGGTACGGCTCTGGTGTGATTATCAAATCCGTTTATAGCTGTAATAGCTTGCTCAAAGCTATAGGGTACTTCAACTCACCCATGATTAAGTTCTGAGAGTTGAAAATGGTGCTCAATTCACCATGGATGTAACCCTTTATGGGATCCAAAGGATTGGCTAGTCCACAAAAGTATGGTTTGTGGTAAAGACACTTGGTATCCATATTTGGTATTCAATTCACCAAGGTTTGCTGTAACCTAAGAATTGACTAGTCCTGAGCACACGGCTACAGGTAAAGACAAGTCAAATCCGTTTATAGTTGCTGATTTGCTAATAAATCAGATGGTTATCAATGTACCATGGTCTAACACATCTAAACATTGGCTACTCCAGTAGTGATGGCTATTGGTAAAGAGACATCAAATCCATTAATTTTCAATGATTCACCTCTCACAGGAGTTAACACACCTGGATGTGATGAGAATAGTATGAAACTTAAGTGATTTGATGTACATCTTGTCATAAGTAGCAGTCAAGTTCAAGTGAATGTTATGGTGACCAGCCAATATGTTTTGAAGAAGATTTCCTATTCCTGCTGAACTATTGAAGTTGCTGCTGGATGCTATAGAAGTTGGAATCTTGCACGTTATGGATGTTGCTGCTGGTTACAAATTATTGCTGCTGCTAAGTCGCAGTCCTCAAGCCTGAGAAGTTCAAAGCTCTATCACAGTGGAATCTTGCAGGTTAACCTAGTCAACCTCAAGATTAGGGGAGGATTGTTAGGATCTCTGGGAAATAAGAGTTTCATTGTTGCTGCCGATAGTGTTAAGCTGGTTCCTGCCGATAGCTTTTGGTTCCTGCTGAAAGCTCATTGCTGCCGACAGTGTTATCTTGTTCCTGCCGATAGTGTTGTTGCTGCGGATAGTATTATTTGTTATCCATATATTTAGAATGTTTGTTAAGATTTATTTTTAGAAGAGATTGTTGTTTATCTCTTCACACGTTTTCTTGTAGAACGGGTTAGGGTTAGGTGATCTTGTTAGTATAAAAGATAAACCCGTCTATGAGTTGATGGACACCTTTAACATTTTTCAATATTCAATAACACAATTCTTAGTTCATAGTCTGATCCATAGAGGATCATTGTCGTTTAGAGTTTTCTTCTTTATTATACTTGCTGTTTAGTTTCCGCATAAACACTTGTATACCATACAGAGGTTCTTGTTTATACCAAGCTCAATCAAGCTCGAAGTACTCGATCCTACACACCACTAATGAGCTTAAACATTCTGAGTCTCAAAAAGCTAAGATGGTGTTAGAAAAACAGGATGTGCAGACTAAGCTAGACAATACCTTGGCTAGGTTTGATAAATGGAAAGATTCATCTAAAAACCTAAACAAGTTAGTTGATAGTTCTATGTCTGTAAGAACTAAACGTGGCTTAGGGTTTGGTAACTACATAGGGCAAGATCAAGTTTATGACCCTAATGAGTATAGTGTTTTTAACTCTGAACCTGTAGACTATAAAATTCCTGTTAAGTTTGTCAAAGAAGGTGGAATGAATGCTGTTCCTCCACCTATAAGAGGAGTTTTTATGCCTACCCCTGTCCACTCTCTCTCTGACATTGACTCAGATGAGTCACAAATGGTTTATGGTAAAAAGTCCAGAGACTTACCTGAATCTAATGACTGTGTCTCTTGTTCCACAAGTGACAAGTCCTCAGAAGCAGAGTCTAAAGACTTTGTTTCATGTGACTCAAGTGAAAAGCCAACCACACCCAAACATCATGAGCCCTCAGGTTCAACTAATGATAAAACTACTTCTAAATCAGCCTTTTCAGACAACAGCTCAATTAATTCATTTAAAAACAAATGTGTCTCTAGTTCCTCTAGTGATAATGTTGTCTATGTTAAGAAAAGTTTTAGTAAGAACAAGGCTATTAGGAAGAAGTCATGTTTTGTGTGTGGTAGTAAATATCATCTCATTAAAGACTATGATTATCATGAGAAAAGAATGAATGGTGGGCAACAACAGACCAGATTATTGTGGAAAAATGTTAAACAAATACCACCATATGTTCCACAAGCAGCAGGAATGAACTTTTATAGGGCTCCCTTTCTTGCTGATAGATCTGTTCCTGCTGGTACCTCTGTTCCTGCTGATATTCAGGGAACCATTCCTGCTGGTACCTCTTCATATTTTCAGAGGGATTTCAGGCCTGCCTATTATAATCAAATCTTTGGAAGGGGGATGACTTATTCTCCATGGTATCCTTGGTAATTGTCAAGTTTGACTAATCATGTTGTTGTAATCTTGTTTGCTGGTTTTGAGGGGAGGCATTAGCCTAAGGGGAGGCTAATGCTTGTTATGTTGTCTTGTTTTTCATTTATTTTTATGTTATGTGTTTCTCTAATTTTGTTTTGCAGGTTTTTAGTGTCTTTTGTTAGTTAACTTTGTTTTGCAGCTTCTTAATGCTTGGATTTAAAACTAAAGACAGTAATTTTCATTCATCATAAGAAAGATAAGTACATTCAGTTCAAGTTACAAAAGCTACTTATCAACATCAGTTATACATCATTCCAACCTTCAAACATCAATCAACCTAAACCCTACCACCTATTCCATCTTCCCTTTACCCTTACCCATATAATCAGGCATGAACCTCCTTCCTCTCTGTCGACTTATTTCTTCATACACATGAGGGGCTGGTAGTGCCAACACCACTGGGAGTGGCTGTCTTGGTTCAGGAGCTGGAGTTGAAGAGCTTGAGGTAGCTTGCCTCTGATGTGTTCTAGGGCGTAACCTTGCAGTTGGTTGACTTGGCTGTGGAGTAGAGTGGCTTGTTGGTGGTGTTGGATGGCTTGGCTTAGGAGTTGGTCTGATGGGATTCTTTCTTTGTCTTGGATCTTGGCTTTCACGTTGTCGATTGTTTCGACTTCGAACACGGCTGGAGTCTTCTCGAAGATCTGCATTACCTTTTGGTATCGGTACTTTATAGAAGGTTGCAGTTGTCCTTTCCATCTCTTCAGTAAGGAGAGCCACAGTCCTCTTCATCTCTTCTCTAAGCTCATCCGTAATGGGAAAATTGGGAGGATATGTCTCCCATTCACCCTGATAATATGTTAAGGACTTCAACTCTGATGAGTCTTCATCATCAGAGCTTGAGTACTCAAATGACGAAGGAGTAGATGGAAGAGGATCAGATGAATATGAATCCTCCTCAACCTTGGCCTTACCTTTGTTTTGAGAGGATGATGCTGTTTTGGGAAAGTAGTTTTTCCACCCTGAGTCACTAGAGGAGGAAGAATCTGATGAGATTTCGATGATTGGATTTTTAGATGAACTCATGTTCTTGCTTGATTTGAAGAATATTGGTTTGGTCTGTGATAATAAAATTAATTGATTTGGGGCTTATATAATGAGATGGAGATTAATGAGAATTTATTGTTGGTTGGTGTTGTGTTTTAATTATGGAGGTTTATTCTTAATGACTGGATTCGGAAGGTTGACTTTGGTCAAACCACCTCATTGCTGCCGAATGGTCAAACTTTTTATTGCTGCCGTTTGACCAAGTTCCTGCCGACTATGTTTAATTTGGGAAAAGATCATTAAATCAATTGGTCAATGTTACGTGCGCGGAATTGCAGCGATTTAAATTGATATTTTTGGCAACCCAACCTAAAATTGCACTTCTCTCATCTCAATTTCTCAAAATCCTATCGAACCGTAATTTTCTCATTTCAAACTCTAGATCATTCATCCTACACAATGACAACTCTTCGCTACAAGGATGATCATAACAAGGTTGCATACTTAGAGTCGTCTTCAAAAAGTGTTGGTTATGATGAGGTGCTAGCGTTTCTTCGTGGGTCAACTATTCGCTATGCACTCACTTATTGTCCAGTGAAGGTGTATGATTCGTTGATTAAGCAGTTTTGGGCAACAGCTAAGGTCAGACACATTGTGGGAAGGGAGGACGACATCGTTGCCACCATTGATGAGAACGAGGTCGTCATTACGGAGGAGTTGATTCGTGTACAACTTCAATTTCCTAAGGAGCATGGGGAATATGATCTTTCCAGGCAAGATATTACTGATGGTATGGCTGCTATAGGTTATCCTGTCACTGGTAGTTGTACTTTCTTGAAAAATAAGTTGTCTCCTCAATGGAGATTTCTGATTCATACTTTACTACAGTGCATGAGTGTTAAGACAGGTGGTTGGGATCAATGTCCAAGTCCTATTGCGTCTGGTCTTGTTTGTCTATCTCAGGGTAGGATATTTAATTGGGCAAAATATATTTTTGAGGGAATGATTGAGAATATCACTAATGGTAAAAACAGATTTTTGATGTACCCTAGGTTTCTTCAGATTATCTTAGGTGTACAGACCATTAACACATCCCCTAAGATAGTGAATCGGTTGACTCCCAAAATGTTTGCCCTGATGAAGATGAATTTTACAGGCCAACATTTGCCTTTATTGCCTACCATGTTAAACAATGTCAATCTTGCTGACAACCCTGATCCTGCTGACAATGTCAGTGTCCCACCATCACCCAATGCAGCTGATGCAAGTGCATCCAATGCTGCTGGTGAAGGGACTTCAGTTGCTGCTGATGCATCTGCATCTGTTGCTGCTGATGACCCATTACCACCATCACCTAGACCAGTGACACCTACACCTGAGCCTAATGACCCTGATGAGCCCAATGACCAGACCATCTCAGTTGGTACACCTGTTGACCAGCCAACACCTTCTGTGGACTTACCTTCTTCTTCAAGGCTTTCATCTCCTAGTCCTTCTAGGCAAACTTTTAGTTATGACACCAATGCAGGGGAGGAATTTAATGATTCTCCACCTAGATCCAATGAAGCTCCTAATACCTCAGGCATTCCTGCTGGTGGAGCTGAGGATGCTGTTGATCTCACCTCTATGTCCCAGTTACTTGACAGGTCTGTGAAGAAAATTGAGGCATTGGAGTCAGAACTTAAAGAGACAAAAAGGGTTTTTAGTGAGAAGGTGGAAAATTTGGAAAAGGAGCTCAAGGATACTAAAGAAACCTTTGGTGAGATTGTTCAAAAGCTAAATGAAAGGATCAGCTCTTTGGAAGCTCAACAACCTCAGAAGAAAAGAAGGGTTGTACTTTCTGAGTCTGAGGAAGATCAGGATGATATGTCATTTGATGGGCTTAATGTGCTGGCTTCTGTTTCTCTTGATGATGCACATACTGTAGTGCCTACCTCTTCTGAGCACACTATCACTACACAACCTCAGGCCTTTACTAGAATAAGGACCATTGCTGCTGATGTCTTTGGTGTTCCTGCTGAAGTTGGTAGTGTCTCTTCTAAATCTAACGTTCCTGGTAATACTACTGGTTGTCCATCCATTGCTGCTGATAGTGACACCATTCCTCCTGAAGCAACTCAAAATGATGAAGAGATAGCTGAAAAGGTGCATGCACAGGAAATTGCTGCTGAAGAAGCTAGACTAGCTCAGGTTGCTCAAGATGAGGAGCTTGCAAGGAAATTGTCTGTAGATGAGAGGGATATAGCTGAGACTACTTCAGAAGAGTTCAGTGAGCAAGTTGAATACTTGTTGGCTACTGACATGATTATTAGAGCTCATGGGTTTATGATTCTTCAAGATTCAGAGTTGGATTCAGATGAAAGGTCAGATCAGCTCAAGGCATTTATCTTGAAGACTCATAGAGCATCCTCTTGGAATGAATTGATGCATAGGATCAGTGAAAGACAAAAGTCAGGATTTAAGATGCCTACAAATAAAGATAATGTCAACTTTATGAAGGTATATCTGAAGAATGAAGCTAACTACAAGCTCAGTGACTTCAAAGGTTGGACTGATGCTGCAATCCACAAGTTGTTCCTTGATACCTATGCAAGGATAAATTCTTCAGTCCAGACAGATATTTCACAAAGGAAGAAAAGAGAGCCTTCATTTTTAGAATCTGATGGTGCAAAGAAAATGAAGTCTGGAGAGACATTGTCTGGTGCATCTTCCTTTATTCCTGCTGAAGGTTCTCAGGATACCACATTCATTTCACCAATTCCTAATGTAGAAGCATCTGAGGCACCACAAGAAGGTCCTATTTCTGCTGGTATTCCTGCTGCTCATGTCTCTGTTTCTGCTGAACCATCTATCTCAGTTCCTATCTTTCAATATGGTCTAAGGACAAGGCAGAAGAGTCTCTCTCATCACTCTTCTTCTAGGGATATTTCTGAAGTGGATGATCAAGATTTGATTAGGGTTGACTCAGATAGTGATTCAGAAGGTGATCCCATTCACTCTTGGGGTCATATTGCTCACTGGGAGATTAGGTCTACTTCTGATGGTGAAGTCAATGTTTGGTTTTCTCTTAATGGGACAGTCAAATTCTTTACTTTTCTGAGGGAGATCTTGAATAAAGTAGAGAGGAAAGATTTGGAACATCTTTATAAGATAGTGGATAATCACTATCAAACTCATACTCCTACTGGGATTGGCCTACTGCTTTGGGGAGATTTACAAGTCTTGATGAATTCATTGGAAGGTGATAAGGCTAAATTAGTGTGGGGTAATCAATCATCCTGGAGAGTATTTTCTTGGAGGCTATATCCTTCTTCCAATGTTCATGTAGTGGAGCTCATCTCTGGCAAGTTCCTGACTATGTTTGTGGATGCTACTTATCCTTTATCTGAGGGACTTATGAAGAGAATGCTCACTCAGAAGGTGCGAGTTCCCAAGCATACAATTGGAAATGATTTAACCACAGCTGAACAGTTGGTCAAATTCATCAAGGATCAACTTGCAGCTAAAGGTTCATCAGTTTAAGGGGAGGATGAAGCTTAAGGGGAGGTTGCTTCTTGTTGTTGTTGTACATTTTTCTATCTTTCTTTCTTTTGGTTTCTTTTCTTATTTTCTTTCTTTTCTTTTGGTGTGTTTCTGATTTCTTTTTCTTAGTTAAAAAAAAAAAGTATATTTTGTGTGCTAATAAGTGGTTTTGAGCAACACCTTGCAGGTACAGTGTTGGTGTTTACACCTTCACCTTAAATGGTATTCAACTCACCATTTCTTGCAGACAAGAAAGAGTTGACTCACCATGAGGGTACGGCTCTGGTGTGATTATCAAATCCGTTGATAGCTGTAATAGCTTGCTTAAAGCTATAGGGTACTTCAACTCACCCATGATTCATTTCTGAGAGTTGAAAATGGTTTTCAATTCACCATGGATGTAACCCTTTATGGGATCCAAAGAATTGGCTAGTCCACAAAAGTATGGTTTGTGGTAAAGACATTTGGTATCCATATTTGGTATTCAATTCACCAAGGTTTGCTGTAACCTAAGAATTGACTAGTCCTGAGCAAACGGCTACAGGTAAAGACAAGTCAAATCCGTTTATAGTTGCTGATTTGCTAATAAATTAGATGGTTATCAATGTACCATGGTCTCACACACCTAAACATTGGCTACTCCAGTAGTGATGGCTATTGGTAAAGAGACATCAAATCCATTAATTTTCAATGATTCACCTCTCACAGGAGTTAACACACCTGGATGTGATGAGAATAGTATGAAACTTAAGTGATTTGATGTACATATTGTCATAGTAGCAGCCAAGCTCAAGTGAATGTTATGGTGACCAGTTTATATGTTTTGAAGAAGATTTCCTATTCCTGCTGAACTATTGAAGTTGCTGCTGGATGCTATAGATGTTGGAATCTTGTTGGTTCTAGCTGTTGCTGCTGGTTACTACTTATTGCTGTTGCTAAGTCGCAATCCTCAAGCCTGAGAAGTTAAAGCTCTATCACGTTGGAATCTTGCAGGTTAACCTAGTCAACCTCAAGATTAGGGGAGGATTGTTAGGATCTCTGAGAAATAAGAATTTCTCATTGCTGCCGATAGTGAAGCTGGTTCCTGCCGATAGTGTTGCATTCCTGCTGCGGTTGGTTCCTGCCGATAGTATTGTTTTGTTTCTGCCGATAGTGCTTATTGCTGCGGATATTATTGTTTGTTATCCGTAGGTTTAGAAAGTTTGTTAGATTTATTTTTAGAAGAGATCTCGTTTATCTTTTCACACGTTTTCTTGTAAGACGGGTTAGGGTTAGGGTTTCTTATCATTATAAAAGAAACATCCCGTCCATGAGTTTAACGTACCTTTAACGATTACAATATTCAATAACACAATTCTTAGTTCATAGTCTGATCCATAGAGGATCATTGTCTTTTCTTCTTTATTATACTTGTTGTTTAGTTTCCGCATAAACACTTTTATTCCATATAGAGGTTCTCGTTTAACGAAGCTCAATCAAGCTCGAAGTACTCGATCCCACAGTCAGCAAAACAACGCTCGAGGAAGAGCATATGTGTTAAAAGAGGAGGATGCCCCTCTGAACCCTGACGTCGTCACGGGTACGTTCTTACTCAATCAACATAGTGCTAGGGTATTATTTGATTCTGGAGCAGATAGAAGTTTTGTGTCAACTACGTTTGCTCATTTGCTTAACATTACCCCTTCCAAACTAAACACCACTTTTGAAATTGAAATGGCGGACGAAAACCTAATTGGCACCGACACCGTAATTCGTGGTTGTACCATAATCCTACAAGACAACCCTTTTCCCATCGACCTCATGCCTATTCAGCTCGGTAGTTTTGACGTAGTCATTGGTATGGATTGGTTATCCAAACACCGCGCTAGAATACTCTGTGACGAGAAAGCCGTGCATATTCCACGTAATGGTGAAACTCTTATTGTCCATGGTGACAAAAATAAAACTCGATACGGTATCATCTCATATATCAGATTGGTGAAATACATGAATGAAGGATGTCAAGCATTCATGGTTCATGTAACGGAAAACAAATCGAAAGATAAATGAGTTGAAGACGTTCCGATCGTTAAAGAGTTCCCTGAAGTATTCCCTGAAGATTTACCCGGTCTTCCACCTCCCCGTCAAGTAGAATTCCAGATTGAACTAGTGCCTGGAGCGGCACCTGTGGCGAAAGCACCTTATAGGTTAGCGCCGTCTGAAATGAAGGAATTGTCAGAAAAATTGAAAGAGTTGTCTGATAAAGGTTTTATCCGACCCAGCTCATCACCTTGGGGAGCTCCGGTTCTATTCGTTAAGAAGAAGGACGGATCTTTCCGAATGTGTATTGATTACCGGGAATTGAACAAACTCACTGTAAAGAATCGTTACCCACTACCTAGGATCAACGACTTGTTTGATCAATTACAAGGATCGAGTGTATACTCGAAGATCGACCTAAGGTCAGGGTACCATCAGTTAAGAGTTCGAGAGGAGGATATTCCCAAAACAGCTTTTAGGACGCGTTACGGACATTACGAATTCCAAGTAATGCCATTTGGTTTAACTAATGCACCTGCAGTGTTCATGGACCTAATGAACCGAGTGTGCAAACCATACCTGGATAAATTCGTGATTGTATTCATAGATGATATCCTAATCTACTCACACAACGAACAAGAACATGCCGAACATCTAAAGATTATTTTAGAGTTACTCAAAAAGGAACAATTGTATGCCAAGTTCTCCAAATGCGACTTTTGGATTCAAACTGTACAATTCCTTGGGCATGTTATCAACAGTCAAGGCATTCACGTAGATCCTGCAAAGATTGAGGCCGTCAAAGGTTGGACATCTCCTACAAACCCCACAGAGATACGCCAATTTTTGGGTCTAGCCGGTTACTACAGAAGATTTATTGAAGGTTTTTCAAAAATCTCAAAGCCTTTGACCGAATTAACTCAGAAGAACAAGAAGTATATCTGGGGAAAAGAGGAGGAATCAGCTTTCCAACTGTTAAAGAAAAAGCTCTGTGAAGCACCAATACTAGCACTACCTGAAGGAAGTGAAGACTTCGTAGTGTATTGTGATGCCTCATATCATGGTTTGGGAGCTGTACTAATGCAACGAAACAAAGTGATAGCTTATGCATCGCGACAACTCAAACCACATGAAGCAAACTACACGACTCATGATTTGGAGTTAGGAGCAGTAGTATTCGCCCTTAAGTTATGGAGACATTACTTGTATGGTACCAAGTGCACAGTATTCACCGACCACAAAAGTCTTCAGCACATCTTAGATCAGAAAGAACTAAACATGAGTCAACATCGCTGGTTAGAGTTACTTAGCGATTATGATTGTGAAATCCGTTATCACCCAGGAAAAGCCAACGTTGTGGCAGATGCATTAAGTCGGAAGGAACGACTGAAACCTCTTAGAGTCAGATCGTTAGGAATAACCATTCGTTCACCCCTGCCCTCGCAAATACTCACCGCTCAATCCGAAGCTCTCAAGGAAGAGAACCGACCTAGTGAAAAGATCCACGGTATGCCAGAAAATAAGAATGGCTTTGTGCAAAGAGCAGACGGGATGCTCTGTTTCAAAGAAAGAAGTTGGGTTCCTCTATACGGAGGTATACGTGATCTCATTATGAATCAGTCTCATAAATCCAAGTACTCCATTCATCCAGGTTCCGAAAAAATGTATAAAGATCTCAAGAAACTTTACTGGTGGCCAAACATGAAGGCCGACATAGCCGAATATGTCGGAAAATGTTTGACTTGTTCAAGAGTAAAAGAGGAATATCAAAAGCCATCAGGATTACTCATACAACCCGAAATTCCTATATGGAAATGGGAACGTATTATAATGGACTTTATCACTAAGCTTCCTAAGACATCAACTGGACTTGACACCATCTGGGTCATCGTTGATCGTCTCACCAAATCCGCTCACTTCTTAGCAATCAAAGAAACTGACGAGATGAACACACTCACAACGCTATATCTAAAAGAAATAGTTTCGCGGCATGGAGTGCCGATCTCAATCATCTCAGATCGTGACAGTCGTTTCACATCTCATTTTTGGAAGTCTTTGCAAAAAGCCTTGGGAACCAAACTGGATATGAGCACTGCATATCATCCACAAACCGATGGACAAAGCGAGAGGACAATCCAAACCTTAGAAGACATGCTCCGAGCATGTGTTATTGATTTCGGAAAAGGTTGGGACAAACACTTACCTCTATCCGAGTTCTCCTACAACAACAGTTACCACGCCAGCATTAAGGCAGCACCATTCGAAGCACTCTACGGTCGAAAGTGCAGATCGCCTGTTTGTTGGACCGAAGTTGGAGATATACAACTCACCGGACCCGATCTCATTCATGAGACAACAGAAAAGTTAGTCAAGATTAAGCAGCGACTGCAAGCTGCAAGAGATAGACAGAAGAGCTATGCCGATGTGAGAAGAAAACCTATGGAATTCCAAATTGGAGACAAGGTCATGTTGAAAGTATCTCCCTGGAAGGGAATGGTACGTTTCGGAAAACGTGGAAAACTTAACCCTAGATACATTGGTCCATTCAAAATCCTAGAAAAGATAGGACCAGTGGCTTACAAACTCGAACTACCAGAGGAACTTAGTCGAGTTCACGACACCTTTCACGTATCAAATCTTAAGAAATGTTTGTCTGATGAATCTCTTGTAATTCCTTGGAAAGAGATTCGGCACGACGACAAACTTGTCTTTACAGAAGAACCCGTGGAAATCATGGACAGAGAGATCAAACAACTAAAACAGAACCGCATTCCCATTGTCAAAGTTCGATGGAACTCTAAACGAGGACCGGAATATACTTGGGAACGCGAAGACCAGATTCGAGCCAAATACCCACACCTATTTTCGTAGACATTCCTATCACCTATCTTAGCCTAGAATTCCGGGACGGAATTCAGTGTAAGTGGTAGGTACTGTAACCTCTCGTAATTTTCCCTATGAATAGTAAATTCTAATAAATGATTAATAAATCATTACGTTATTTAATAACCATTTCTACTGGTAACAATTTTTTTTTAATTTATGCTACAATATTTTAAATCACAACGATATTTGTGATTCCCCATTTAACTAGGAACGATGCTCACACACGAACCTTGATAGTCTAAAAATCGCGAATTACTTAAAACAATTAACGTTTAATACTTAACGTTTATACGTTTCGGCAATTAACCAAACGTGATCAAATACATTCCCGAGCTCACGAAAATTATCACGAATACTCAGTAACTATATTGGGCCTCGACCCAATACCCAAATGGACTGCTAGACTCATTGGGCCTTAGCCCAATAATTCGGCAAACTAAACATACCAAACGGACCATTATTATTTTTCTTATATTCGTTCATTGGGCCAATCCACAAATCGAGCCCAATCACAAAACAAAGCCCACGTTTTATATATAAACTTTCGATTTGGCTGCTCAATGATCGAACACTTTGGCTAAATTACGAACGATCTAGCTTAACGACCATGTCACTATTTTACTCAACTCAATTCTCGACCTAGCTAGGAATCGAGTGAAACAAACATCACATCCAAACTTGAACATTTAATTGTTTAAAATCTATCAAAGCTCAATGCACTCGACATATTATGAACACGACCTAAATTCCATATTTTAGCTAAGTAGTGTCTCGCATGACACCCAACTCGAACCAAAAATATATTTTGGCTAGCAAATGAATTCGTCCAAGTTCTTATCGAATATATACACAATCAAATGATCACTACATCTATTTCGGTCATGCATAAAATGTGTTAAACCCTTGGAGCATACTAGCGAACCACAAAACTAATACTTAAAACTCATTTGTCTCTTCTCCTTGGTGTTTACCGCCGGCCAATAGCACCAAAAACAACTATCATTTTACTCACTGGCACACTCCAACTTGACTATACAATGACACCCTTAAAATCCTCATCATTCTTCATCATTTCATCCATTATAACACACAATGAATTGCCCTTAAATAAACCCAACCGATCGGCATTCAACCACCCACAAACATTTACAACTCAAAAATAGTTTTAAGTATTTCCAAGTGATGAAACTCGCCTAGCTTAGCCTAAATTTCGAGGCATTCGAGCAAAGCCAAGGACCATATTAAACTCACTCCTAAATCTTTGAAGTTCAAAGAATCGAGCTACACCATTCTTTCAGCCTAACTCAATCTCGACATAGTGATACGCCCCACCTTTTGAGGTGAAGTAAGCCATTTCCTTATTTTTCAAATTCTTACGTTGAGTTACATTTGCATGTCACGATTCATTTTGCTTCGATATTTCCTAAACTATATTAACAACATATATATTTTATTCAACCTACTATATTTTTGTCATGCTATTTATCAAGAACAAAAACCATTCGAATGATATATAAACATACCAACTCTAAAAATCACACGATCCTAAACCACATTGTCATTTTCGAAAATTAACAAAACACTTAGAATATTTTCAAGGTTTTGAAACTGTTTTCAAATAAGCTAAGTCACGTTAGCTTTGGTCTCGTATTTTCTTATCTCGACATACAACCCATGCATTTTATGGCTCGACCTAATAGTTGAGCTACCAAACTAACGAGTCACGTATTTCTTTCAACCTAGAAAACCCAACTCGAACCTTGTTAAACCCCAAAGTAATCGACCAAAAATCTGTTTTACACAAACACTAAATATTAGCGATGGGCTAATAAGCCCACTAAGCCACTTTTAAGCTTATCGTATAAGCTGAGTGAATAAGCTCACTTGTGATATTTTTATAACCTTTAAACAAGCCCGTAACCAAGCCCAAACCCTCACTAAACCCATTGGATCGCAAAACCATAATGGGCCACAACTTCGGCTCGTTAAAAGCCCATAAGCTGAAAATAAGCTCTCGACAAAAATAAGCATTTTATATAAGTTACAAAAACTGTTTTAAACTTATTTATGAACTAAAAATAGTAAACTTTGATTTTTATAAATTTTGGACTTGTTTTGCAAAGAGTTGCTAACCGAAGGACTAAAATTGCCAAATTTGGAAACTTACGGTAAAAACTGTCATTTTGATAATCTTGTGATGAAAACTGTAAATTCAGGAATTTTTGAGTATAAAATGTAAATATTAAAGGTTTTGGACCTAAAATGTAATAAAAACCTAACTGAGGACTAACGGTGCAAAGATTATGCCGTTAGGGTCAAAAGTGTAACTTTGTGAAACCTAAAGGTTATGTCAGAAATAACTAATTATAAGTTTATAAAATTATTTTATAAACTCGTCACTCGACATTAACGACACATTTTCCACTGTAATTATATATATTTATAACTTATAAATATATATAAATATATATAACCACTTAACGAAATCATTAACGAAGAACCTAACTTATCATCAACTAACTTCGATTATAAACAACGATCTCTTTAGCAAATCTCATATACTTCAATGAACGAGCACATATCTAAGAGTTATATATATATATATATATATATACTAGACTTCAAAGCCTGCCCGATGGGCGGGCATGACTTGTAATTATAATTTGGATGGTTTTAGTTATTCTAAAATTATTTTAAGGACATTACTTTTATTGTATTTTTTAATATCATAATTATAAGACTTCAAAGCCCGCCCGATGGGCGGGCATGACTTGTAATTATAATTTGGATGGTTTTAGTTATTCTAAAATTATTTTTAAGGACGTTACTTTTATTGTATTTTTTAATATCATAATTATAAGATGGTAGATAGTGTCAGTTAGTGGGAAATTATTTTTAAGGACGGGTAATTTTTTTTCTTCTTATGGTATTATAAAAGTAATTATAAATATATTTATTAATCTAATTATATAACAAACGATTATCAATGTTATATTTATGATTTTTTATAAATACATAATCATTTTTATTAACCTACATAGGTATAAAAATTGTTAATATTGTGATTTTGGATATACCAAATATAAATACATT
Source organism: Artemisia tridentata subsp. tridentata (assembly GCA_021014915.2). Lineage (NCBI taxonomy): Eukaryota > Viridiplantae > Streptophyta > Magnoliopsida > Asterales > Asteraceae > Artemisia > Artemisia tridentata. The sequence continues at coordinate 77,792,258 of CP139502.1, forward strand.
TTATTTATATTTAATAATGGTCAATGTTGTTGACCATTATTATGACCCATCGTAAAGTGACCCGTCTGACCCGTGTTTTTTGAGTGGGATGACCCGTCTGACCCGTGACTTTAACTTGACCTAATCATTAAGTTGCCAAATCAAGAGAAGGGAGAAATACAAACATTGTGATTGGCATTCCAATGTCAAAACTGGTTCGAGCACCCACTACATTGAAGCACTCAAAAGATTATTTCAAACGGTTGCTTAAACACAAAATCACACCCACCGATTTAATTTTATTTTTTTAGGCTATTAGTTTACGGTTGAGAAATTTTAAGAGAAAGTTAATTATTAGTTTTAAGGACGCCTATTTTATTTTATTTTGTTAGGCTATTAGTTTACGGTTGGGTAATTTTTAGAGAAAGCTAACTATAATTTTGATGGTGTCAGTTAACGGAAAAATATTTTTAAGTACGTCGATTTCATTTATTTTTGTTATGGTATTAGTTTACATTTGTAAAATTTTAAGAGCAAGTTATTTCAAAAACATGCAAATGGTGTTGACCGTTATTAATTATTAAACAATTTGAGAAAAAGCAATTTAAAATTGTAAATTTGTTTATGTTTTTTACTTTTTAGTTTAAAATAAGTGGTCTATTTATATACTTCTTAAGATATATAGTTTGACATTTTGTATGCAACTTTGTTCTTAATTTTTTTTGCTCTGTATTATATAATAGTTGTTTCAAAATATATTGATGGATTGAGTTTTAAATGTATTTTCATTTATGTAATTTTGATCAAGCATTATATAAAAAAACAATAATATTTAATGTAAAAGTTGGGCTTACTTGTACTCAACTAAAAAAGTATTTTCATAACTTGCCATCTCGTCAAATGAAAAAGATACAAACGTACCAATTTCTATACTGAATGCATTAACACTGAAAATAAATGAACGTTAAGATTTATAGAACAATTAAAATATACAAAGTAAATTAATGTAAATTTTCTTCAAAGTTTAATCTCAATGAGACATTGCGCACGTCTGATGAGTACTCTATTACATCCAATTTACTCTAAATAAATCTCCGTAAGCAATCCCACACACCCCGTAGGCTAGTTAATAAAATAATTAGATGGCCATTGTTTTGTAGATGAGTTTGAAAAAGGACACAGTAGTTTTTTTTTTTTTTTTTTTTTTTTTTTTTTTTTTTTTTTTTTTTTTTTTTTTTTAACAAACAACAACATTGTGGCCTAAGTGGCAAAAGGTTTTTGACCATCATTAATAAATTGTGAGAAGTCTAAAATTACTCTAAAAATTAAGGGATTTACTCGGTTTGATTTTGTGTGATGATAGTTCAAAGATACTATTATAAACCATTCCTCCCAATCAAAAGCACCTTTACCGTAGTGTTTAAAACAACTTATTTTGCAAAAATATGGTGTCCAGTCACGAGTTAAATTGGCTATGCAATAAGGTACGGTCACATAGCACCCTTGCCATTTCTTATGAGTGAATGTAAAATGTGAAAAGTTGAGATGGCGGTAAGATGGCAAAACGGCTCAAGCCACCACACCCAATGCTCTAAGAGAAATTTGTATGTAAACCCAAGCAACCCGTTGATATTAATGCAAATGTTTAATTCCCCCTTAAAAATTTGCAATATAAGGTGCCTACAAATAACTATTAATATGGTGTATCATAGTAACCAAAAGTAGTAAAACCACCTTAATACCTATTCCATGTACACACTCAAACATAAACAAAAACTTTAGACACTTCAACCCTACTTTTTTCTCGTTTTCGGTCAACACTCGAGTCAAATATCTCTTTAGAATCAAGAAAAACCCGAGCAACTTAATATGAAAATAGTAACTTTATCTAGCATTTACACGAGTCTTCTTTGGGGAGCAAAAGATGGATCCAAGAGCAGCTTTGTTGCTTGCATCATTTCCAATATTCTCGAGCTCATCATCATCACTATCAATATTACTCGAATCAGATCGGTTCTGGTGGACCCTATGCCTATAAAGATAAACATTGAAATAGTAGCTAACCAAAATCGCCATACTCTTGTCCTTGAAATGAGTCCAAAGGTCACTCCAAAAGGTTATACCTGAAGACACAGGGTTTGCCTTTATGATAATAGTTGTCATGGCCCGCCCAATGAGCGGAATGAACCGCATGAACCCCTTATAAGCCCTTGCGGGCATATAAGCCCGCCCGATATATGTATCAAACATTAGGTCACCAGAGGCCCTGCACCGACATCTTTCAAAACCATTGAATCTTTGTTCTCATCTCTATCAAATCTATCACTGCCATTCGCTCTGTAATCATTTTCTCTACGGTAACCACATTCATCTCTCATGCGGTTATGACCACCAGGCTGAGACATGTTCTTCTGAAAACAGACTTAACTATCACTCACTTATGTAACTTTACAAATCAAAGTAAGCATTATACTTGTATATTTAACAGTCACATTAGTGTAACAGTTAATAAAAGGTGATGCCTAAAAGAGCGTTTGATTTCCCCATATGTGTGTAGGCGGTGTAGCCTAATTTACACCTCTACCAAACATGGGGCGATAGAAGAATGCACACCTTTTTCCAGCAGGTTGCTGTAATGCATGTGTGATATTGCTACCTACAACGTAAGAAAAAAATTGAAATATGAGAATAATACTGTACTTCAAGGCCCTAGTGCATATAACCTGGTGAGAATAACTTTACAAATTCATGATGTATCAATATCAGGTGCTTACATCATGATGTATAAATTCATGATGCAACATACCTTTAATTGTCTTGTAATTATCGTTCAATGCTTTTCTGAGTGTTATGCCAGTCGCATGCGAGACAACGACTTTGAATGTGTTTCCATTGTTAAGTGAGTAATTGTTTATCAGTCCCAAATATGAACATTGACTAATGAATTGCGGTACCTGTTATCACTAAAATTCGCCTCAATTTAGATAGTATACCCCTGTAAAAATCAGATCTAATCTCCAACCAATATTTAAGTGATAATACCCGAACTACTTTAAGTATTAGAGGGTAACGTTATAATAATAATAAAATGGTATATGTCAGAGGTATAATGTATATAAGACGATGAAACAGTTAAATAACTTACAAATCCAATCCATTCCAAAAACTTTATACCCATGTTCATTCAGCTGCGTTCATTGAGTCCATGCCACTGTTATATAAAAATGTCAAAACCAATTTTACGTGAAACAACTTCGCCTTGCTAGCACCTCTAACCTGAAAGAAAAATAAATAAACGTGAATCATTAAAAAAGAAGGGTTTTTTTAATTACATGAAATATACATACCTTAAAAACTGCTTTTTACGGGCCAACGTAACCCAACCTATTTTGACATTTGTTAAAAGTAGTCAGTTTGGACCTGCTTCGTGACCCACCCATTTTTACACAGATAAGATGCACATTTGCTACTCACATTAGCAGTAGCCCTTGCTTTTGCACACTATTTGATGGGGAACCCATGTTAAAAAAGGAATCAATTAATTAGAGCTGAACCCTTGAAAGCTGGTCTTTTTGGTATACAATACACTGATCGCCAACCGTGGCAATGCATCTTGAACCCAGTTAAGATATTCTCAGTAACCGAACCATAAATCCATCCAACCTATTATTCACATAAAACTCAATCAGTCATAATGTCACCAAGGAAAAAAAATTACTGTTTAAATTCAAGTGAATTTGATTTAGTTTTGACCTCTTTGCCCCATTCGGATTTATCTTCGTAACCACAACTTATGACATGAATGGCTTCCTTCAACAGCGATGCGGATGTTGCTCCAAGAGGAACACCGCCTTCTTCAAGAAGTGTAGATGCAATAAAGATGGGAGATTGACTAAACTTCCTCTGGAACTTTATCTGCGGCATTAGAGACGTCTTCTCACTATCAATTCCTTTCACAAATATCCATGTTAGACACAAGTCTACAACACCCTCAAAACGAATTGCAAAAAAGAGAAAAAAGAACACTAAGACCGTTACTTACCCTCAATTCCTTCTTCGATATTTTCAAGTGCGTGTATTTGAGTTGAAACCTCCTTAGTCTTCTTGCTTATCTTTGTTTTCTCGTTTGTTTTTTTTTTTCCTTTGGTTTTCTTCTTCCTTGATCTGAAACAACAACACCACCATTTTGGCAAACAATTGCATGTTTTGCCAGGAGGTTTTTTCTTGGTAGGCGCATCGTATCAGTACAAAGCTTGTCTCCTGAAGACACATCCGGTTCGCACATATATAGGTCCTTGGATTCCGTACAACCCTTTCATGTTAATCTTAAAAAGTACAAAAAGAAAAAGCAAGAAATTAGTTATTTGCACACATATGTTTAAATACGGTTAGACAGAGGTTAATACTTACATCAAAGAACACGACATTGCTGTTAGAATATCGATCGTGACGATCGATCCCGTCAAATCGTTGTGGGAATTGCACATAGCAGATTTTCTTTCCAGATGTGGGGTCCATCATGAAGCACATGGATTCACGTAGGGCCTTGCTGTTGTTTATGTAGTGATCACAATCAACATTCAGCAAGTATGGCGCATTTGAGACTACAGCCGACACTCGAATCTTGATAAAGAATAAATGCAGGTCATAATCAGCATTGAAAACATTTGCGAAAAACTTTATATAACCTTAAAGAATATAGATAAAATTATACCAAAGCATTCATGGCACCAGCGTTTTTGTGGTGATCAAATCCTGGCCAGCAGTAGCAATCTCTCTAGATTCTGCAACTGATCTATCTCTAGTCTCAGCAGTGACCCTTGTTACTGCAGCACGTTCTGCTCTACGCCGTGCCTCAGCTTGGGCTTTTGCAACAGCAGCTTTCTCCGGTGCTTCTTTCTCCCTGGACTCTGCAGCGGCTTTTTCTACTGAAGTCCTTTCTCGGGCTTCTGCAGCAGCCTTTTCTGCTCTTTCCTTGGCCTCAGCAGCCTCTCGTTCATGAGCCTCAGTTTGGGCTCTCTTAATGAGTCTCTGACTGCATCTTGATGTAGATTTCTCTGTTGGATCATCATACATTGCCGGATTCATCCTCAGATTCTTCTACAAAAGGGCAATATATAAAAATTTACTAAATAGTCATATACTTTTACTAAACCACGGAATCGTTTGGATGTACAAATCCAGAGTAGGTTGCAAAAATCCATTTAACTGTCTGAAAGAACTGGCTACGTCTTTCTAATTAGTTAAATCTAAAAACTTATAATAATGAGATTTGAAGAAGCATGTAAGTAGTTTCTTTGAGAAAAGTTAAACTTGGAAGTCTATCCCAACTTTAATCAAATTGATAATATCCCGGTAAAGATAAATGAAACAACCCCTTACTGGTAACATAGAATAATAGCCTCGTGACTTCAGAATGATGAATGGCTGGCTAGTTATTGAGCCCAAAATAGAAAGCTATTTTTTTAATACAGAAACACACGCACACACACACAAATAGCTATGTACTGTTGAGTTGGCATACAAAAAACATGATGATGAGGGCAAGATAATAACGACCTCCCACATTTATTTTTCCTTTCCTAGACCAGAAAAGAAGAAAAATAGGAAATAGCGCTTAATTGGCAACTGGAATTAGCCAATAGTGTATATGATAGAGTCCTTCAATTAATGTCAATATTATATGGTCTGGTTTGGTTTGGTTCAGCTAAGATGGTTGGTTTTTCCATGTAAAGCAGTGGCAAACCATACAACTCAGTTTATAATTTTCAAACCAGCAACCATATAGAGGCTCAGACAAGCTTAATGCTTCAGTTTGGCTGATAGTATAGGCCAGACTATGCATTCCCCAAATGAAGTTAGTCAAATACATAAGATAATTTTTCAATCAAATATCAGGTATTTTTTAAGCTAACTTACGATCAAAATAAAGCAAGATGCTGCCATACCTTCCTTGGACGCTTGCCTATTAAACGTTCACAATCCTATTCGTGTAACTGAGGGCGTTAACGACTCTGCCAGAAATAAAAGGCCAAACGCAGAAATAACATTGTCTGGTCCATGCGTTAGAGCTACCTGTAAAATAAGTAAAATGGGTGAGTTAACAACAAATCGTGATCACTACTTACGTACCTTAGGCAAATCAATATTGAACGTCTTGCTCCCAGCCACTAGATACTTATCAGCCAAAATCACGCGGTTATAAGTGCGTTTTAGAGCACTCACATTAGGGCTGTTCCCACCTATGTCTAGACCATCACCAACAGAATTGATAGCTCTATTATTATAAGAAAGTGAACCAGGTTCATTACCAGGAGTAGCCACGTTTAAGCAAGAGTAATTTTCTGTCACGAATTGAACAGGGAGCCCATCAGCTGCGACTGTTATTCCCTCCACAATACGCACTGATTTCAGACCTAAGTCGTGTTCCAGTGGCCCGCCTTTTCTATCCCTCTCTCTCGTTCCCAGCTGCATGATCCTACCCAGATGATTCGACCCTCAAACCAACACAAACCGTGACCAGAACCAGAAAAGAAACCAACAGCGAATGAACGGATAACGGCAAATATTATAAACACAATAGTTGAAAAAAAAAAGTCTTTCTCATAATCGTTTTGCTGTTGGGGTGGATGTGAGATTGGTGGTGGTTGTTCCATTTGCATATGTATCAAAGTTAGAATATTGGATTGGCGACATTGCAAATTGACCCTCTCTGCTTGTGCTTTCGCTAATTCTGCTTGGAGCTCACTTACTTACTTTCGAAGGTGACAAATTGTGTCTACACAGCCATACACGGGGTCTCCAGCCTTGCATTTGCTTCGTACACCATGCTACTAACAGCATCTGCTCTATGATATTCAGGAATTTCCTATAAACACATCACACCATCAAGTCATCAACTGCATTATTCAGGTGAAAAAAAAATACAGGTAACTCAGTAGTTCATAGAGCATGAGGGTTGTTAATTAATACAACTACTAAAACTACTTCAGTTCATGTCTAAAAAATTGCGACACTATTATTTTCAAAAGGTACCATGAAGTCTTTCAACTACCCAAATATATGACAAAATTCTAAAAATCAATTCATAAGTTATAGCTTGAGTCAAGTCCATCAGATGTGCCTTTATTTGATGTGGCCATACAAACATGTGTATTAGTATACTTCACTAACTGAGCAAGATGACACTATCTTACATAACTGAGCAATATGAGTATTACCTCAACTAAAAGGGTTCGTTTCTACTTATCACGGGCAGCTAATAGATGAGCCAGAGTGACCTGTAGAGGAGCGCAACTTTATACATATATAAGATAATTTATGCCTATCTTGATTCTCAGATGAGCAATTAGACCAGCTAAGATTTTCAAGCATATTAGCAACTACGTAATAGTTTCCTCTAATAAATAGTTAAGGAAAAGAACAATCACATAGTGTATTCTTAAATGCATATTTGAAAACCGGATTTGGAACCTGATGTGTCATCCCATCACCAGATTTCTCATAATTGATTAAGCATTCTTGCAATTGTGACTGTAATCCCCATACGTCTCCATGGCATGCCTATAAAGAAAGAAGTTGCAAATGAAAAAAAAAACATACTTGTAACAGAAATTTCTTTATGCAATTCAATAATTAGAGGTTGAAAAAAAAAAGATCACTTGTCACAAAAATTTCTTCATGCAAATCCAATAAGGAACAGAACAATCACATAGTGTATTTGTATCAAGCTCTACATAAACAAACACAATACTGAGCTTAATAACCGGTAAAATAAATAACGTAATATTGCAATAAGTAATTTGAGACCATATTCACCATTTTAACTAACTTGATACAAATGCTAAATTAAAACTTACAGTTGTTGGGCGGGTTTTGTTCAAGATTCAAGAACCTCAATAGCAACCTGCACTTGTGTCATTTACATAAATGAAAACCAAAACGTCTAAATCATGCACACGTAACTGATTATACTAACCTACAAAAAGATGATGATGATGATGATGATGATGATGGCGGCTCTTTTTTTTTCTTTTTGGTTCGGTATTTTTGTTTTAGGGTTTTTTTGTGTGTTTTTTGCTTGAAGAAAGGGATACCGAATAAATTTCAGTTTATCCTCCAAATTTTCCTGCATGTTTTATAATTATTAGGAACCATATTTAAGGAAAAGATATGTATCATTAATACCTGGTAAACATTGTATATTTAATTTTGCAGGATATAACTCAAAAGTTAAGTTGATCTAGTGGTAAGATTACTAATTAATGAACCAACAAATCATAGGTTCGAATCTTGCACCATGACTTTTTTAAAAAAATAAATCCGAATTTGTATTAAATATGATTAGGTGGACAACTTATGATTATGTGGCATTTTTATGATTATGTGGCATTGAGGTGGCATTTACGTGGCATTATCTACGTGTAACGCCTCCTGTTATATATAATGTGTGTGTATATATATATATATATATATATATATATATATATATATATATATATATATATAACTTTATATTCCTTTTATATATAACTTTATATTTTATATATAACTTTGATCATTTAAACATGCATATTTTAACGTTACAAATAAATTACCAATCGATAAAACCTTAAACGTTATGATTCGCGATAAACCAAACTTAGACTATCAAACCACTAAAACTTGCCATATACTATATAGGTCGTGTGCTGAAGCCGTTTCCTTTCATCGTTTGAGTAACGATACTACTACCACTACGGTACTACTAAGGTGAGTTCATAGCCCACACTTAAACTTTTAAATCCTTTTGTGGGGAGATACATGCTACAAACATGAACACAAACTTTTTGTATGCTATGACTGATGTTATTATTGCTTAAGTAGCTATTGCCAAAAGTCCCTCAATCATGAACCTTAATCACTTGCGAGTGAACGTAAATAGTTGTGAATAGATCTATTTGGGACTGACAATTCCCGTTTGGGTCTGCTAAGATGAGCCACCCAGGCGCACTTTATTTGAACAAACTTATGGGTTATTGGCAAATACCCATCTCGAGGGCCTATATACTTTACATCATTTTTATGCCTGTTAAGCATTGCGTGTCATGAGCTTAATGCAATAACAACTTGATTTTAACTCGTTTAATTGTAATTCGATGCAATTAACACTTATACTTGTGTTCAAACTATTAAACTTAAACCTATGAATACCACTCAACTTTTGTTGACTTTTAGCATGTTATCTCAGGTAACTAAAGGCTGGAACTCAAGGCACGGAGTGGGCATTAAACCCTGCACGGGTGGTTAAATAAATGTTTTATCATTCAAATCTAAATAAACGTGTCAACTATGAAACATCTTTGTATTTTAAATGCTTGAATTTTGAATGATAAACTTAAAACGTCTTTCTAAAGTCGTTTTCTTTGGTTATGATTAAAGATCCACTACGTAACACCCAATTAAGTCTTCCGCTGTTGTTATCCGAAATTGGGGGGTGTTACAAGTACACTCGCTGTTGATATAAATAATGCCTAAAAACGTTATTAACATCTTTCGATATCTCTACGTTTTGATAATCACAAAATGTAAAATCATTAAACGAAAGATTATGACGTAAACAAGTATTTAGTTGTAAATATCTATTTTAACAACTTAATCACTTAAGGTATGAATAAACAAATGCTTAATGCATTATATGATCAAAGGAACATTTTCTTAATCACTAGATTTTTTATAAAATGACACAAACATTTTATATCTTTTAGAAAAATATTTTTGGTATTAAATAAATATATTTAATCTATTATAAATATATGAATTCAAATTTTCAACCAAAAATGGCAAAAATGTTCCAGAAAAACCTTCCCCACAAAAAGACAAAGCTGAGCAACGTTCAGATTGGGCGGCCCCCTTAATTATTAAGGGGACCGCCCCGCTCCTCTAGCTCCTCAGCTTTGCCTATAAATACTGGTTCATTCCTGGACTTTTTCCTCACCTTTTGCACCCCAAACCTTCTGTTCTAAATCTCTTCTTACATCTTTCTAAATCCTTTGATCATATACTCTTAAGCATTGGTTTCCAAGTGATCCAAGCTTCTACCATCCAAGTGCAAAAGAAGAATACTTCTATCCCTCAAGACAAGAAGTATTACAACTTGGTGTTTCTCTTCCATCCAAGTTGTTGGTGTATCATAATTGTAAATCATTCATTCATTTGTACAAGTTGTGTATATTTGTTAGATAGGTGTGTGCATAATTGTTTAGGCTAGATTAGTGTGTAAGTAGTGAAGTTGTGAAGAAGTTAAGGTGTGTAAGTAGTGAAGGTGTGAAGAAGTAGAAGAGTATATAAGTAGTGCTAGGTCGTGAAGTAGTTGTGAAGCCGTAGTGAAGAAGTCGTGAAGAAGTTGTGATTGAAGTTGTGAGATTGGTTCTAGCTACGATTAGAACTCGACATTTAGCTTTGTGTCGTAAAATTGGTGTAAGCTAAAGTTGTGTAAGGTTTTCTTCGCCATAAGGGAGCTTGTTGATATAGTGAAGAAAACTCTCGAGTTAGGTGCTCGAGGAGTGGAGTAGGGCAAGGAAGGTGTCCTTGTAGCCGAACCACTATAAATCCTTTGTCTCACGGTTAGATCTTTCCATCTCTATCTTTCATTTCATTTCATTACTTTACTTGCATTGTTAATTTAGATCTACTTATATTAGTTCATATTGTTCAAGAGTTGAGTTCACATAAATTCGAATCTAAGTTTTTAAAAGTAAACAAGGGTTTTTTATAATAAATTAAAAAGACGTAAAACTATTCAACCCCCCTTCTAGTTTTCCACAATTGGTATCAAGAGCCACGTCAAACAAGATTTTTAAAATAAATTGTATTTTAAAACTTGAAACGATCTATGGAATCCGAAAAATATTTAGAAGGGCAATCTATGCAAAGACCACCACTATTTGAAAGTGATGGTTTTCTTTATTGGAAAAATAGATTCGAAACTTATGTGAAATCAAAAGATCTTGATCTTTGGCATGTTATTACCTATGGTGATTTTCCCCCTATTCAAAATAATCCTTTAACTAAAATAGATGAAATTGTACCTTTTGAAAAACAAAATGATGATTTGAAAAAGAAACTAGCAAAAAATAATGAGGCTAAAATGGTAATTTATAATGCATTACCACGCAAAGATTATGAACGAATTTTTATGTGTCAAACCGCAAAAGAAATTTGGGATTCTTTATTAATCACTCACCAAGGTAATAGTCAAGTCAAAGACAACAAAATAGATCTTCTTGTTCAACAATATGAACAATTTACAATTCCTGAAGAGGAATCTATTGATAATGCATTTGCTAAATTTAACACAATTATCACAAGTTTAAAAGCACTTGATGAGACTTTTTCTAGCAAAAATTGTGTAAGGAAATTTCTTAGGGCATTACATCCAAAATGGCGCGCGAAGGTCACGGCTATTGAAGAATCGAAGAACTTGATGACGTTATCGCTTGACGAACTTATCGGCAACTTGAAGGTCCATGAAGAAATTATAAAGAGAGACTCGGAAACGGTCAAAAGCAAGAAAGATCAAATCAAATCTCTTGCGCTAAAAGCCAAAAAGGAACTTAGTGATGATGATGATTCAAGTGACGATAGTGAAGACGAAGAATATGCAATGGCCGTAAGAGAGTTCAAGAAATTTTTCAAGAGACGAGGAAGATTCACAAGACAACCACAAGATGAAAGTAGATCGCTTCAAAGAAATAGGAATGATAACTACGGGAAAAGAAAGTGCTTTAGATGTGGAAGCCAAAACCATCTCATTGGCGAATGTCCAAAGCCACCGGATTATGATTACCATAGCGCCTTTGTTAGTGGAACATGGAGTGATAGCGACAAAGACGAAGCGGACAAAGCAAACGACGAAAAATGTCTTGTAGCTCAAGTTACCGATGAAATATGTCTAGGAATAAATTTGGAGCCCGACGAATGGATTAAAGATAGTGGATGCTCGAAGCACATGACGGGAAACCGCAAGCTATTCTCCTCCTACAAGGCATACAACGGAGGTAATGTTATTTTCGGTAGTGACTTTCGTGGAAAAATCATTGGCAAAGGTACGATTTCTCAAGACTCCCTAACTATTGAAAATGTTGAGCATGTAGATAATTTAACATACAACTTGCTTAGTATAGGACAAATATGCGATAATAAGTGTAGGGTTACCTTTACCAATAAAGATAGCGAAATAGTTAAGGACGGAAAGGTCATAGGTAGAGGAATTAGGAAAGGTGGCGTTTATGTCATGAAACTAGGAAATAAACCGGAAGATAAAATATGTCTAGCAACCTTAGATGAAAACTCTACATTGTGGCATAGGAGATTAGGTCATGCAAACATGCAACAAATACAATCCCTAGCCTCTAAGGAATTAGTTAGAAATTTGCCAAACCTAAGATATTATAGGTGATGTAAAATATAAATCAACATATTAAAATATAAACGCAGCGGAAAACATCACCAACAAGGATCCATATAGCCATATGATCAATCATAGAATTAAACAAACAAGTTTTATACCTTTGTAGCGTGATCCAGGTAACACCACCAATATCACCAATATGAGATGGAGAAACCCAAGAGATCAATGATGTTGATCTCCTCTAAGAATGAAACACACTACACGTCACGGATAACCACCCGATGCTAGTCTTGATCACATAACACGCGATCTAGCCTTGAACTACATTAGAATAAGGTTAGATGAGATCTAAAAACACAAACCCTAATATGGGTGTGTTTTATTTCGTGGTTATTGAGGAGAGGAAGAGGAGAGAAAGTTGGTTAGTAATTAATTATTAATCCATCTCCTTAATGACAAATCAATTAGGAGATAATCAAGGAAAAGTTACACTTAACCCCTTGATCTTTCTCTCTTGTTCTCTTAACCATGGCCGGCCTTATGGAGCTTCAAATGGGCTTGCCCATTTGTTGGTCCAATATAATAAACTAAGTACTAGCTTAGTTATTAGTAGCCCGTTATCGATCCCAAGTTACGTAGTCATATATATAGTGTAAATACGGTAAATACAATATATAAAATGGTATCTCTGTGTATAAGTGTGTGACCCCATAGGCTCACATATGTCTAGCCATATAATTATTTATTATGACATGAGCATACTCCAACAGCTCCCACTTGCGACGTCATAATAATCAAGTAATTATACAAGCAATGGTTAGCGTCTAGCAACACGCCAATGCCCCTAGAAATATGTGAGGTTAGTTTCTTAAACATCTCATTTTAGATGGTTTATGTGTCATCTATCCTTTTGTTATAGATACCATGTTGAACATTAGACATGGATCAAATGTCATTCTAATATTTCAACCATTATGTTTCTCGATATAGATATTGAACAAGATTACCAAGTGGGTTAAGATTCATCTTAATCTCATTTGGGTACGGCCATACAAACATCTGTCCAATTCATCGAGGGGCCCAATAGTATCTAACTCCATAACATGTGGAGGAACAAATCCTGTTTTGACTACACGTGTCATTCACATGCTTCATATCACTCCTGATAATGGCTTTTATAACTACCTTATTCAGGACAGCGTTTAACCATATCAAGGAATGAAATTCCACACATGCATGACCTGCTTGCATCTCAAGTCTAAGGATAAGAGACATAACCTCTTGCGAGATTCACTATTGACGACGATCCATGTAGTGAATACTCGTAGGTTGGGTCAATCCAATGTTCATCATAATGAACAACATGTGAGTGTGGCAAATAAATCACCAACACGCTCACATTTGCCTTAATTTTATGATACTCCCGTATCGTCAACCGACAATGGATAATTTTAGAATAAATAAATTATTCATGGATTAAACATGCAAATATAGAACACAGTAGTATAAATGAAGACGATCATACCAGGTATATCAATTCATTGTATAATACGACTGCTTACAGTTCCATTATCCAAATACTAAAAACAGATATGCATAAGACTACTCATAGGTAGTGATGACGTATAGTCCGCATTCGGGTCACGAACCCGACCAATGGACGCTACTACCACTCAAGCCCATCACGAATGGGCTCAAGACCATCACGAATGGGCTATCACGATAACGGTTTGGGCTCATGAAGGCCCAAACCCGAAGTTATTTATGGTCTTGATATAGGATATCTCTTATTTATGAGATATGTATCAAACAACCGACCTATGCGGGATACGCCGAGGAGTGAGGAACACGAAACCAACAAGGATTTCGTGTGTATATAAAGGGTCTCTTGACTCTCATTAAAGGTACGATCTAATAACCCTAACTCTTCAACTAAACCCTAAAACCGATTACTTACTCTCACGCCGGAGGATAATCGTGGGTGACAATCCCACGATAAGCCTAACGGTGTCTTTTTGTTTTCTTAGTGCGCAGGTCTCAAGCATTAAGATCTAATTGGTACGGAAACAAGGAACGCCCAACTTTTGTATCAACAAGTGGCGCCATCCGTGGGACCGTACACTAAGAACTCTACGAAGAACTAGAATGACGAAGCATGGAAACCCAAATCAGCGGACTCCGCAGGCAAAGAAAATGCATGACGACCTACTGGGGAAGAAGCAGCAAACTGATTCAGCCGCTAAGCAGGCCTCTGGAACAACCAGTGCGCCCAAAAGCCTAGGATCATACTCAGATCTGGCTTTTACTCCAATAGAACCGCTCACAAGGACTACCCATGCTACTACGACAACCACTAGCGCGGTAGAACTACTGCGCACTCCTTTCACCATGTCAGAATTAGACATCACTGAACCGCCAAATGCGCCTATCCGAAACAAGGGTCCTGATGTAGAAACAAAAATCCTCGCGCTAGAAGGAGTCACGCCTGAACTAGCGCCAAGTGATTTCGTATCTCAAAACTATGAAACCTTGGCTGCGCTTATGCGAGAGGAAGCGAAAAAGAGGTCAAGTCAGAGTCTGCAAGCCCGGCTCAACTTCGACCCTGAGCATGAAGCATCCCCACCACATTACCGAAAGGAAAGGCACGAGAAGGATGGCCACCGACACCCAGTGTTTACTAGGATCGGAAGGAAAGTTGTGGGCGATGAAGCAGCCGACTTACAGTCTCTGGAGGAGCATGAAGATGATGGACGGCGCACCAATGTCCACGCTAGACTTGGCAGACTTCATCATCGAAAAACCAGACACCGATGCTGCACCTTTACTGAGTGAGGTAGAACTACAAGAGCCATGGGTCCTGTTCACGGACGGATCTTCATGCCTAGACGGATCGGGCGCAGGCCTTATCCTCACCAACCCAGAAGGAATGGAATTCACTTACGCACTGCGCTTTGAATTCACAGCCACGAACAACGAGGCAGAATATGAAGCCCTAATCGCTGGATTACACATTGCAACTCGAATGGGCATACGCAACCTAGAAGCAAATGTGGATTCTCGATTAGTAGCCAACCATGTGTTGGGCGAATATGTGGCTAAAGAGGATAACATGGTCCATTACCTCGACAAGACCAAGTCACTAATCCAAGGTTTTGACAGGTTTACCATTAAACAAGTTCCTAGAAGGGAGAACAAAAAGGCGGATGCACTAAGCAAAATCGCATCTACAAGCTTCGCGCACCTGTCAAAACAAGTATTGGTGGAGATCCTAAAAAACAAATCCATCTCGGAAATGGAGATATCTACGGTGATAGAAGAGCATGATCCTACATGGATGACCCCTATTATCGAATTCATAAGTTAGAGCAAATTGCCCGAGGAGCAGAAAGACGCTCGACGGATACGGCGCACAGCGAAAAGGTTTGAACTTCGAGATGGTATCCTATATCGGTGCTCATTTCTACAACCATGGCTTAGATGCGTTGGACCTCTTCAGGCAGATTACGTACTCCGAGATATTCACGCCGGTTCATGCAGTATGCACTCAGGACCACGGTCCGTTGTAGCACGAGCCCTGCGGTCAGGATACTACTGGCCCACTATGCATCGCGATGCGCGCGATGTGATAAAGAAATGTAGCGACTGCCAAGTTCATAGACCCATCCCGCGCAGACCACAACAAGAACTAACGCCTATCACTTCTCCATGGCCATTCTATAAGTGGGGTATCGACATTGCGGGTCCCTTCCCTGTTGCAGCGGGGGGACTAAAATTTCTTATTGTGGCAATAGACTACTTCACTAAGTGGATTGAAGCAAAAGCAGTGGCGACAATCACAGGTAATCAAGTAAAACGATTCGTTTGGGAAAATATTGTATGCCGCTTTGGATTACCTGGGGAGATCGTTTCGGACAACGGAAAACAATTCCGTGATAACCCGTTCAAAGACTGGTGCGCAGAGCTAAATATTACACAACACTTCGCGTCAGTTAAACACCCACAAACCAATGGTTTGGTTGAGCGCGCAAATCGAAGTCTAGGCGAAGGAATTAAAGCGCGCCTAGACAAGCACAAAGGAAGATGGGTGGATGAATTGTCGCATGTCTTATGGGCGCACCGCACGACAATCAAAGTTAGCAATGGAGACACTCCTTTTTCTCTTGTCTATGGGACAGAAGCTGTCATACCAGCTGAAATTGGGATGCCAACTATTCGTACCGCGGAAGTTAATGTTGCAACCAATGACGACGAACGACGTATTGACTTGGACCTATTGGAAGAAAGGCGCGAACGCGCAGCTATACGTGAAGCAAAAGCCAAGTCAAAAATGAAGGGATACTACGATGCTAAAGTTTGAAGCACCTCATTCAGACTAGGCGACTTTGTATATCGCGCTAATGATGAGAGCCACGCAGAAGATACAGGTAAACTAGGACCAAAGTGGGAAGGACCCTATGAGGTCGTTGAAGCACTAGGTAAAGGCGCGTACAAGCTGCGTGACATGGATGGCCGTGAGCTACAACGCACATGGAATGTTTGCAATCTCAAGAGATGCTATCTTTAGGAAAGGTTATGACCCAACACACGGACACCCCCGCACTTTAGTAAGTGCTCAATAAATATCCGTGTATTTACATTTTGTTTCATTTAGGCAAATATTTTTTCTTTTTACAAAAACTTGCAAGTATTAATTCAATGTCGCGGTTTCTAGCTAATTCCGCGACACATTTCACTTTATTGTTTACATTTTATTTATGTCTCAATATTGTTGTTACTTTACTTTCTGCCTACATGGCGTGCATGCACTTATTAAAACCCACGATGGTAAAAGGATGAGTAAACCTACTAAATAACTCGTTGAGTAAGAGGGTTGCAAACCCATCAACATTGGATCACGCATCCTTGTTAAACACCTTACTCTCAAGACGTTGGAGTAAGTCCAATGTGCATCCCACGACGGATACACAACAACGCACACTGTGCACGTTTAACAAATTAGGAGTTAAGACACTTAGCTCCTTGATATGATACTTGCAGTACGCTGCATATCAATCCATACACTTGCAAATTTTATGAACTTCATACACGATTGTGAATTCTTATAAATTTTCTTAAGTATGTACACAACAGTTTGATTCTTAGACAAAACATAGAAGTCTTTTACGCAAAGACAAAATAACTAAGTACAAACATTATAACCATAATCAAATTTGATACAATATGCGTACAATCGTATTTTTCTAATCAACATTTTATTACGGACTACGAGTTCATACAAGATATAGACTTAACATGCACATGTGCAACAAAATGTTAATCTATTACAAAAAATTACCAAGACAAAAAATCTAAAAGCTATGGGTGCGTCTAAGCCCAGAACCGCCAACATGGTACGCAGCACGACCAGTTCCCTCAAGCTCCTGCAGAAGACCACTATCTTGGGGCGACACCATTGGTACGCTAACGGGCACTCCATCAGACCTAGGAATATGCGCAGCACCGACACCGCAAAGGATGGCCTTCCCCTTCACACCCTGCTTCTTCGCAAGCCTCATAGCATGGGCCTCTAAGGACTCCTTCAGAGAAATTTCCTTTTCAAGGGCAAAAGGATCCAGGATGTTGCGAGGGCGAGCGAAGATAGGTACCTGCAGCTGCGATTCATCTGGCTTGAGAAAATAGTCAGCTTGTGCCTCTGCACCCTCCGCTGCATGCCTAGCCAAGGTTAACCCATCCATAATAACACTTATGGGGTAATCTTGGTCGCGCTCCAGTTGAGCAATGTAAGGAAGGTCTAGCAGCTTCATCTTTTCCATGGCAGCGACAAGCTCATCGAAGGAATCAGCATTATATTCGGGCACTTGTGTGGCAGGCACCTTCAACAATCCGCTCTCAGAGAGCTCCTCTATAGCCTGCGCCTTGCCACGCGCAAGCGCACGCTCCACAACTTCCCCAAAAGCCTCCCGCACCTCTTGGGATTCCAAAGTACCCAAGGCAGCAAGGCGTAACCCATGGCTGATAAGCCACCTGCGCTCAGCGATAGAAGATACCAGATGGGGATACAGCTCTTCGTTATACTCGATACTGAGCTTGCGCAGCTTGAATTATTGCTTCTTCAGCGACTCCGCCACAGCCTTGCGGAAATCATCTAGTCTGGCGAAGTGAGCGCTCTTGTTCTGCTCCATATACTTCAAGGCCCAAAGGCAAGTGGCCTTGTACTCTTTTGCGCCAGCGCGCTCTTGGTTCACTTGAGAAAACAACGATAGCCTCTCATCAGCAAGCTTCTGAGCATACACAGTGGTCGACTCTACCTCAGCCTGAGCATCAGCTAACTGCACCTTCAGTAGCGCAATTTCCTTATCCTTCTGCGCACTGCTGCTACCTTCACCCGCATGCCTAGCTTTGAGCTGTGCAACCAATGACGCTTCATGCACAACAGCCAAGCTTAACTCCTCAATCAACTGGTCCGTAGGCACATCTTCAGAAGCCTTTGTCCCAGACTCTTGGCCCCCTGCGCAAGAAGATCAGTAGGCGAGGGACTCGCCTTGGGTGGCGATTCCCCAGCGCGCGTTGCAGCATCACCAGCATCTCCAACACTGCACGCAAAAGGTAAGGGTTAAAGTTATACTATAATATCAACGCATACTATGTGTCAAAGTTTCAAAGACACAAGTCTAATTACTTACTTGAGGAGAGGAGTTTTAGTTGTATCCTTCTGCGTCGCATTCTCCTCTGATGATGATTGCTCACTAGAGATAAGATGGCGCCTTCTTTTGGACGTACCAGCGCCATCATCCCCAGCAACTGTCTTGCGCTTCACCCCTTGGCCAGCACCTTCTTGCCCACTTTCAGACATGGCAAACTCCCCACTTTCTGACGAATCAGTCTGCGATAGCTCTTCTACATGGATTTGTACCTCAGGAGTGGGAAAACTGCGCAGAGGAGTCGCCTCTAAAACAATTGGGGGCGTATCCTCTGACTCCTCCTGCACGATTTCCATCGTGCGCCCCGCGGTAGCCTGTAGAACTGGCTCCTCGCCATCTCTCAAAGGGCGCACCCCTACAGTCACTTGTTTCGGCCTCTCCAAGCGAACAACACTGAATAGATCCATCTCTGCGCAACAAACAACAAACAAACACAAAATGAGTTAGATAAGCTACAAAGGGAAGAACGCTTACAACTACTAAGCGAAGAGGAAGGAAGAGACAAGCACCCACCCCGGCTATTCTCGTCCAAAAAAGTTGGCACCTCCTCCGGACTACCGAAGTAATTGCGACTGATGCCCATGTGTACCAAAAACTCCTCTGGATACGCCTTGATTGGTATGCGATTGGCATTAATCGTCTCCGCATCTTCTGCGCTATACGTTCCGGGGATGGGGCGCTCATCTCTCGGTAATGATTCTTGGGTATAGAACTCAAAAATCCATGGAAAAATGCACTATCAACCCAAAAGAACTTCTCCCTCCAGTTCCTCAGCGCGTCTAACTTTTCCGTATAGCACTGCAGCGGCCCTGCGCGCTTGGAAAAGGACACCCACCCGTTTGACCACGAGGTGTGATAAAACGCGCGGAATAGATGGATTGTGGGTTCAATCGCCAACAGGCGACAATTTACTTCAAAATTGGTTATTTTTGCTGCACCTATATAGTGCAGTTGGGAAATATGAAGACGATAGTGGTTTAGAATATCGCACAAAAATAGGGAAATGGGCACACATTGGTTAGCGAATTCGAAGAAACGTGTGTATACCCCTACCTTCCCTTGAGGGAAGTTCGCTATTGACGCAGTTGCCACCGGAACCACCGGGTGCAATGCGATAGGGATGTAATAATCTGAGGTGAACTGATGAAGTTCGTCCTCAGATATATCGGAATTAAAATCAGATAACTGAAGAACCATGGTTGGAATTTAAAGGATTCTGAAGCGCACGCGCTGTTACCTTAGGAGTTGTTGATTTCTTGTTCGCTGTTTAAAGTTTTTAACAATGGCGGCAATGGATGATTTTTACTGTGATAAGCACAGTGAAATGGAAATGACACCTTATATAGGGTTACACATATTCATGGATGGATGACACGTGCACCCCACTTGCTCTAATCGTGTGGCTGGGAAGCCAAAAGGTGAAGCACTTTTTCACCCACCCCTCACGATTTACGAAGGAGATATGGATGTACTTGGACTAGATTAATTTGCTTTTTTAGGCGGGAAATACTTGAAACTTCTCCGCTACGCATCCCGGAATACTTTTTTGCTACATTTGTTAGTCTAGCATCCGCAGTCGTTACACTACGCATACTAGACTGGGGGGACATGATGACGTATAGTCCGCATTCGGGTCACGAACCCGACCAATGGACGCTACTACCACTCAAGCCCATCACGAATGGGCTCAAGACCATCACGAATGGGCTATCATGATAACGGTTTGGGCTCACGAAGGCCCAAACCCGAAGTTATTTATGGTCTTGATATAGGATATCTCTTATTTATGAGATATGTATCAAACAACCGACCTATGCGGGATACGCCGAGGAGTGAGGAACACGAAACCAACAAGGATTTCGTGTGTATATAAAGGGTCTCTTGACTCTCATTAAAGGTACGATCTAATAACCCTAACTCTTCAACTAAACCCTAAAACCGATTACTTACTCTCACGCCGGAGGATAATCGTGTGAGATAATCCCACGATAAGCCTAACGGTGTCTTTTTGTTTTCTTAGTGCGCAGGTCTCAAGCATTAAGATCTAATTGGTACGGAAACAAGGAACGCCCAACTTTTGTATCAACAGGTAGGAATCCGATGTTCTCACCATGATCAAATTATGTTGTACAAGACAACAAGTAGTCATCCGAGTAAACTTTGAGAATACTTATTTCAAAACTCATGAAAGGTTTGAATGATGATTGTCCTTTGTATGTGTGCATTCAAGTACCAGACGAGTGTTGCAACAATACATTCCATAGGGTGTTTGAAGCCAGCAAAACACCTACATTAGACCGTCATCTGTACAGTTTCTCAAACTATAAAGTATTCTTATTCTTTTAATGTATAACGCACTAGTGCTCTCAGTCAAGCACATCTAGTCAGCAATTTCATCATTCATGATGACATCCTACCACGACTAGGGTTGAGTATCATCTCAGTTAAATAAGCATCAGCGTATGCAAACAAAACAGAGTTCCTCAAATATTCGTAAACGTTTGAACATATCTTTGGTCCTTTGTAGGTCCATTATAATGTTCTTTTAACAATTATTTAATGACTTTCACTTAGATATTTGTTGTTATCAAATCATCTTGCATTCATGCAAATGATATATACATAGTCCAATGCATAATATGACTTACATGATGAATCCTTTAGTTGAACTTAAGATTTTCACTCATGTGTTCAATCTCATCAAGTGAGATTGATCATTGAGACTCCCCTCAATAACGTGTCATATTATGTTTAGACTTAATAGCCGCTTATGTTTATTCTAATAAACATATACATAACAAGGTTGTATGTCTTATTTTATAAATCCCTCAAGAGAAACTTCATTCCAAGCTAAGGATTAAAGTCTAGCTTAGATGGAATATTGTTTCTAATATGTTAATGACATATGAGATTTAAGAAAATAAATACAGTGCTCCAACTTGCTCTTAGCGCACTTAGGAATAATCTTATTAATCAAAATCAAATGAATGATTTTATAATTAACTCAAGATCTTTGCTCCTAGATGCATGATCTAATCCACACATGGATTATTTTATCTTGTATACATAATAAAGATTATATGGATTCATAAACCCATTTGATTACTCATCGTCCTCGCAAAGGTAATCAACAAGAAAGGTGTTTTGATATCCTATTGTCATATTTCATATACATGAAAACAGGTATGACAATTAATCATCTTTATACATTTAATGTTTGTAGGTAGGAAGATTTAGTCATAGTCAATTTCTCGAGTACGAGTAAACTCCTTTTACTACGCGTGCATTAAATGTGTGTACAAGTTTGTCCTTTTGAGTCTTCTCATCAAGAAACTCATTCTTAACCTCGCAATCTAACTGATTGGTAAGAGATCAATCAAGCTCCATGAGTGATTATCTTTCAAGGACTGCATCTTAACATTCATAGTTTTGAGCTATTCATCAGATACAAGATCGGATAATGCATCTCAGTAGTTAGCAGGTTCACTATGATCCTCTAACTTATATCCCTTAGCATTGATATAAAAAACTATATCATTCAGGTGCAAGAGGTATCCTTGCGGATCTATGAATGAGAGATATCAATCTATGGTTTAACATGTGCATGTTCAACCTTAGTATGACATTAGCAAGTGTACTCAGAAGGTTGCTCTTGAATAACTTCAAGATCTAAAGGTGCTCCCACTTGCTTTTGTATGTAGAGACTAATCTCTAGATACTCAGCATCTTGAGTAACAATAAATTGTTTTCAAGTGGGACATCTAAAATACATCGTTTATTCTTGACTCTAGTTTGTTAATTACCTACTCTTAGGTAGTTAACAAATTCAGAACTTCAATTAAGACATAATGAGATTCATCCCATGCCATAATACAATGGTGTCTTAAATTCCTTCTGGGTTGGAATCATATTGAGTGTACACATGGCACACCCAATTTCTAACCTTGATAGCTTTGGAGGTAAAACAGTTTAAGTCATCAAGGATCAAACAATATCAATAGTGTTTGATTTTCCTTGATAGACATACCATAAAGTTGTGGTATTCCATGAGGACTGATGTTGTGAGACTATCACACAACTCATTAGATGAACTTATACTTTTTGGCTTACATATCTGCCAACCAAGTCAAACCAGATGGCATCAATAGTAATTTTAGCCTACTGTATACTTTAATTCATGTGCATGTTTTGACTAGAAAACATAAACATTTAATATTATACGTCGTAAGTGTACATGTCTTAACAAGAAGACATAACAAATCAACGTCTTACTTTACGTTATAAGTCTTTCAACAATTAACGGAAATTATGTTTGTGTCTTTACAAGAGACCTAAACATATTCAACTAAAGTAATTACGAGCGCCGACACTTGGCCTCAATAGTAATTTCAAGTTAATTTCATACTTCATGATTATGACTTTACAAGAAGACATAATCATATTTACTAAACAATTCAGTGAATATGTTGAAGTAGTTTTTCATGTTATCTTGATATTTGTTCTAATTTAGGGCAACATACATTTTATGTGTAGAAGTCCTAGTAGAATCTTAGTTTCTTACCTTGCAGTCAAGAAAAACCATTATGTCATATTGTTATATGTTGTACCTTGCACACATTAAGATTTCTCCCACTTGTGCATGGCACAACATCATGAGAGTATACAAGCACCACTACGCTCGTGTGTTTGTATGAGCAATATGACAATGTCTAAGATAACATATGATTTTTAGTCAAAATCAAAATATAGATATGTAGAACTTTATCGTTTTAATAATGAATCATGCATAACAAGTTTATGGATAACATTTCAGGAAGCAACATCAGGAACGCGACAAGTTATCTTATAAAATTTATGCAATGGTTCTTATATAAACTATGATGCTTAACATGTGGAAAGTAATGTATTATTTCAAGACAATCTGGAAATAAGATGGGCAATTTGTAAGGTAATAAAGCTTACAACTCCCACTGGATTAGACAACATTACATGTGTTTCGTCACCAGTAATATGATCACGTAGCTCCCACTGGATTAGACAACATTTAATGTGTTTCATCACCAGTGGAGAGTGAGTGGCGATTGGATACTTTCCTTCTATCTTGAATATCTACACATTATTGCTAATGTGAGTCACCTTGACTAGTAAAAATGTACTTAGGTATTCAAGGAAGTGCATCAAGTTCTAACATATAGATGATGGGCTAGCCATTATTGCTATTTTAACTTGAAAATAGGTATGCATTTCCTCCATAATTGGTCTACTTTACCACAAGGGTATGTTGGACCTTAGTAGGTTTATTGGGTTAAGACAAACTACTAGGTAGTCATGTTAGTAATTGCCTTTACCACTTTGCGGTTTATTGATATTTTCTGTCTTCTAATTATTTAAACTCATTTTAGTTTGGTAGCTATAGAAAATGTGTTCTCTAGTTGTAATACCTGAAATTTAGAAAGCATGTAAAATGACCAAAATACCCCTGAAACTTTAAAAATGAATTAAAACACTTATAAAGTACAAAATAAATTCCGAATCTCTGGTAACGAACTACATATGAAGTAAAAATAATTTCGAGACAACATTTTAACATTTTTGCATGCCCTAAAATATATTATAAACTGAAAATATTAATTTTAGTATTTATTTGATATTTATAAATCCACTTAAAATCAAGATAATGACCAAATAAAATAGGAAACAAATTACAAATCAAATTGCTTTGATTCTATCCTATATGGGCTGAAGTTCCTGAGTCTCTTCCCCCTCCTAAGTCGGTTCTACATATATTATAAATCAAAATTCCATTTATTTTATTTATTTCAAAATACCGAAACCCGAAACAAATAAAAAGTCGGCAAACCAAAAATCCACCACTCCTTCATCCGATTTTTAGGAAGCTCTTGGGTATTTTTCTGGAGTTCATCATCATCCAAGAAGGCTAGGAAAAATGAGTGTTGGGTCGTAGGATTGCTCGTTCGTTCGTAGAAGGATTTTCCTTGTCGAATTCTTGATCCAAGAGGTATAAATTCCTATTATCCCTTCCACATGTTCGATTCTTCATGTAACATTTTTCTTATGTTCTTTAGGTCCTATATATTCTAAATAAAATACATAAACAGAACCATGCATGTTAAATCGATCATAATAATTTTAGAGGACAAAAACGTGTATAAAATCTAAAATACTCCATACGAATTTTCTGGGTTTGAAACTTATTTTATTTGAACTCTATATGACATATATAACTCTAGAAAAATACTGGTTCGATTTATTGAAGCCTATATAAGCCTTGTCGAATTATTTTGTGAATCGGATTTTAAAGAAAATTAAAGAAAAAAATAAAAACCTTATGAACGAGGCTAGGGTTAGGGTTTTAATGATTAGATCTGATTATTTAATTTTATTTTAAGGTTGTTTCAATGATTTAATAATGATGGGAATCTAGGGTTTAGTTTTGGCAATTTAAAAGTAAAACCGATTAGGGTTTTTAAATTAGAAGGGTGTGTTTTGCCAACTTTGAAACTTAAGGGTTATTTTTATAATGTTAATTAGGTCAGTACAAATGTATAAAAATTATAATATGAGGGTCCTTAGGTGTAAAATTTGCAAGATAATGATTTAATTGTTATTTTAGGGTTCGAATTGCAGTTTAATTAAGTAGAAGGACGAAAGGTGTAAATTCAGGAAACTTGTGATCATTTTGTGTAAATAATGTTATTAAGGAGGTAATATGTAATTTTGGGTAATTATGGGTTTGATGTGTAATTTGAATGAAGTTGTGATGTAAATTGTGATATTTGTAAACTAAAAGGACTAATTATGTAAATAGGTAAAACTTAGAGGTTCAATTCGTGTCATGCATAACTTTGAGAGTATATTCTGTAATTTTGGATATTATAGTGCTTGATGTGTAAATATAAACATGATAGGGGTTAAATTGTAAATTGTGTAAATATAGGGTTTGTTTTGTAATTAATGTAACTAGAGGGGTATGAAAGGTAATTTGTGAAACTTAAGGGATTAAAGTGTCATTCTAAATAACATGGGTATTTAAATAAGTAACTTAAAGTATTTTCATGATTAGACCTTTGAATTTGGTGAATTTACAATTAAAACCCTAAACTATGAAAACTTGTCATACATAACCCTAGACTTTTTTAACTAGCTAAAATATACCTTAATCCCATAATAAGGCTTGATTAATGACTTAACCTGAATTGGTGATATTATAATCTTTCTAATTATGGAAACTTGCTAATTCGGAAAACCTGCTAAATAAGGAAAGTTACTTAAAATGGAAAGATGACTAAAAAGCCACTTGTCATTCTGTCTTCTACTCCCTTAGGTTCGAGGAAGGAGTAATTTGATCCTTGTCAATTGCTATCCTTGTGTTCTGCTAATAAGGTACAGATATTCTGCCCTTCTTGTAAGGAGCCTTCGTTTCTCTTGATTTCTTATCTTGATTCGTTTTGGATTCCCAAAGCCATTGCTATGTTCCCTTGTATTGTGAACCTTAGATGGTGAACCTTTGCCTTGATCTTTTGTCTTGAATCTTGTCCTGAACCCTGCTGTGAACTTTGATAGGAACTTTGACTTGAACCCAAATATGATTGGACATTGTAAAGGGGATGAGAAAACCTTTTTGATTATTTATGAAAACGTTTTAAGAAAACTATTTTTAAGACTGTCTCTATGAAAAACTGTTTTGAAAAGACCATTTTTATGAAGACCATTTTGCAAGGTTATTTTTATAAGAAAACGTTTTAAAGGATTTTGAATCTTTGTCATTCATTTCTGAAATATCTTGACGTGAACCCTTTGCCATGAACCATTGATATTTGGACTTAGACTATTTGGACCTTTGCTGTGATATAGACCTTTGACTTTGACCTTCCAGTTTGATACCCGAGCCAAGTTCGTTTCCTAGCCATGAAGGTAACATGGCCGTGTCATTGATGCACCAATGGCATGACTCCAGTGTGTTCGAGTGATGTTACACACCGTCCCTATATTGTTCGTAACGTGCACATTATATTTATTATATTATTGTTCGAGGGGCGTATGGATGCATCCTAGGTTAGTGTTTGTATTAATGGATATTATATTATGTTGTTCGGTGATTGATGTTGTGTGCAATACACGTCTTTCACAAAGTTCGGGAACTAATCATTCCAATTTGAGACATGAGGTCACCCCTCATATTATCTGGTTACTTGAGAGGCATCCCCTCTAGATTGCTACAGGGTTACTATATTTGATTTGTTCGGGCTCGTGGAGGATTACTGATCCTTTTTATTTCCTTTTCTTTTCATTTCATTCTTATTCATATTCTTTGCTTATGACTTATATATTCCAATGCACTAAACTATACATGTTCATTTTCTTTTGCTTTCGTTTTCGTTTCTATATATCTGTTCACTGGGCTTTTTAAGCTCAGCCGCGTTTCTTTTTCCGCGGCAGGTTTTAGTTGGAAGCTGGGTATGAGTGAAAAGACTTTTGGACTTAGAAGACCTGGATAGTTATTCGGAAGTAGAGACTCTTAGAAGGATTTGCATTCGCAGACTTAGTATTTAGTTTTTGTTTCCTTGTATTTCAGTATTTCAATTGTAACCTTTGAGAACTCTTGTATTACTAATGAATGTATGCTTTGTTTTGATCTGATGTGAAACCATTAACGTGATACTTCTACCCTTGCCGGGTTGGGGTGTTACAATTATGGTATCAGAGAGACAGGCTGCGATTCGTAATACATTTACCCTTGACCTGTGTAAGTTAGGACCACTAAGTTTTCCCTGTAGGCGCTCGTAGGACAACCTTTGAAAATTTGCTTTAAGATTTCCCCATAGGAACGTAAGTTTTGACCGGTGAGGATTTGGGTAGACATTAGGATTCTGTTTTGTCTTTCCATTCGTGCTTATTCTGCATATTTCGTTAATCATTTTCGAAATCGTTCAGACGCATGGCACCTCCAGCACGCAACAAGTATCGTTAGGCAACTATTTTCGCTACTGGCCGAAAAAGGATTGGTAAGTTGAGAAGGACTAACAGGAGGATTTCGATCCCTGCTAGTATGTGGCCATGCCGGATTGAAGAAAGGATGACCGTGGTAAATATAAGTGGAAAGGAGATACATCTGCACGAGACGGAGGTAACCGATGGAGACGGCTTCGTGACTAGGTACCCGGGAAGGTGTCCCAAGTTCATAGAAGAAGGAGGAGTAGGGCGGGCTGAGCCTCGCAATTTGTATGGATGGGTGGATGACATAGGGGGTGAAGGAAGGAACCCTGAGGATGGTTTTGCTAGACGACCGCTGCCACAGCTCGAAGGGAACCGAAACGGATGGCTTAGTGAAGAAGATAAGGTGGACTCAGACTTGGAGTCAACCGCGAGTAACACGATCTTGGCATAGGGATAGAGCTCGAGTCATGTGTATGTTATTATTTAGACTTTTGTCTTAGGTTCCTCTTGGCATTAATATTGTACGAATTCCGTTGGATTATGGGGTTTTTCCCGAGTATTTAATAATAAGGCTTGAGCAATTTTTAGAATAATTTATGTGTAATATGGGTGTATCATGGTTCTCAACCTTTTAAGTATGTCAAGCTCATCTCGGCTATGAAAGCCAGAACTTTGATTTCCCATGGTTGCCTTGGTCTTCTGGCATCCATTAAAGATACCCTTTAGAAGTCCCTAGTATTGAAGTCGTTCTAGAACCCATTTCGTGCACCAATGAATGAACCTCATCTTGAGAGTTATTGGGCACCCTGAGTTTTCTGAGTATAATTCCTGGTGGAACCACCAAACTTCCCACCGGAGCGTGAAGTAGGATTTGACAGGTTACCTAGAGATTGTCTAGTCACCAAGCGAAGGTGTCTTTCAGATGTGTCCGGGATCATATAAATTGATTTGAGGAACCGGGAAGAGCAGCAACCGAAGACCAGGAAGTGAATTTACCTAAGGGTATATTCTGGGCGTATTTTAGTTTCGTTCGCGATAAAGAAGGATGGTGACTAGAGATAGCTGAACTGTGTTACTGTTAGGAGCCGATATTCATCCTCCCTGAAACGACTACGTGTTTGTTTAAATTTCAGAGCGCGAAGTTTCCTCCTGATGAATTAATTTTATTCTTAGAATCGCCTTCTGTATTCGCAAACGACTGCTATAACGATTAGGGACGCTAATAGTATTAGCTAAAGCTCTGATTGTTTTGTGAATTTGATAAATGATGTTTTTCTCGTGAGTACTTGGGCAAATGGTCATTGTATGACTTAATAGTACATTCGGAGACGAGGAAGAGCATGAAAATCATCTTTGCACTTTGTTAGTCATTTGTGCATACTGAGAGATTGATATTTGTTTAGACAACTGATGAAGCGAAAAGTGTACCGCTTTTAAGGGGTCATTTAAGCCCTAAATCGTATTTATTTGATCAAATATTGCCCTAAATCGTTCCTTTTGTTATTTTAGGTACTTTGGAGAAGAAATCTGGAAAAGGAAGCATTTTGGACGTTTTTTGAGCATAAAAGTGAAGAAAACGACAAAGTCTCAAAAATATGCTGGAAAGTACATGTGACGGCGTCAAGACTTGCTCTTGACGGCGTCACGTCTTGGCAAAAGTGGTGGATATGAAAAATACACATGATAAGCCAGTGAGATTTGCATTGGAATTCTGACGGCGTCACCCTTTGGAATGATCAAGGTCGTCACGGTTTAAGCTGAAGAATGACGGTGTCACCCTTAACCTTGACGGCGTCAGCTTCTGATAGGCCAGAACGGATTTTGGAGGTTTAAAGGGAGATGATGCGTGGGTTTTGCAACCTTACAACAGGTTTTACCTCTCGAGGGATCTCAAGAGGCTTACAACCCCACCAGGCAGTGTACCTGACCGATGTAGTATAGTGTAGTGGTAAGTACGGGGGATTGATCGTTCTCCACAGGGAATAGTGTTCGTTAGGTGTGAAAGGCTACTCTATTTAGGTCTAAGGGTTGAGGAAGATTCTTTTTATGTTTTTATAATTTTATGAAAGCAAGTAAAATCTCGGGTTTTGAAGGAGTGGGCGGAATTAGTTGCTAGTCAACTAACCCAAATTACTACAAATGCAAATAAAATAAAATAACAAAAAAATGAAAAGTGGTGAGAAACTTATGTGTAGAGAAATGTGTTTACTTAGATTTCCTTACTCCCTAACTATCTTTTACCGGTTAATTAGTGTGTATTAGTCGCGTGGATGACGGGTGTATTCCTTAATACCATTCGTGGGGTGGCGTACTTACTTCCCCAAACTCTACAAGCTCCTACTTCACTCCTATGTCGAGCCGGCTAGGAAGCTCCTAACATGGGATCACTAGAATTCGCTTGTGCATTAAATACAACCATAAAAACCTTTAGTACGCGTTTGGTTCATGTTTCTTAAGACGTTCAAGCAAGTTACCGAATAGGAAGTTAGCCAGTTTTCTTAAGCCTAACATAGATAAACAATCATCCAATACAACTAACAACACACTAACAACCAATAATCAATAGCTAGGTTTCATTAGATCTAAGCAAACACAAGATAAATTTAGCCTAACATGTTAAACAAAAGACAAGCATAAGATAGAATCAAACAACACATAGACATATTGAATGATTAATTGATAACTTATCTTTCAATGAAACATGGAAGATCTCAAGGCAAAAAGCCCTGAAAAAGTAGCTAAAATCGTCTTAGGGTTTTATCCCAAAATTCCACACACTAAGCTCTCTCTAATGACAAAAAATTAGAAAACTATATATAGACTTTGACCTCTGACGGCGTCACCTTATGCATTGTGACGCCGTCACCTCGCCGCTTTTAGGGTTCCCGGATGACCATCTTGACGCCGTCCCTCTTTAGCTCTTCAAAAATCCATTCTGGCTTATCAAGGCTTGACGCCGTCGGATCCTGAACGTGACGCCGTCCCCTTATGATTTAAGCCGTGACGCCCTTGATTTAGTTAAAGCGTGACGCCGTCAGAATTCTCATGCAAACTCACTGGCCCGTCATGAGTAAATTTCACATCCAACTTTTCTTGCCAAGGCATGACGCCGTCTGGAGTTAATGTTGACGCCGTCAAAGGTGACTTTCAGCACAATTTTGAGACTTTGCCGTTTTCTTCACTTTTATGCTCCAAAAACGTCCAAAATGCCTCCTTTTCCAGATTTCTCCTCAAAAGTACCTAAAATGATAAAAGGAACGATTTAGGGCAATATTTGATCAAATAAATACGATTTCGGGCTTAAATGACCCCTTAAAAGCGGTACACTTTTCGCCTCATCAAATACCCTTACACTTGAGATTTGCTTGTCCTCAAGCAAATGCGCTTTTATTCTAATCAAAATACAAGTTAGGGGTCATTTAATGCAAACATAAAAGTAATTACAACAAATAATCGTTCCACTTCAATCATAATAAGCACGGAGATTATATACTAGCACCTCACAAGTAGTGTTTAGATACTCACATCTCTCAAGTGTCATCAAAATAAATCTCATAAATGAAAACGGAAAATATCTCTCACTACCTGTCATAGCAAATAGATTACCATAGGCTTGGGAAAGGATCGAAAACCTCCTCCACTAGGCGTAAGCACCTAAGATAAACTATCAAAGAGGGCTTTTAAATGGGTTATAACGTTAGGTGTAGGGAAAAGGAAAACACGGTTTTGTTGGATAAAGGATATTTTACTGGTGGCGAGTTAAAAATCTTGATCAATTACATGTACTATACAACGTTGCTAAGCCAAGACTAGACTCGATCTTAAGCTAGAAACCAAAATAACAAAATAACAAAAACATAAAAATAAACATAAAATGAAACGGGATGGTAGTCCGTATGTTTTTTTCTACTTTTTTTTTTTTTTTTTTTTTTTTTTTTTTTTTTTTTTTTTTTTTTTTTTTGCATACACTTTTACCCTACCATCCAAAATGATACATCATAGGGGCGTTGCATCCCCTTACACTTGAACTTTTACATAACTTTACAAATAACTATTCTAATGACTCGAATTAAGATAATTGAAAAACTTGGAGTACTTTTAAAACATTTAGCACATATGGGGGTAATAAATGATGTTCTTCCCCATTACTCCATTACACTAGTACTTTACCCATGAGTCCCAATCGTCCCAAAACAATATGTACAAGGATATGACTCGACTTAGCAACCATGTAATCAACTAGATAATTAACTTGGGTTTAAACAAATGTTGTCACAATAATGCACTAAAGATGAGTGCATACAAGGTAGGCTAAGGCGATTTGGGTGTACATTTAAGTGGGGTGTAACAAATTCTTCCTTTAAGTAAAATGCTTAAAGGTCGAAACGAAAAGATAGGCTCTGAGGGGTGTACTAGGGGTATCGTGTACTAAAAATGAGTACAACGCAAAGGGTGTGGGAGAATTACTTGACCAATGTAGCCAACGTAATTATAACAAAAACACAGGTGTAAAACAATGGGTTAATCCTAATGCCTCTTATCATGTAGTAAATCTAACTACACGAATGTAGTCTCACTTGTGGCCTTGGAATGGTCCTAACGCAAGTTCTAGAATCTAAGTGCTACCGGTACACACATCATAGCATAAATGCTTTTCCTACCAATTCTAGGGGTGAACCTCACATATTTGGGGGTGGAAAATTTTTTAGTGGTACGGCTTTTGTGCTAGTCATATAACTCCTATCCGTGAGACGCTCATTAAGATCAAAGTTTCACTCCTATATGTTGTAAAAAATTTTAAATTTGGCACTAAAATTACCTTAACAAGTATTTCTCTCAGTTTTATTACACATCTACCATCAAACAAACAAAAATCAAGCGCAATTGTATTCTCTAAAATCGTACTTTTACCCTCCCCTTACACTTAAGATGAACATTGTCCCCAATGTTCAAATAACAAGATGTAAAAGAATAAAGTAAAAGAATGAAATCAAATACTCCCCTGATTCGCTCGTTGGATAATGAGATTACACGGTTAAATCTTCCTCCAAAGAGAATGTTGAAGCTCCATGACTAATGCATCGCCATAAGCTTGATTCAAAACATTTCCTTGTCCAAAATAACCTGTTGAACCTGAGAAAACAAACACGAAAACCTGCATAACATCGGCGGGATAAAATCTATATATAAGGATATAATGCTTGCGGAATGATAACTTTGCAGATTCCTGGAGATTATAAGTTGGAGATTTTAATAAAAACTTTTTATGAAAACAAAATTTTCAAAAATTTCTGGAAATTAAATCTGACGCCGTCAGGTTATAACCCTGACGCCGTCAGAAATGACCTGACAAAAATTTTCATTTTAAGTTTCCGGAAAATTTCTGGAAAAACCTTTACCTTACTTCCTGGAAATTCTGCAAAACATCATTATGACTCGATACAAGCATTTGACTCAAACAAATACGAATATGTATGCTAACTTATTATTATTATGATTCATGTTCATATGTGTTCTAATAAACCAATTTAGATTTCCCTTACACTTATCTTTTGCAAAATACCTTTATATGTAGTTAAGACGAAGTTAAAAACAACATAAAGCATTTTCACAAATTAGTTTTGAACATGAATCAATAAGAATAAAAATTAAACACACATACGGAAACAAATAAAATCAAACAAACAAATAAATAAACACACAAAGCAAATAAAACAAATAAAGCTTGGGTTGCCTCCCAAGAAGCGCCTTTCTTTATTAACGAGTCTTGTAGCTAGACTCAAAGTCACGTACATTACGTGACTCCATCATCGGTCACGGTTCCTAGGCCATTCTCCTTCCCGGTTTTATATTCCGGTCCTAATTTCAAACAATCCTTGTAGAAACCGAATATCCTTTCCATAACATAGTCTACTCCTTTACTTCTATCCTTATCATTCCTATAGTAGACCGCTTGTTTAAGCTCCTTCTCAACATTTGACAAGTGTTGGAATTGTTCTATCTTATATGGCATTTGGTAGCTTACTTCATCGGTCTCATCCTTAAATCTAACTATCCCCAAGGAAGGTTCATAAGTCATTCTAGAGACCTCAACAAATGGTTTTCCAAAAACCACTTGAGTCAAGGATGCATCGACTATTGGACGGATATCTTCTACAATTACAAAGTCGGTGACATAAGTGAAGTTTCCTACATAAACCGGTAATCCCTTAACTCTTCCCGTGAAGTTACTCATCCAACCCTTGTCAGGGAACATCCTATACCCAAGTTGATTTTTCATTATCAAGTTGTAGTGGGCTCTAGTCATGATGTTTATGGGCGATCTAAGGTCGATATAAGCTTTCCACACATGTAGATGCCCTATGTTGCATGGTATGTTGAGATTAGAAGGGTCGCCTATTTCTATGATTGGTCTACCTAGGAAGTATGGTGTCTCGGGGTCATCGAATAAGTTTGTATGATATGCACGCTCTTCCTTAGTGGGTAGCCTATTGAAGTAGTCCTCATCATCATCTACTTCTTCAATCACACTTGTCCTAACTTCCTTATCAACCTCGACTTTCCTATCCTCATCCTTAGGTTCACTATTATCCTCATTCCTATCAATTGGTTTAATAGTGACAATGTTGACAAAGTGGACGTGTTTGGATGAAGAAGGGTCTTTGACTTGGGGTCCGCTATTTGTGTTCCTAGCGTCCTTATGTGGAGGTGATAACACTTGGTTATGGAGGGCTTTCAACAAGTTGTCAATTTTATTGGTCATCTCAGTTTGTTGTTGATTGAATTCGGTCTCGAATCTAGCTATCCGAGCTTCTTGAGATGCCATAAATTGAGACATCAATCCTTCAAAGTTATTGGTACTACCATTGCCGGAAGGATTGTTGTTGAAAGTACGGTCCGAGTTGGAACCGCTTGATTGGAAACGATTAGGTGGGTTGGAAGAATTGGGTTGTTGTGTGTTTTGGTTTTGTTTCCACCTAAGGTTCGGGTGATTTTTCCATGAGGGGTTGTATGAATCACCGTAGGGGTTTGGCTCGGGTTTGAAAGTGTACCACTTGTCTCCCGCTCCGTCGGTACGCGAGGATGCGTAGTCCGCAAAAGCTTGTTCGGGGAGTTCCATGCAATCACGAGTGTCGTGGGGACCACTACATAATTCACATGAAGAAGTGATTTTGTTCACTTGGCTTGAAGGTTTAGGAGCCTCGTAGGATTTCATGAGAAACTTGACTTGGTCTTCAAGTTCGATGATCCTACGGTCGGAAGTGCTTGAATTGTTCAAAGGCAAAGATATTGCCTTGACCGTTTTATTCAAATCACGGGGATCACTCCAACTTTCGTTGTCATAAAGAGCAAGATCCTCTAGGAGAGCCCATGATTGTTCCGCACTTAGATCACGTAGCTTGCCACCGGCCGATTGGTCAATGGTTTGCCTCGTGGAGAGATTGATATGGTCATAGAAGATTTGGACTTGGAGCCAAAGTTCTATGCCATGGTGAGGGACTTTTTGGAGTAAGTCCTTGAATCGAGTCCATGCCTCGTAGAGAGTTTCGCCTTGACGTTGTTGGAACATCAAGATATCATTCCTTAGCTTGGTAGTTCTTCCCGGTGGGAAAAACTGAGCAAGGAAACGAGTGGTGAGATCATCCCAAGAGGTAATGGATCCTGCGGGTTGACGTTCTAGCCACTGACTAGCTTGGTCCCGCAGAGAGAATTGGAAGAGACGCAATCGGGTCGTCTCTCGAGTGGCAACATCAAGGTCTATAGAATCAACGATTTTAAGAAAGTCCTTGAGATGTTGATTAGGATCTTCAGAACGAAGTCCATGGAATGCGCATCCGCTTTGCACCAACCGGATGGTGTCGGATCGCAAGGGTGTGATATTGGCTCCTTGTGTGAGCTCAATGGTGTTTCGATAGCCGTGGTGGCTAGGACGGGAATACTCTCCTAAAGTACGGGCTCTAGGAGGTGGTTGTGGTTGTTGTGGTGGTGGGTTGTGGGGGTTAAGGATATTACCATCTTCCATGATGTCGGACGGTAATGGTTACGAACAAAGACACGAAGAAAATAGATAGACTAAAGAAAACCTAGAAAAATAAAATAAAAATCTCACTAGAAAGGAATCTAGTGAGTAGACCTAATAGAAATAAAAATTCAACCTAAACAATAACTATTCCCCGGCAGCGGCGCCAAAAACTTGATGCGTGGGTTTTGCAACCTTACAACAGGTTTTACCTCTCGAGGGATCTCAAGAGGCTTACAACCCCACCAGGCAGTGTACCTGACCGATGTAGTATAGTGTAGTGGTAAGTACGGGGGATTGATCGTTCTCCACAGGGAATAGTGTTCGTTAGGTGTGAAAGGCTACTCTATTTAGGTCTAAGGGTTGAGGAAGATTCTTTTTATGTTTTTATAATTTTATGAAAGCAAGTAAAATCTCGGGTTTTGAAGGAGTGGGCGGAATTAGTTGCTAGTCAACTAACCCAAATTACTACAAATGCAAATAAAATAAAATAACAAAAAAATGAAAAGTGGTGAGAAACTTATGTGTAGAGAAATGTGTTTACTTAGATTTCCTTACTCCCTAACTATCTTTTACTGGTTAATTAGTGTGTATTAGTCGCGTGGATGACGGGTGTATTCCTTAATACCATTCGTGGGGTGGCGTACTTACTTCCCCAAACTCTACAAGCTCCTACTTCACTCCTATGTCGAGCCGGCTAGGAAGCTCCTAACATGGGATCACTAGAATTCGCTTGTGCATTAAATACAACCATAAAAACCTTTAGTACGCGTTTGGTTCATGTTTCTTAAGACGTTCAAGCAAGTTACCGAATAGGAAGTTAGCCAGTTTTCTTAAGCCTAACATAGATAAACAATCATCCAATACAACTAACAACACACTAACAACCAATAATCAATAGCTAGGTTTCATTAGATCTAAGCAAACACAAGATAAATTTAGCCTAACATGTTAAACAAAAGACAAGCATAAGATAGAATCAAACAACACATAGACATATTGAATGATTAATTGATAACTTATCTTTCAATGAAACATGGAAGATCTCAAGGCAAAAAGCCCTGAAAAAGTAGCTAAAATCGTCTTAGGGTTTTATCCCAAAATTCCACACACTAAGCTCTCTCTAATGACAAAAAATTAGAAAACTATATATAGACTTTGACCTCTGACGGCGTCACCTTATGCATTGTGACGCCGTCACCTCGCCGCTTTTAGGGTTCCCGGATGACCATCTTGACGCCGTCCCTCTTTAGCTCTTCAAAAATCCATTCTGGCTTATCAAGGCTTGACGCCGTCGGATCCTGAACGTGACGCCGTCCCCTTATGATTTAAGCCGTGACGCCCTTGATTTAGTTAAAGCGTGACGCCGTCAGAATTCTCATGCAAACTCACTGGCCCGTCATGAGTAAATTTCACATCCAACTTTTCTTGCCAAGGCATGACGCCGTCTGGAGTTAATGTTGACGCCGTCAAAGGTGACTTTCAGCACAATTTTGAGACTTTGCCATTTTCTTCACTTTTATGCTCCAAAAACGTCCAAAATGCCTCCTTTTCCAGATTTCTCCTCAAAAGTACCTAAAATGATAAAAGGAATGATTTAGGGCAATATTTGATCAAATAAATACGATTTCGGGCTTAAATGACCCCTTAAAAGCGGTACACTTTTCGCCTCATCAGGAGATGGCGTCAAGAAGGCCATCACGTGTTAACTAGTCACAACTTGCGCGCGCGGTAGCTGTTACTGTTTTGGCCATAAAATCCTCATACGAACTCGGATTTAGGTGATTCAAAAGGCCACGCGATCGGGACGAAAAGATCTACAATTTGGTGAAAAATTGGACGTGACGGCGTCACGTGTAAGTCTGACGCCGTCAGATCGGGCCGACAGAAAAATGCCTATAAATATAACTTCACAACTTCATTATTTGTAAGCCCTAAACCCTAAGTCCGATTCTAGGGTTTAGGTAGGTGTTTTTCCAGCAACTTAGAGGGTCCTAATCATGCCATAAACATCTTGTAATGGTTTGTTTATCGATTCAATCTTATGTTATGTCTTCAATTATGATTATTGTTGATTGCTCTTCATTAATTATGCTTGGCTAAATCACCTTGTGTCTACTTATGATTGTGTGAAACTTGTGTATAGCTAATTAGATCTTATTGATTTCTTGTTGATGTGTGTGTCCATCTCCATCAATTAGGGCGTGACAACTTCAATAGATCTAGTTGGTTTAGTTTATAATTCTTGTTTCCTATTGTCTCTTGTTTGATTGGGTGATATCGATGTTAGGCTTAAGAAAACTGGCTAACCTCCTATACGGTAACTTGCTTGAACGTCTTAAGAAACATGAACCAATGCGTACTAGGTTTATTTGGTTGTATTTAATGCATGAGCGAATTCTAGTGATCCCATGTTAGGAGCTTCTTAGCCGGCTCGACATATGAGTGAAGTAGGAGCTTATAGAGTTGGGGAAGTACGTACGCCACCCCACGATTGGTATTAAGGAATACAACCCGTCAATTAAAACAAGGTGTGACAATTCAATAGGTAGAATTGGATAGCTAGCAAGGAGTAACATATCATAGGTAGACATGCTTCATTTCCCTTGTAGAACCCTAGTTTACTTTTCTTGCATATTAGTTTAATTAGTAGCTTTTGGGTTAGTTGATTAGCAACTAATTCCGCCCCTTCTTCCAAAACCAGAGATTTTTACTTGCTTTCCATAAAATATAAAAATACAAAAAGAATCATCCCTCACCTTTAGACCTAGTTAGATTAATTTCAATCCTAACGAACACTATTCTTTGAGTTGAACGATCAATCCCCGGTACTTGCCACTTCACTATACTACAACGGTCAGGTACACTGCCTGGTGGGGATTGCAAACTTCTCAAGATCCCTTGAGAGGTAAAACCTGTTGTAAGGTTGCAAAACCACGCATCAAGTTTTTGGCGCCGCTGCCGGGGAATAGTTATTGTTTAGGTTGAATTTTTATTTCTATTAGGTCTACTCACTAGATTCCTTTCTAGTGAGATTTTTGTTTTATTTTTCTAGGTTTTCTTTAGTCTATCTATTTTCTTCGTGTCTTTGTTCGTAACCATACCATCCGACATCATGGAAGATGGTAATATCCTTAATCCCCACAACCCACCACCACAACAACCACCACCACCTCCTAGAGCCCGTACTTTAGGAGAGTATTCCCGTCCTAGCCACCATGGCTATCGAAACACTATTGAGCTCACTCAAGGAGCCAATATCACACCCTTGCGATCCGACACCATCCGGTTGGTGCAAAGCGGATGCGCATTCCATGGACTTCGTTCTGAAGATCCTAATCAACATCTCAAGGACTTTCTTAAAATCGTTGATTCTATAGACCTTGATGTTGCCACTCGAGAGACGACCCGATTGCGTCTCTTCCAATTCTCTCTGCGGGACCAAGCTAGTCAGTGGCTAGAACGTCAACCCGCAGGATCCATCACCTCTTGGGATGATCTCACCACTCGTTTCCTTGCTCAGTTTTTCCCACCGGGAAGAACTACCAAGCTAAGGAATGATATCTTGATGTTCCAACAACGTCAAGGCGAAACTCTCTACGAGGCATGGACTCGATTCAAGGACTTACTCCAAAAAGTCCCTCACCATGGCATAGAACTTTGGCTCCAAGTCCAAATCTTCTATGACCATATCAATCTCTCCACGAGGCAAACCATTGACCAAGCGGCTGGTGGTAAGCTACGTGATCTAAGTGCGGAACAATCATGGGCTCTCCTAGAGGATCTTGCTCTTTATGACAACGAAAGTTGGAGTGATCCCCGTGATTTGAATAAAACGGTCAAGGCAATATCTTTGCCTTCGAACAATTCAAGCACTTCTGACCGTAGGATCATAGAACTTGAAGACCAAGTCAAGTTTCTCATGAAATCCTACGAGGCTCCTAACCCTTCAAGCCAAGTGAACAAAATCACTTCTTCATGTGAATTATGTAGTGGTCCCCACGACACTCGTGATTGCATGGAACTCCCCGAACAAGCTTTTGTGGACTACGCATCCTCGCGTACCGACGGAGCGGGAGACAAGTGGTACACTTTCAAACCCGAGCCAAACCATTACGGTGATACATACAACCCCTCATGGAAAAATCACCCGAACCTTAGGTGGAAACAAAACCAAAACACACAACAAACCAATTCTTCCAACCCACCTAATCGTTTCCAATCGAGCGGTTCCAACTCGAACCGTACTTTCAACAACAATCCTTCCGGCAATGGTAGTACCGATAACTTTGAAGGATTTATGTCTCAATTTATGGCATCTCAAGAAGCTCGTTTAGCCAAGTTTGAAGCCGAATTCAATCAACAACAAACGGAGATGACCAATAAAATTGACAACTTGTTGAAAGCTCTCCATAACCAAGTGTTATCACCTCCACATAAGGACGCTAGGAACATAAATAGCGGACCCCAAGTAAAAGACCCCTCTTCATCCAAACACGTCCACTTTGTCAACATTGTCACTATGAAACCAATTGATAGGAATGAGGATAATAGTGAACCTAAGGATGAGGATAAGAAAGTCGAGGCTGATAAGGAAGTTAGGACAAGTGAGATTGAAGAAGTAGATGATGATGAGGACTACTTCGATAGGCTACCCACTAAGGAAGAGCGCGCATATCATACAAACTTATTCGATGACCCCGAGACACCATACCTCCTAGGTAGACCAATCATAGAAATAGGCGACCCTTCTAATCTCAACATACCATGCAACATCGGACATTTGCATGTGTGGAAAGCCTACATCGACCTTAGATCACCCATAAACATCATGACTAGAGCCCACTACAACTTGATAATGAAAAATCAACTTGGGTATAGGATGTTCCCTGACAAGGGTTGGATGAGTAACTTCACGGGAAGAGTTAAGGAATTACCGGTTTATGTAGGAAACTTCACCTATGTCACCGACTTTGTAATTGTAGAAGATATCCGCCCAATAGTCGATGCATCCTTGACTCAAGTGGTTTTTGGAAAACCATTTGTTGAGGTCTCTAGAATGACTAATGAACCTTCCTTAGGGATAGTTAGATTTAAGGGTGAGACCGATGAAGTAAGCTACCAAATGCCATATAAGATAGAACAATTCCAACACTTGTCAAATGTTGAGAAGGAGCTCAAGCAAGCGGTCTACTATAGGAATGATGAGGATAGAAGTAAAGGAGTAGACTATGTTATGGAAAGGATATTCGGTTTCTACAAGGATTGTTTGAAATTAGGACCGGAATATAAAACCGGGAAGGAGAATGGCCTAGGAACCGTGACCGATGATGGAGTCACGTAATGTACGTGACTTTGAGTCTAGCTACAAGACTCGTTAATAAAGAAAAGCGCTTCTTGGGAGGCAACCCAAGCTTTATTTGCTTTATTTGCTTTGTGTGTTTATTTATTTGTTTGTTTGATTTTATTTGTTTCCGTATGTGTGTTTAATTTTTATTAGTATTGATTCATGTTCAAAAGTAAATTGTGAAAATGCTTTATGTTGTTTTTAACTTCGTCTTAACTACATATAAAGGTATTTTGCAAAAGATAAGTGTAAGGGAAATCTAAATCGGTTTGTTAGAACACAAATGAACATGAATCGTAATAATAATAAATTAACATATATATTCGTGTTTGTTTGAGTCAAATGCTTGTATCGAGTCATAATGATGTTTTGCAGGATTTCCAGGAAGTAAGGTAAAGGTTTTTCCAGAAATTTTTCGGAAACTTAAAATGAAAATTTTTGTCAGGTCATTTCTGACGGCGTCAAGGTTTATAACCTGACGGCGTCAGATTTAATTTCCAGAAATTTTTGAAAGTTTTGTTTTCATAAAAAGTTTTTATTAAAATCTCCAACTTATAATCTCCAGGAATCTGCAAAATTATCATTCCACAAGCATTATATCCTTATATATAGATTTTTCCCGCCGATGTTATGCAGGTTTTCGTGTTTGTTTTCTCAGGTTTAACAGGTTATTTTGGACAAGGAGATGTTTATTGAATCAAGCTTATGGCGATGCATTAGTCATGGAACTTCAACATTACCTTGGAGGAAGATCTAACCGTGTAATTTCATTATCCACCAAGCGAATCAGGGGAGTATTTGATTTCATTCTTTTACTTTTTGCTTTTACATCTTGTTATTTGAACATTGGGGACAATGTTCATCTTAAGTGTAAGGGGAGGGTAAAAGTACGATTTTAGAGAATACAATTGCGCTTGATTTTTGTTTGTTTAATAGTAGATGTGTAATAAAACTGAGAGAAATACTTGTTGAGGTAATTTTAGTGCCAAATTTAAAAT
Organism: Artemisia tridentata subsp. tridentata; assembly: GCA_021014915.2. NCBI lineage: Eukaryota > Viridiplantae > Streptophyta > Magnoliopsida > Asterales > Asteraceae > Artemisia > Artemisia tridentata. The sequence continues at coordinate 77,834,652 of CP139502.1, forward strand.
TTTTTACAACATATAGGAGTGAAACTTTGATCTTAATGAGCGTCTCACGGATAGGAGTTATATGACTAGCACAAAAAAAACCGTACCACTAAAAAATTTTCCACCCCCAAATATGTGAGGTTCGCCCCTAGAATTGGTAGGAAAAGCATTTATGCTATGATGTGTGTACCGGTAGCACTTAGATTCTAGAACTTGCGTTAGGACCATTCCAAGGCCACAAGTGAGACTACATTCGTGTAGTTAGATTTACTACATGATAAGAGGCATTAGGATTAACCCATTGTTTTACACCTGTGTTTTTGTTATAATTACATTGGCTACATTGGTCAAGTAATTCTCCCACACCCTTTGCGTTGTACTCATTTTTAGTACACGATACCCCTAGTACACCCCTCAGAGCCTATCTTTTCGTTTCGACCTTTAAGCATTTTACTTAAAGGAAGAATTTGTTACACCCCACTAAAATGTACACCTAAATCGCCTTAGCCTACCTTGTATGCACTCATTTTTAGTGCATTATTGTTACAACATTTGTTTAAACCCAAGTTAATTATCTAGTTGATTACATGGTTGCTAAGTCGAGTCATATCCTTGTACATATTGTTTTGGGACGATTGGGACTCATGGGTAAAGTACTAGTGTAATGGAGTAATGGGGAAGAACATCATTTATTACCCCCATATGGGCTAAATGTTTTAAAAGTACTCCAAGTTTTTCAATTATCTTAATTCGAGTCGTTAAATTAGTATTTGTAAAGTTATGTAAAAGTTCAAGTGTAAGGGGAATGCAACGCCCCTATGATGTATTATTTTGGATGGTAGGGCAAGAGTGTATGCAAAAAAAAAAAAAAAAAAAAAAATCGAAAAAATCAAGAAAAATACAAAAAAAAATGAGAAAAAGAAAAGTAGAAAAAAAACATACGGACTACCATCCCGTTTCATTTTATGTTTATTTTATGTTTTTGTTATTTTGTTTTTAGCTTAAGATCGAGTCGAGTCTTGGCTTAGCAACATTGTATAGTACATGTAATTAATCAAGATCTTTAACTCGCCACCAGTAAAATATCCTTTATCCAACAAAACCGTATTTTCCTTTTCCCTACACCTCACGTTATAACCCATGTAAAAGCCCTCTTTGATAGTTTATCTTAGGTGCTTACGCCTAGTGGAGGAGGTTTTCGATCCTTTTCCAAGCCTATGGTAATCTATTTGCTATGACAGGTAGTGAGAGATATTATCCGTTTTCATTTATGAGATTTATTTTGATGACACCTGAGAGATGTGAGTATCTAAACACTACTTGTGAGGTGCTAGTATGTAATCTCCGTGCTTATTATGATTGAAGTGGAACGATTATTTGTTGTAATTACTTTTATATTAGCATTAAATGACCCCTAACTTGTATTTTGATTAGAATAAAAGCGCATTTGCTTGAGGACAAGCAAATCTCAAGTGTAAGGGTATTTGATGAAGCGAAAAGTGTACCGCTTTTAAGGGGTCATTTAAGCCCTAAATCGTATTTATTTGATCAAATATTGCCCTAAATCGTTCCTTTTGTTATTTTAGGTACTTTGGAGAAGAAATCTGGAAAAGGAAGCATTTTGGACGTTTTTTTGAGCATAAAAGTGAAGAAAACGACAAAGTCTCAAAAATATGCTGGAAAGTACATGTGACGGCGTCAAGACTTGCTCTTGACGGCGTCACGTCTTGGCAAAAGTGGTGGATATGAAAAATACACATGATAAGCCAGTGAGATTTGCATTGGAATTCTGACGGCGTCACCCTTTGGAATGATCAAGGTCGTCACGGTTTAAGCTGAAGAATGACGGCGTCACCCTTAACCTTGACGGCGTCAGCTTCTGATAGGCCAGAACGGATTTTGGAGGTTTAAAGGGAGACGGCGTCAAGAAGGCCATCACGTGTTAACTAGTCACAACTTGCGCGCGCGGTAGCTGTTACTGTTTTGGCCATAAAATCCTCATACGAACTCGGATTTAGGTGATTCAAAAGGCCACGCGATCGGGACGAAAAGATCTACAATTTGGTGAAAAATTGGACGTGACGGCGTCACGTGTAAGTCTGACGCCGTCAGATCGGGCCGACAGAAAAATGCCTATAAATATAACTTCACAACTTCATTATTTGTAAGCCCTAAACCCTAAGTCCGATTCTAGGGTTTAGGTAGGTGTTTTTCCAGCAACTTAGAGGGTCCTAATCATGCCATAAACATCTTGTAATGGTTTGTTTATCGATTCAATCTTATGTTATGTCTTCAATTATGATTATTGTTGATTGCTCTTCATTAATTATGCTTGGCTAAATCACCTTGTGTCTACTTATGATTGTGTGAAACTTGTGTATAGCTAATTAGATCTTATTGATTTCTTGTTGATGTGTGTGTCCATCTCCATCAATTAGGGCGTGACAACTTCAATAGATCTAGTTGGTTTAGTTTATAATTCTTGTTTCCTATTGTCTCTTGTTTGATTGGGTGATATCGATGTTAGGCTTAAGAAAACTGGCTAACCTCCTATACGGTAACTTGCTTGAACGTCTTAAGAAACATGAACCAATGCGTACTAGGTTTATTTGGTTGTATTTAATGCATGAGCGAATTCTAGTGATCCCATGTTAGGAGCTTCTTAGCCGGCTCGACATAGGAGTGAAGTAGGAGCTTATAGAGTTGGGGAAGTACGTACGCCACCCCACGATTGGTATTAAGGAATACAACCCGTCAATTAAAACAAGGTGTGACAATTCAATAGGTAGAATTGGATAGCTAGCAAGGAGTAACATATCATAGGTAGACATGCTTCATTTCCCTTGTAGAACCCTAGTTTACTTTTCTTGCATATTAGTTTAATTAGTAGCTTTTGGGTTAGTTGATTAGCAACTAATTCCGCCCCTTCTTCCAAAACCAGAGATTTTTACTTGCTTTCCATAAAATATAAAAATACAAAAAGAATCATCCCTCACCTTTAGACCTAGTTAGATTAATTTCAATCCTAACGAACACTATTCTTTGAGTTGAACGATCAATCCCCGGTACTTGCCACTTCACTATACTACAACGGTCAGGTACACTGCCTGGTGGGGATTGCAAACTTCTCAAGATCCCTTGAGAGGTAAAACCTGTTGTAAGGTTGCAAAACCACGCATCAACAACGATGTCCTTAATTGAGGATACCTCTTTAAATTCCGCGAGCTTTGGAAGCTATCACCATATGGTCAAAACCAACAATAGAATGGAGAACTGAAACCCTTTAAACTCTGCCGAAGAATTCTGGAAGATGTTTGCAGTTTATGATACCATTGAGAAATTTCGTGAACAGATAGAAACAGCTTAGTTGAGAATGGAGTTTTGGAAAAGCTAAATTAGAAATTAGCTGCCATACCTTCAGGCGGAACAATTTTGGGATAAATCAGAAAGAGACTCGGTTATATTCCTTTACAGCACAGAAGGTTTTCGTATACATTTGGGCAACTAGAGAAATATCAGAAGAATTATTTCCCTGCCTGACCTGGAGTTGACAACAACGGCGGCTACCCTAAAGAGTGAAGACATTCCTTACAAGGTAGAAGTGTTGGCGATGCAGAAGAGGAAATTTAGTCAAGATGGCGAACCTGGAGCTGATGAAGACATGCAGTCTAATTTTCCTATTCATCTTGGTTGTACTAAGATGAATTAAGAGCGGAAGCAGACTGGATGATGAAGAGATTCAAAGATCGTGCCAGAAATCCCTATTACTCCATCACATTCCAAGAAGAACTGCAGGAGGCTCGACGAACCAGACACAAGTTCCCGATTTTGGTTTCACTTCCCGACTGATGGACAGACGAAGACAGATTAACCGGACTTGAGGAGATTGGATGTGTTGAATGGACGGAGTTTAGAAACAGACCCTTTATGTCTGGAAGAATTGATTCTGGGAAGACCGAAGATTTTGACGACTAACTTTCACTTTCATTGAATCACTTAAGCTTCGTTATATAGTAATAAGATTCTCTCATGATTTAAGTTCCCTAGAAGCATTTTAGTTTCGTGTTTATTTTCGTATGTTCGGTGATGGCCTTGTTTTTAGAGATTTTGGCGAATTGTGGAAGATATGATGCTTGTGATGGCGTACCTCATTTTGCTGGGCAATCTAAGATTTGGATACTCTTGCAAATAGTTTTGTTTTTCCCTCTTGACTAGGGCATTCGATTTTGTTGACCTCGAGATAGTAGAAGTACTAGGTGGATTAAGATAGGTGGTTTTGTTTATGACTTGAGATAAAGTATGACCATCATAAGGGCATATTTATATGATGCCAATATTATGACGTCTGGCCAACGTGATAATACTTACATCATATAACGTGCACTTGTTGTGGGCATAGGATATCTTGGGAGTACCTAGGAAGTTTAGAATTTGATCTCCGTTGGATTATTCGTGGTTAGTAAGACTTTAAGTTCATTCTACCTATGCATACACTCTACCTTGTTCGTTAAATATTTGGATGAGTTTAGAATCTCGTTTTGCATTCTGTTGACCTCAGCTATAAATCTTAAATTCTTGTAAAGCTCTCTTCGGTTGGCACAATCGATTTGACTTGAACTCTTGTTCGTATCTCATAGGAAATCCTGAAGATTCACCTATCGTCCATTTTATGTTGCATGGACCTTTTGAATCAAATCAAATTATTTGTCTCCTTCTGAGAAATTTGAACCCATCTCGTTGATTTGAGTCATGAGAAATAAAGTTATTCCATTCGTAAAGATTCTTTGGAAGAATCACCCAGAGCGTGAGGCTACCTGGGAGACCGAGGAATCGATACAAGTTAGTTATCCACATTTCGTGTTTTGATCCGGTATGTCCTTGTTTGTTTTCCGTTTCTTTGCAAATTTCGAGGAAAAAAATTTTCTTTTAGAGGGGAAGAAGTTGTAATACCTGAAATTTAGAAAGCATGTAAAATGACCAAAATACCCCTGAAACTTTAAAAATGAATTAAAACACTTATAAAGTACAAAATAAATTCCGAATCTCTGGTAACAAACTACATATGAAGTAAAATAATTTTGAGACAATATTTTAACATTTTTGCATGTCCTAAAATTTATTATAAACTGAAAATATTAATTTTAGTATTTATTTGATAATTATAAATCCACTTAAAATCAAGATAATGACCAAATAAAATAGGAAACAAATTACAAATCAAATTCCTTTGATTCTATCCTATATGGGCCGAAGTTCCTGAGTCTCTTCCCCCTCCTAAGTCGGTTCTACATATATTATAAATCAAAATTCCATTTATTTTATTTATTCCAAAATACCGAAACCCTAAACAAATAAAAAGTCGGCAAACCAAAAATCCACCACTCCTTCATCGAATTTTTAGGAAGCTCTTGGGTATTTTTCAGGAGTTCATCATAATCCAGGAAGGCTAGGAAAAATGAGTGTTGGGTCGTAGGATTACTCGTTCGTTCGTAGAAGGATTTTCCTTGTCGAATTCTTGATCCAAGAGGTATAAATTCCTATTATCCCTTCCACAAGTTTGATTCTTCATGTAACATTTTTCTTATGTTCTTTAGGTCCTATATATTCTAAATAAAATACATAAATAGAACCATGCATGTTAAATCGATCATAATAATTTTAGAGGACAAAAACGTGTATAAAATCTAAAATACTCCATACAAATTTTCTGGGTTTGAAACTTATTTTATTTGAACTCTATACGACATATATAACTCTGGAAAAATACTGGTTCGATTTATTGAAGCATATATAAGCCTTGTCGAATTATTTTGTGAATCGGATTTTAAAGAAAATTAAAGAAAAAAATAAAAACCTTATGAACGAGGCTAGGGTTAGGGTTTTAATGATTAGATCTGATTATTTAATGTTATTTTAAGGTTGTTTCAATGATTTAATAATGATGGGAATCTAGGGTTTAGTTTTGGCAATTTAAAAGTAAAATCGATTAGGGTTTTTAAATTAGAAGGGTGTGTTTTGCCAACTTTGAAACTTAAGGGTTATTTTTATAATGTTAATTAGGTCAGTACAAATGTATAAACATTATAAGATGAGGGTCCTTAGGTGTAAAATTTGCAAGATAATGATTTAATTGTTATTTTAGGGTTCGAATTGCAATTTAATTAAGTAGAAGGACTAAAGGTGTAAATTCAGGAAACTTGTGATCATTTTGTGTAAATAATGTTATTAAGGAGGTAATATGTAATTTTGGGTAATTATGGGTTTGATGTGTAATTAGAATGAAGTTGTGATGTAAATTGTGATATTTGTAAACTAAAAGGACTAATTATGTAAATAGGTAAAACTTAGAGGTTCAATTCGTGTCATGCATAACTTTGAGAGTATATTCTATAATCTTGGATATTATAGTGCTTGATGTGTAAATATAAACATGATAGGGGTTAAATTGTAAATTATGTAAATATAGGGTTTGTTTTGTAATTAATGTAACTAGAGGGGTATGAAAGGTAATTTGTGAAACTTAAGGGATTAAAGTGTCATTCTAAATAACATGGGTATTTAAATCAGTAACTTAAAGTATTTTCAGGATTAGACCTTTGAATTTGGTGAATTTACAATTAAAACCCTAAACTATGAAAACTTGTCATACATAACCCTAGACTTTTGTAACTAGCTAAAATATACCTTAATCCCATAATAAGGCTTGATTAATGACTTAACCTAAATTGGTGATATTATAATCTTTCTAATTATGGAAACTTGCTAATTCGGAAAACCTGCTAAATAAGGAAAGTTACTTAAAATGGAAAGATAACTAAAAAGCCACTTGTCATTCTGTCTTCTACTCCCTTAGGTTCGAGGAAGGAGTAATTTGATCCTTTTCAATTGCTATCCTTGTGTTCTGCTAATAAGGTACAGATATTCTGCCCTTCTTGTAAGGAGCCTTCGTTTCTCTTGATTTCTTATCTTGATTCGTTTAGGATTCCCAAAGCCATTGCTATGTTCCCTTGTATTGTGAACCTTAGATGTTGAACCTTTGCCTTGATCTTTTGTCTTGAATCTTGTCCTGAACCCTGCTGTGAACTTTGATAGGAACTTTGACTTGAACCCAAATATGATTGGACATTGTAAAGGGGATGAGAAAACCTTTTTGATTATTTATGAAAACGTTTTAAGAAAACTATTTTTAAGACTGTCTCTATGAAAAACTGTTTTGAAAAGACCATTTTTATGAAGACCATTTTGCAAGGTTATTTTTATAAGAAAACGTTTTAAAGGATTTTGAATCTTTGTCATTCATTTCTGAAATATCTTGACGTGAACCCTTTGCCATGAACCATTGATATTTGGACTTAGACTATTTGGACCTTTGCTGTGATATAGACCTTTGACTTTGACCTTCCAGTTTGATACCCGAGCCAAGTTCGTTTCCTAGCCATGAAGGTAACATGGCCGTGTCATTGATGCACCAATGGCATGACTCCAGTATGTTCGAGTGATGTTACACACCGTCCCTATATTGTTCGTAACGTGCACATTATATTTATTATTTATTATATTATTGTTCGAGGGGCGTATGGATGCATCCTAGGTTAGTGTTTGTATTAATGGATATTATATTATGTTGTTCGGTGATTGATGTTGTGTGCAATACACGTCTTTCACAAAGTTCGGGAACTGATCATTCCAATTTGATACATGAGGTCACCCCTCATATTATCTGGTTACTTGAGAGGCATCCCCTCTAGATTGCTACAGGGTTACTATATTTGATTTGTTCGGGCTCGTGGAGGATTACTGATCCTTTTTATTTCCTTTTCTTTTCATTTCATTCTTATTCATATTCTTTGCTTATGACTTATATATTCCAATGCACTAAACTATACATGTTCATTTTCTTTTACTTTCGTTTTCGTTTTTATATATCTGTTCACTGGGCTTTTTAAGCTCAGCCGCGTTTCTTTTTCTGCGGCAGGTTTTAGTTGGAAGCTGGGTATGAGTGAAAAGACTTTTGGACTTAGAAGACCTGGATAGTTATTCGGAAGTAGAGACTCTTAGAAGGATTTGCATTCGCAGACTTAGTATTTAGTTTTTGTTTCCTTGTATTTCAGTATTTCAATTGTAACCTTTGAGAACTCTTGTATTACTAATGAATGTATGCTTTGTTTTGATCTGATGTGAAACCATTAACGTGATACTTCTACCCTTGGGGGTTGGGGTGTTACACTAGTTATCCAAATATCTTATATTTCATCAATGTTTCAAAACCGAAACTAGGGTTATAAAACAACTTGAAAGAATAAGATGTGTAACCATACTTAACTGTTTTGACTTTTACAAGACATCATGATTTCTAAAGTAGGTTTTCTTTGAGTTTGATTAGAATTAGGAAAATTCAAATATTCCTATCATGGCTTTTCCTCATAAAGAAAAAGGATAGGAATAAGTCTCTTTCTTACAAGGAAAGATCGACTTAGTTCGTCCTTTTAACAAGAAAAGAACAAACTCTTGTTTACGGCTTGTGTTGAATTAATACATTAATTGAATTTACAAAGTTCATTTTTAGTATTTTCGATAATTATCCTTTTATAAATTAACTACCCCATGTTTAGAATTTTAAAACAATTAATTTACGAAAAGGCTAAGATCCACATTGTGCTTCTACTATCACATCAGTTGATCTGCTAGCAATAGTAGATTCAATTGGTAGGCGACGATCACCAATTGTATTACATGTACAACTCTTAGATCCTTATGGGACTCATGGCATCTAGTGTCAAACAACTAGTGTCATGTAGGCATGTTTAGTCCCATCTTTGCCTCGGGTCAGGGTCTGACCGCTGAACTCGATTAAGTCATCCAATTTGAAAACGTGTGAGAATAATCCTAGGTCTGACGCATAGAGAATAGTCACCTTGGGTTACAATTCGACCTAGGTCTGACCATAGCCAAAAGGTAATTGCAAGTGTTCTCATAATTGGACGGCATGACTTAAATTTTGACGGGTAAAGTGTTTTGATGTGGATAAAAAACGTGTACGAAAGAAGCATGCATTCATTCTTCGTAGCACAAGTTAAAAACTTTTCTTAACTTAAGTCTAATCATTGTTTTAATTTATGTGTGTCAAGTTGTCCATTTTCAAGACTAATATAAATCCTAAGTGGATTATAATTAAGTTTGGACAATACAATAAATAAATAAATAAATAAACAACCTTAACTAGTTTAAGTGTTATTTAGAAAACAATGATTTTAAGTTTCAAATCATATTTAAACTTATTTAAACTAAATCATAAGACTTAGTTCAAAAATGGTTTGTGTTTCGTTTCAAGTTTTAAGAAAACATTTTCCGTTTTACATATAGTCACAACATATATAAAATAACCAAACAAACACACAACCACAATATGCAAAGCCTCAACCGATGAAAATCCTATGCTTGGTCTCGTGAGCCATCACAAGAACCAAGAGTCAACTAGGGACATAAGCACAACCACACGGAGGGCTCCCACTTGCCCTCAAGACAATCATGGGCAAGTAAAGGCCCAAAATGCACATGAAAACATGATTCTGTCAGCCCAGTTTTTCTGTCTTTGGAGGCCCAAACGGCCTAGAAGATGACCTCCTCATGCTTCGGCCCAGTTGACAAAGTTGTAGGCCTATGTCTTGTGAACCTGCAAAAAAACATTTAGCCCAAAATACCTTACCAATCTCCTGGAAATCGCGTTTTCCCATCAGGTATTCAGCAGCTACTTTTAGCCCAAAATCCTTCATTCTTTTGCCATTTGATTCCAAGCTTTCGGTTACATGATATAAAAAGTAAAGTACTTCTAATCTACTTTCTATCTACTGTAAAAATGCCCAAACAATGGCAAAACCAAAATGAAATACATTGCAAAAGTGCCGAAACAATGGCAAACCCCAAAAACAAACAAAACAACCAACAATCACAATATCATAATGCATAAGTGGTCTAGGTTTTCATCGGCTTTGCATATACACATAATAATACATTAAAATTATTATCATTACAAGGTGTTGGATAACTCCATGGACAAACATGCATGTATTTTCCATGGGCAACAAAATAAATAACAAGAATTCAATTGTTAGCCAACGAATCGAAGAAATTAATTAACAAGAATTAAAACCCCGAATGGTACGCGTGAAAAATGGCCATAGACTCAAAACCCACTGATATTAGGACCTTATTAACATCATTTTACCACAGAAAATTAAGCCTCATGGGCTGATTTGAAATCGGGTTACAAATCTATCAAAAAACACGTTTTTAGGCCATTTTACGGGTACCGAACAAGTAAGCAATTATTGTATGCATAATAAATGGCCATGGGATCAAAAAGTCCAGATCATTAGACCCCATATGGGTCGAATTATTTACAAAAAATAAGCCCTCGGGGCTGTTTTGAAAATAAACCTTTAAATCCATTAAAAACACGCGTTTTTAGCCATTTTTACGCATACTAGATGATCATATGACATCATATGATGGCTCGTGATACCACTATAGGTGATGTAAAATATAAATCAACATATTAAAATATAAACGCAGCGGAAAACATCACCAACAAGGATCCATATAGCCATATGATCAATCATAGAATTAAACAAACAAGTTTTATACCTTTGTAGCGTGATCCAGGTAACACCACCAATAACACCAATATCACCAATATGAGATGGAGAAACCCAAGAGATCAATGATGTTGATCTCCTCTAAGAATGAAACACACTACACGTCACGGATAACCACCCGATGCTAGTCTTGATCACATAACACACGATCTAGCCTTGAACTACATTAGAATAAGGTTAGATGAGATCTAAAAACACAAACCCTAATATGGGTGTGTTTTATTTCGTGGTTATTGAGGAGAGGAAGAGGAGAGAAAGTTGGTTAGTAATTAATTATTAATCCATCTCCTTATTGACAAATCAATTAGGAGATAATCAAGGAAAAGTTACACTTAACCCCTTGATCTTTCTCTCTTGTTCTCTTAACCATGGCCGGCCTTATGGAGCTTCAAATGGGCTTGCCCATTTGTTGGTCCAATATAATAAACTAAGTACTAGCTTAGTTATTAGTAGCCCGTTATCGATCCCAAGTTACGTAGTCATATATATAGTGTAAATACGGTAAATACAATATATAAAATGGTATCTTTGTGTATAAGTGTGTGACCCCATAGGCTCACATATATCTAGCCATATAATTATTTATTATGACACGAGCATACTCCAACCTAAGATATGACCAACACTTTTGCGATGCTTGTAAAATAGGAAAACAAGCACACGCTAGTCACAAAGCTAAGAATATAGTCTCCACTACTAGATGCCTAGAATTATTACACATGGACCTTTTTGGTCCATCCGCTGTGCGGAGTTACGGAGGTAACCGATATACCTTAGTAATTGTAGATGACTATTCACGATACACGTGGACTAGATTTTTAAGTGATAAAACCGAAGCCTTTAATATTGTGATTTAAATGGAATATCTCACAATTTCTCCGCTCCTCGCACTCCACAATCAAATGGGGTAGTAGAAAGAAAGAATCGCTCCTTACAAGAAATGAGTAGAACAATGCTAAATGAACAATCTATCCCACAAAAATTTTGGTGTCACGCCGTAGATACATCAACATATATAATAAATAGAGTCTCAATTAGGCGAATTTTAGGAAAAACCCCATATGAGTTATTAAGAGGTAGAAAACCTAATCTAAATTACTTTAGGGTATTCGGGAGCAAATGTTTTGTTCTCAATACAAAAGATTACCTTACTAAGTTTGATCCTAAGTCGTACGAAGGAATCTTTCTAGGGTATTCGCAAAATAGTAAAGCTTATATAATACTTAATAAACACAGCTATGAAAGTAGAAGAGTCATTGAATGTAACATTTGATGAAACTCCACCACCACCTAAGACATTGCCTCTAGAAGATGATGACCTAGTTGAAGAAGACGCTATTGAGGTTAGTAAAACTAAACCCTTAGGTGATGATAATGAAGATATAACACTAGGAGAAAACAAAATTGTAAATGTTAAGGAATCTAAATCACACCCATTAGATAATATAATAGGAAACCTAAATCAAAGAACTCTTAGATCACAAGCTCAAGATAAAAATAACTTCTTTTGTTTGCTCTCAACAATAGAACCTAAAAATATAAATGAGGCATTAAAAGATGAAAGTTGGGTTATGGCTATGCAAGAAGAACTAAATCAATTTAAGACTAATGACGTTTGGGAACTAGTCCCAAATCCCATGAACATGACCATCATAGGAACTAAATGGGTATATAGAAATAAGTTGGATGAAAACGGAATTGTTACTAGGAACAAAGCTAGGTTAGTTGCCCAAGGTTATAACCAACAAGAAGGAATTGATTATGACGAAACTTATGCCCCCGTAGCTAGATTATAATCTATAAGAATACTACTTGCCTGTGCATGTGCCCTAGACTTTAAGTTATTTCAAATGGACGTGAAAAGTGTTTTCCTTAACGGTTTTATCAATGAGGAGGTATACGTGGCACAACCTCTAGGATTCATTGACTTCGCAAAACCTGATTATGTTTATAGACTCAAGAAAGCTTTATATGGACTCAAACAAGCTCCTAAGGCTTGGTATGATCGATTAAAAGCATTCCTTATTAAACATGATTATTCCATGGGAATGGTAGATAACACTCTTTTCACGAAAAAGAAAAGCCCAATTCTCATCATTGTCCAAATATATGTCGATGACATTATATTTGGATCGACTTGTCAGGATATGTGTGATGAATTCGCCAAAGTCATGCATGATGAGTTTGAGATGAGTATGATGGGTGAACTAAATTTCTTTATAGGATTACAGATAAAACAATTAGAAGATGGAATATTTTTTAATCAATCTAAGTACATTAAGGAGATACTTAAGAAATTTGGATTAGAAGACTCTAAGCCTATGAAAACACCGATGTATACGGAAGTAAAACTCACAAGAGATGAAGAAGGTGAGTCCGTAGAAAACACTAAGTATAGAAGGATGATAGGTAGTTTACTATACCTAATGGCAAGTAGACCGGATATCATGTTTAGTGTCTGCCTTTGTGCTCGCTTTCAAGAGGATCCCAAAACCTGTCACCTAGAAGCGGTTAAGCGTATCTTCCAATACATTAAAGGCACTATACACTTAGGATTATGGTATCCTAAAAGATCCGGCATAGAGACCATCGTCTATGCGGATTCGGATCATGCGGGAGACTACGTGGATAGAAAGAGCACTAGCGGTATTTGCACGTTTATGGGATGTTGCCTAACATCTTGGTTTTCGAAGAAGCAAACCGCTCTTTCTATTTCTACTACAGAAGCCGAATACGTAAGCGCAGGAAAGGCATGTCAACAAGCATTATGGATGAAACAAGCTCTCGTAGATTATGGCATTAGGTTAGATAATGTCCCAATTATGTGTGATAACAAAGGTGCTATAGATTTAAGTAAGAATCCCGTTCAACACTCTAGGACTAAACATATAGAAATACGCCACCACTTCCTTCGCGATAACGTTCAAAAAGGAAACATATCTATAGAAAAGGTTGCATCGGAAGATAACATAGCGGACATATTCACTAAACCCCTTAAGCGCGAACTCTTTAACCACTTACGTTTAGGCCTAGGAATGATGGAACAAATTGACTAAATTTTCTGCATTTTTGATATATTTTTTTTCTCCTCTCATCTGAGTCTAGGAATCTGTTTTGCACAAAACTAAAAGATTGGGAAATATTTTTCTTGCATAAACATATTTATAAACAAAACCCAATCTATTTTATTCAAATCATTCTCACATCTAGGAAAACACATGAAAACCATTTTCCTTGCATTGTTGAATAATGCTAAAAACATTTTTCTTTCATGCATAAAATCTCACATGAATTGTCAAAATATATAACCTAATATATATCTTTGATATTCATAAATTGAGCAAAAATCAAATCAAGGAGACTTTGGATTGTTTCTTAGGATTTTTTTTTTTGCATTTAGGAGTCGAAACAATCACATCTCCACATTTGATGCATATAGGCACTCACTAGAACAAAATTGCCAATTACATCTCCACATTTGTTCCATCACCAATTCCTTGTTAGTTTCTAGTGTCTTTGTTCTATTATCCTTGCCTTATATGATTAATCGCTTTAATTTTATTAATTGCTAGATATAATTTATTGTTTGCTTATTTGTTTAATTAATATGTCTTGCATGCATAATATATTACTCTATTACCTCAAAGAGTGGGACTTGCCTAAAACCAAAAACTCAAAACATAGCCCTCCTTACCTATTCCTGCAGAAAAACCCATTTCTGGAACTCAGAATGCCATCAGATGGGCGGCCCCCTTAATTCATAAAGCGGCCCCCTTAATTATTAAAGGGACCGGCCATCTATAGGTCGAGTTCACAGAATCTTTTTCTGCTTTTTAGCCCATTTCATCCTACCCTTCCCTAAACTCACAAACATATTCTGTCCTGATCACCCCAACAAGCTTATCCATCCTTAATCACATCAATCCTCCACTATAAATAACCTCATTCCTCACCATATTCACTCATCTCATCATGTCTTCTTCCATCAATCCAAAACCAAAATCCTCAAGGCTAGCAAGGATGACCATAAAACCCGGGTGGAAAAGAAAAACTCACCCTCACAACAAGTCCATCACAAATGGTGTGACTAGACAACCAACACCTCCATCCTCATTTATTCCCAACTACTCTCCAAGATCTTAACCTCATTCCATTGAACCATTTCACAAACCCTATCATGTTGGCCAAACGTCCGCATTCATTCCAAACTACACTTCTAGACCTCAAACCAACTTCAATGAAACCTTCGAAAATCCTCATCATTTTGGTCAAACATCAAAATTTACCTCAAACCACACACCCCAATTTCATCCATTCCCACCAAATGACCAAATCCACATTCCCACGGAAAGGCAAAAATTTCATGAAGAAATTAACCAAATCCACGATCTTAGTGATCTCCTTGCTATGCACCTTACACAACGCAACAAGGGACAACCTCCATCCTTACCATACTCAAATTGCTTACCCCACTCTCTCAACTTGGATCAAGTTACAAACCACACCCACTATTGCCCTTGTTGCATCTTCCTTCAAAAACAAATTCTCCACTTGAGTGAAGATATTTCTTGGATCGAATATCTACTCACTCGTCCACATCCTATTCCTCCACTAAACCGATATAACATCGTTAGATCCACTCCATCCGCTCCATTTCCCTCACCATCAAACAACTAAGTCCCATTCACATGCTTTCCGCCCCAAAATAAAATCCCTCACCCTTTTGTGTTGCAAGCAAGTCCAATCGCTCTCTTTGGCAATATTAGGACCATTAGTATCTTTTACTTATGTTGTAATCCTTATGTTTAAGCATATTGTGTGATGTAATGATGATTCATGTGTTATACATGATCATCTTGAATGCATGAATAAAGTAATTGTTTGTTCTAAATATTTTTGCTATGCATATATATGTCTTGTGTTCTTAACTTGTTTTTGCAGCCAAGATTTCCATAGCTCGTCTCCTTGGTGCCCTCGAACGAGGGGGAGTACACATCAAGGGGGAGTTCTCGTCCCGACAAATTTCGTATCTAAAACTTGTCGGCATAACCTTTTTGATTCTACAAAAAGGGGGAGAAGTAGATATAAACTCACTAAATACTTGTCTAAAAATTAATTTTTTTAATTTAATGAGTTTAGATTTTGTAATCATCAAAAAGGGGGAGATTGTTGACATAAATAATGCCTAAAAACATTATTAACATCTTTCGATATCTCTACGTTTTGATAATCACAAAATGTAAAATCATTAAACGAAAGATTATGACGTAAACAAGTATTTAGTTGTAAATATCTATTTTAACAACTCAATCACTTAAGGTATGAATAAACAAATGCTTAATGCATTATATGATCAAAGAAGCATTTTCTTAATCACTTGATTTTTTATAAAATGACACAAACATTTTATATCTTTTAGAAAAACATTTTTGGTATTAAATAAATATGTTTAATCTATTATAAATATATGAATTCAAATTTTCAACCAAAAATGGCAAAAATGTTCCAGAAAAACCTTCCCCACAAAAAGACAAAGCTGAGCAACGTTCAGATTGGGCGGCCCCCTTAATTTACTAGGCGGCCCCCTTAATTATTAAGGGGACCGCCCCCCTATTTAAGGGGACCGCCCCGCTCCTCTAGCTCCTCAGCTTTGCCTATAAATACTGGTTCATTCCTGGACTTTTTCCTCACCTTTTGCACCCCAAACCTTCTGTTCTAAATCTCTTCTTACATCTTTCTAAATCCTTTGATCATATACTCTTAAGCATTGGTTTCCAAGTGATCCAAGCTTCTACCATCCAAGTGCAAAAGAAGAATACTTCTATCCCTCAAGACAAGAAGTATTACAACTTGGTGTTTCTCTTCCATCCAAGTTGTTGGTGTATCATAATTGTAAATCATTCATTCATTTGTACAAGTTGTGTATATTTGTTAGATAGTTGTGAGTATAATTGTTTAGGCTAGATTAGTGTGTAAGTAGTGAAGTTGTGAAGAAGTTAAGGTGTGTAAGTAGTGAAGGTGTGAAGAAGTAGAAGAGTATATAAGTAGTGCTAGGTCGTGAAGTAGTTGTGAAGCCGTAGTGAAGAAGTTGTGAAGACGTTGTGAAGAAGTTGTGAAGAAGTCGTGAAGAAGTTGTGAAGAAGTTGTGTTTGAAGTTGTGAGATTGGTTCTAGCTACGATTAGAACTCGACATTTAGCTTTGTGTCGTAAAATTGGTGTAAGCTAAAGTTGTGTAAGGTTTTCTCCGCCATAAGGGAGCTTGTTGATATAGTGAAGAAAACTCTCGAGTTAGGTGCTCGAGGAGTGGAGTAGGGCAAGGAAGGTGTCCTTGTAGCCGAACCACTATAAATCCTTTGCCTCGCGGTTAGATCTTTCCATCTCTATCTTTCATTTCATTTCATTACTTTACTTGCATTGTTAATTTAAATCTACTTATATTAGTTCATATTGTTCAAGAGTTGAGTTCACATAAATTCGAATCTAAGTTTTTAAAAGTAAACAAGGGTTTTTATAATAAATTAAAAAGACGTAAAACTATTCAACCCCCCTTCTAGTTTTCCACACTCGCGAATTTGAGTACCTCATCATGAAGTGCGATCTACCCGAAGATGAACCACATACTCTAGTTCGATATTTGGGAGGTTTGGATACCCACATCTCCAACGTGGTTGAATTGTATCCCTATGCCACTTTGGAAGAGTTGTCAATGTTAGCCCATAAAATTGATCTCCAACACCGAATCAAAGGGAAGAACACCATCATCAAACCCACTTCTAAACCTATAACCACCAACAAACCCACTACACCACCAAAACCCAATTATTCCACCGAAAACCCCACTATACAACCCAGATTACCCAGGCGATGTTTTCGATGTCACGGCCTTGGGCATCTTGCATCTGAATGCCCAAATAAGAAACTAGTAACCTTAGCCAATTTCGAGTCCTACGAAGAAAACTGGCCCAATCACGACACAGAGGATACTCCTCAATCTGATAATCTGGAAGAAGAAGTTTTAGGACCAGATGAAGGTGAAGTACTGGTGGTTCGACGTGCTCTTAGTAGCACCCAACGAGTTGAAAAAGATCAACAAAGGGAAGCCATATTCCACACTCAGTGTACGATCGCCCAAAAGGTTTGCACACTGATAATTGACGGGGGAAGTTGTACCAACGTGGCCTCTCAGACTTTGATTTCGAAGTTGAATCTGAAGACTGAACCTCACCCGGAACCCTATGTCATTCAATGGCTTAACCCAGGTAAAGGTCTTCAAGTTTCACATCGAACTTTATTGTCAATTAGTATCGGTAAGAAATATGAAGATGAGATATGGTGCGATGTGATTCCCATGGATGCCTGCCATGTACTACTCGGGCGACCGTGGTTGTTTGATAAACGAGTCATGCATGACGAGTATTTGAACACCTACTCTTTCACCTATAACAACAAAAAAATTATACTAACACCAATGCCACCTGTGAATCCACCCAAGAAACAATTACCTCTGACCACTTTATTAAAGGCTGATCAATATGAATTTGTTCATTCTCGTGAACTGATCTTATTTGGCCTAGATGAAGATGGTGAACCAACCAACAGTGAACCCCATCCATTACTACAACCTTTACTCAAAACCTATTCCACTGTATTCCCCACTGAAATACCGCCCGATCTACCCCCACTACGAACAATCCAACACAAAATTGACCTCATCCCTGGATCCGCATTACCCAATAAACCTTAGTCCATGTGCTAAAGGGCTCATTCGAAAACAGGTGGATGCTCTTTTAGCTAAAGGGCTCATTCGAGAATCCCTTAGTCCATGTGCTGTTCCGACCCTGTTAGTACCAAAGAAGAATGGTGAATGGAGAATGTGTTGCGATAGTAGGGCCATTAATAAAATCACTATAAAATACCGTTTCCCGATCCCGCGATTGAATGACATGCTCGATGAACTGTATGGTTCCCAAGTATTTTCTAAGGTTGATCTTCGCAGTGGGTATCATCAGATTAAGATTTTTGAAGGAGACGAATGGAAAACAGCTTTCAAGACTAAGGACGGGTTGTATGAGTGGCTTGTCATGCCTTTCAGGTTATCAAACGCGCCTAGCACGTTCATGCGACTCATGAACCATGTACTTAAGCCGTTCTTGGGTCGGTTTATTGTCGTGTATTTTGATGATATTCTGATTTATAGCAGGACCGAACAGGAACATTGTGATCATCTACAACAGTTATTCAAGGTTCTTGCTCGAGAGAAATTGTTTGGTAATCAAGAAAAGTGTGAATTTTTCTCACAGCAGGTCACTTTCTTGGGATATCTCGTGTCGGGTCAAGGAATTCAGGTGGATGAGAAGAAGGTTCAAGCTATCCGAGACTGGCCTACCTCTACTTCGATTCAACAAATTCGAAGTTTCCATGGGTTAGCCTCATTTTGTCGACGATTTTTTCGGAATTTCAGCACTATTGTTGCACCCATGACAGAGCTGACGAAACTGAAACACTTTGAGTGGAATGATCAGGCCCAATTTGCATTCGAAGAACTAAAGCACCAATTATCCTCAACTCCGGTCTTAGCCTTACCGTGTTTTGATGAAGTTTTTGAAGTCGAGTGTGATGCTTCTGGCGTGGGGATAGGTGTTGTCCTTACTCAGCGTGGTCGCCCCTTGGCATATTTTAGTGAGAAGTTTAATGATGCTAAGCGTCGGTATTCAACGTATGATAAGGAGTTCTATGCTATCATTCGTGCACTTGAAAACTGGCAACACTACCTGATTTCCAAAGAATTTGTCTTACATTCTGATCACGAAGCCTTGAAGTACATTCAAGGCCAGCATAAGTTGCAGCCGCGTCATGCCAAATGGGTTGAGTTTTTGAAAATATTCACCTTCACTATCAAACACAAGTCTGGTAAGTTAAATAAAGGTGCCGATGCTCTTTCTCGAAAGTATCTACTCATGCAAACTTTATGCCCCAAGGTTGTTGGTTTCGAGACCCTTAAAGATGTTTATTCCACCGACCCGGAGTTTGGGGAACTATTTCTCCGATGTCAAATTCGAGTTGTAGGTGATTTTCATGTGGTCAACGGTTTCCTTTTCAAGGGAACTCGACTTTGTATACCCAAGAATAGTCTCCGAGAGTCATTGGTGAAGGAAGTTCATGAAGGCGGCATGGCTGGACATTTTGGATCAGATAAGACCACATTGCTGCTGAAACAACACTTTTTCTGGTCTAAACTAGACCGAGACGTCGAACACATTATCCGGCGATGTGCTACTTGCCATCGGGCCAAGAGTCGGTCATCACCCCATGGCTTATACATGCCTTTACCACTCCCTAATGCACCTTGGGAAGATGTGAGTTTAGATTTCATCACTGGTTTACCCTGTACTCGACGCAACAAGGATTCAATTCTTGTAGTAGTTGACAGGTTCTCCAAAATGGCACACTTCCTTGCTTGCCATACTACGTATGATGCAGTCCAGGTTGCTAATTTGTATTTTCAGGAGGTGGTTCGACTGCATGGGATACCAAAGTCACTAGTTAGCGATCGCGATGTCAAGTTCTTAAGCCATTTCTGGGTGACTTTGTGGAAGAAATTGGGAACCAAGCTGAAATATAGCACCTCCAGTCACCCTCAAACCGATGGCCAAACTGAGGTCACTAATCGAACTTTAGGGGCTCTGTTACGGTCATTAATCAAAGGCAGTATCAAACAGTGGGATGATCTCTTGGCACATGCAGAATTCGCTTATAATCGAGCTCCACACAAGACCACAGGTTATAGTCCTTTTATGATTGTTTATGGCAGTAATCCTTGCTCTCCAATTGACCTTGCTGTGGAGGATATCACTACCCGTTCTAGCCCGGAAGCGAACCAGCTGGCCATCGACATCAAAGTGATACACTCCAAGGTACAACAACGTATTACACAAATGAATGAGCGAGTTAAGCAACGAGTTGATAAAGGACGACGCAGCCTTGTATTTCAGCCCGGTGACCTCGTGTGGGTTCATTTGCGCAAGGAACGTTTTCCTTCAAAACGACGCTCGAAACTCAATGCACGTTCAGAGGGTCCTTTTAAAATCTTGGCCAAGGTTAACGATAATGCATACAAGATTGATATACCTGGAGATTCCAATGTCTCTGCTACTTTCAATATCGTTGATTTGCAACCATATTATGATCCTTACGACCCTATACCAAGTTTGGGGGCAAACTTTTTTCAAGATGGGGAGGATGATAGCCCACGAGCCCAGATTCAAATGAAGTAGCCGTTGATGAAAGGAACCAGCTGAACGGGTCAGGCCCATAGGTAGATGCAGCCCAAGTTTCGTGGGTCTCCTTGATTCAAGTCACCACTTAACTGCCATGCAAAGAATTCGCTCCACTACCCTACATTCTTTTCCTTTACTTCATGTTTTATTTCTCCTTATTTCCATTTATTTATTTTCCAGTAATGTTTCCTTAATTCCAGTGGTAGTGGGCAAGGTAGTTATTTTTATTTTCCTTTTTGTTTGTAAGACCCGGTCATTTTCGTGATCATCAGTTTATATACAATTATCTTTTTTCCTCTTGGAAGAATCACTATTTTCCATTGCTATTTCTGTTTTTGGCCAAATAGGAAGGTGTTCTTTGGAGTCTAAATAGGTTGTGGGTGGTGAATCTGTATCCTATTACCTGTTTGGAAACGCCCTACGAGTAGACGAGTGGTGTAATTCTGTATCTCGTTTTACCCGTTGATTACCGTTTGTTATTTGAAAGTTGAAATTGTAAGCCTCTGTATATCAGAACCGAATAAGGTTGGTTCGGGTTGGGTCGATTTAGATATTTCGAACCAAATAAGTGTGTTTTGACCCGAACCGAACTGAACGAGTAAAACCGAAATAATTATATAAAACCGAAAAGAAAACCGAACCAAATAAGGTCGGTTCGGTTCGGCCCGATTTCGGACGGTTTGTCGGTTCGGGTCGGTTTTCGGGTGATTTTGTTCAGCGTATTTTTTCACGTGTATTTGTGCTTATTTGTGTACATCTGGGTTGTTAATAGATAATTTCGTCTCTAGTTTGGGTGATTTTGACACCCGTATTACCTTTATTACATAAAAGCTTCATGTTCTTATAAGTCTTTGCGATACGAGCCAAGTATTTGTGATACAAATGGCTCGGGTGTACAAAGAAATAACATAATGGCCAGAAATCTAAAATGAGACAAATGAAAATACGCGCTAGCTAGTATTTTATGGGAAAAAACACCTTACCAAATACACATGAGAATCTAGTCAAAAAAGAAAGAAAATAAATAAATAAATAAGATACGCATGAGAACAAATATGTTACCAAATTGTCAATGTGATAAAAGTGCTACGACTGTATTTTAAGAGTCTTTCCTTTTAAAACGTTGAATACTTGAATGGTAAATCCAAGGCTAAATTGAGGGTTGGGCCATGGTGGTTAGTAACAGATACTGTATCAGTGTAAACAACTCAGTTTTTAGACGTAGGATCGAAAACCGAAGTAAAGCAAACCGAACAGGGACGAAACCAGTAGGTTCTCGCGGGTGCCCGGGACCCCTATGGATTTTTTCGATGTAGTGTTAATTTTTGAAAAAAACTATCAATTTTTTCTAAGTGCATCTTAAATGCATCCGGTCATCGGAATATGTTTTTATATTACGGTTAAAAAAATTTGTGCAACCGGTCATATTTAGTCTTGGTTCAGTCACTGAAACCGAACTAAAACCAAACCAAATCTATAAAACAATTTTTGGTCCAAAACTGAACCAAAACAAATCGACTATTCGGTTTTCGGTTTATTTTCTTTTTGACAAAATGCAAGCTGAACTAAAAACGTACGCATTTACATTTAAGTATTTCTTATATATTTGTACGCACCATTAACACTTTTTGTATTATAGATAGTAATGATATGCGAGTTGCTTAACAACAAGAGGTTGTAGGTTCATGCCTCGTTAAAGACATGTGTGAGATATACACTGTGAGATAAGTGGTGTAAAATGTTAAAAGTTTCCGTTAAGAAGAAAACTATATTTATGTCTATAAATTTTGGTTATAACTACCGATGTACCTCTTTTAGTATATATTTGAGCATACATTATGCTTTATTAGACCATCCGTAATGGAGGGTCGTTATGCTTGGTCAACCAAACAATGAACGCGTTTCCCCCCACTGAAGTCGTCCCACTCGACGCGTCTACTAAGCCAAAAAGGGAGGACTCGGTCGACTGAATGACCCCGTCGTGTTATGCTTGTTCAAACCACCAAACAATTTGCATTTTTCTTTTTTTCTTGTTTATGAGGTATATTGTGAGATATATTTGTATAAAGTTAGATATTTTTATATATTAAGTTTGATGATTACCATTACACCTGTTTTGTGGTATATTGAATAGTTGATTTGGCGTTGACATAAAAGTGGTGTGTTTGGTGATGATTACTTCTGGCCTAACAACAAAATAACCATAATACTTTTTTTTTTTTTTTTTTTTTTTTTTTTTTTTTTTTTAGAGAATATATTAGCTACAATTATTTGTAGCAAATTGGGTATAATTTTTTTGTGAAGGATTATAGACAATCGGCTACAAAAATTGTAACACTTTTTAAACTAATATAAGAGTAAATTGCATTTTTGGTCCCTAAGGTTTAGCTAAATTGCAGGTTTGGTCCCTAACGTTTCGAAAGTGCAACGGTGGTCCTCATTTTGAAGTTTTTGCTGCATGTTTGGTCCTTAACCAAAGTTAAATGACTAAAGTACCCCTGCCTTATTCTTTTTCTATTAAATAAGTGTTCTCTTCTTTTCTTTCAATTTCTAATTTAAATAAATATTTCTTTTAAATTATAATACAAAACCAATCACACCCACACAATATACTCATTAACATCATCACTATTCACCCTCCACATTTTTTTCCTCTCATCACCACCACCATAATACTCCCGTCACCACTGCCTCCACAACCAACCACCTTCGCTGCCGTCATACCCCTGTCACCACACCATCATACCCTATTAGTTTCTACTCATTTCTTTTCACCTCTTCCCAGCCACCTCTCTTTTCCATTTCATTTTAACTAACACTTTTCTTTCTTTGTTACTTAAATCTTAAAACTGAAGCACAAGCCCGTCTCTTTTTCCTCTAAATCGAATCCACACACACCCTTTTCTTTTCGAGTTGATTTCGAAAGATTTGTGAATGGAATTGGTGTCTTGTTATGTGATTTGAACCAGGTAAGTGATGGTTTTGAAATGGGTTTATTTGTTCTTGTTAAAGATTCAAAAGATCGATGACGGGTTTGTGTGGATCTTTAAAGATCTTTGAATATTACGAGTTCCAAACCTTGGATCTTTATTTGTTTCTTTTTGTTTTTGTGTAAGATCTTTGACTGAAAATGGGAGTTTTGATTGTGGTTTGTTGTAGGCTGATGGGACTTGTGATGATGATTTGGTTGAAAATGGGGGTTTTGATTGTGGTTTGTTTTAGACTTAGTTGCTGTTTTTGGCTGTTGTCCTAGGCTTGTTAGCCTTTTTTTTTTTTTTTTTTTTTTTTTTTTTTTAATTCTTGGTCGATGATGCTTAAGCTGAGACCACTTTTGATCTAAAAGTCATGTGCCACTTTCTTTGATCTAATTAACGATGGTGTGGTGTGCGTGGAAAAAAACGAGTGGTGGGATGATAGTGGTGGTGGTGGTGCTGGATGATAGATCTTGAAGATAAAAGAGTTTTTATGTGTTTGTTTTTATAAATATATGGTATTTTTTTTTATTTGTTGATATTAAAGGAAAAAACTGAAAATAAATTAAAAAAAAAAGAAGAAGACAAGGGTATTTTAGTCATCTAACTTTGGTCAGGGACCAAACATGAAACAAAAACTTTAAAATGAGGACCATCATTGCACTTTCGAAACCTTAAGGACCAAATCTGCAATTTGGCCAAACCTTAGGGACCAAAAATGCAATTTACTCTTTTTAAACTAATGTAATAAAAAGTAATGGTAATCCAAAAATGAAAAAAGTATCTCTCACACACGAAAACGTAGCCTTGACAAAATAATATTGTAAAGACAAAATAACCCATACAAGATACACACAACTCACTTGAAACATAGGGGTAAAAGAGGCAATTAGTCAAGCAACCAAGAAAGTGAAAAAAGCAAATCCACGTGTGAACCATTTATTGGATCTTCAGGAAATGCTACAACCATCACCTCTGCCACCAATATAGCAGCAGGCATACAATTACAAATAGAGCATAAACCCATTTTCAACAACTGTGTGTTTTAGTGTGTGTTTTTTCATCTTTTATCTATTTTGCTCTCAAAAAAAGCTAGCTGTCAGTTTTGAAGGTATATCATTCATTTTCTACTCTTTTAAAGGTTATATGCATATATCAGTTTCTTGAAATGAATGTGTTGCAAGTTTATGTATGCGTGTTCTTTTGGTGACAAAATGTTACAGTAGTAGTTAAGTTTGATGTTGTTGGTGTGTTTATATGTTTGTTTGTGTCAAGTTTTATGTTGGTTTGTGTAAAAAGATTATATGGTTTTATACTTTATTATATATTTTTTAATAACAGTTGATGTTTTGTACTTTGATTTATTTTTGGGTTTTCTGCTCAAATGAAAAGCAATAATGTTTTGTTTGTTTCTTCTTTTGTGTATGTATGTGTGCCTCTGTTTTTAGTTACACATACTGATATACGTACAAAATACACATGAAATGATGTCGTGTACGAATAAGAGGGTTTTTTAAGACCCTTTTTTTTTGGGTTTTGGCTTAAACTCGTTTTTTCTACAAACTTATGAGAAATTTTAAGCTACATGGAGTAATAAACTTGTACAGTATAAGTTTGTAAGTGTCAAAATAAGATTAAACAAACACCCTCTAAACCAACCCATTTTCACAAAGGAATAAAAAAATGACCCATGTTTTGCAAACAATTATGAAGATAAAACCAGTTTTAGTTAGGGGTTTTGTTGTAGCTACAATGATCTATAAATTATGTGATCTGATATTATTGGTTTAATTTTTATTTTTTTTGTCAAGATTTCGAATTATGGGTTTTCTTGATATGTTTTTATTGAAAAAAAAGCTGTAGTTTATGTGATTTCTGTGATGGGTTGTAATCCTAGGGGGTGTTTGTTTATGCTTATTTTTTAGTTATCACCTTAGTTATCTCATTTTTGGCTTATGTTTCATAAGCACAATGCTTCAGGCTTATTTCGAAACTTGTATAAATATTGTTACCTATTTGTATTACTCATAAGCTGGAAATTTTGGTTTTATGAAACACGAGTGTAAATGAGATATGCTCAGAAGCCCAAACATAAGCTTAAACAAGCACCCTCTTATGTATGAATCTGAATGTTTCACCAATTTGTAATAGTACATTTTAATAGGTTTATTTTATGCCATCTGTGTAAAATTTATTACGTTCTTTATGTTTGAACACTTTTCTGTTGTTTGTAGCCGTGCCCTTGGTTGTTTATAGTAATTTTGTATTGTGTGTAAATGCATATGAATGACATGATATATTTGTGGAAGAATTTATATGATATTGTGTTATAGATATGTGAATCTTTTTCCTATGAAATTGTATGTTTCTTTGGTTGAATTTTGTTATTTACGTATCAATCGATGGCCGTTTTGTCTAAGATTTTGAATTGTGCGTTTTGTTGTTATGTTTTTAGTCTTTAAAATCTGTAGTTTATGTGATTTCTGTGATGGGTTATAATCCTAGGGGGTGTTTGTTTATGCTTATTTTTTAGTTATCAGAAAACATGGCTTCAAAAATCAAAATGCTTAAGATGGCTGCTGGGAGAGCTACTCAAAGTAAGTGGTTAAAATGGCCACTTAAGGAGTCTGTGAAGGAAACAGACGTTGGTGTGTACAATGAAGAGCACAACCTTGCTCATGTGGATTGGGACCGTATCATCCTATTCCCTGGCAAATGGTATTTCCCACCGGTGACAGTCAAACCCAAGTTTGAATTCTGGAAGTACAAGACACTGAAACCGGAGCGTGAGGTGTTACCAGATCCAAAAACAAGCACCATCTTCAGGACGAGGAATCTCTTTTTTGTGGTTGGTGGGGTTCTTGTAGTTGCTGGGATAGTTTACTATGTGCGCTGGCAGCAGAGGTATGTTTTTATAAGTTTGCACAAAAAATAGCATGATAAAACGGATGATAACCAGTAGCCCAAATCATAAAAACATCGTCTATTTAACTCATACAAATTGCGTCTATTTAACTCCTAAAAACTGTGTCTGTTTTATAGTAAATTGGGTCTGATTTTGTTCAAAACTGAGCGCAACCTTTTGAAACAGACAAAAATTGTATCAGCTAAAATTGGAGGCTTAAATCAGAAACATCAAACAACCTAAAACAGAAAGCGTAAAAAAAACAAACTACGGATTTTGGATTGAAAGATAGTGAACGAGTTACTTGTTTCAGAAAAAAGAGCTAAAAAAATGCATATTGATTTAACAAAGGGTGTTTGTAGTATATGTATAAATATCAATAGTCTTTGAAAGTAGTCGTTACTCTGCATAAAGTAAAGAACTTGATAAAGTAGGTGAAAGATTTTTAACTAGTGTTTTTTTAACAATT
This sequence comes from Artemisia tridentata subsp. tridentata, assembly GCA_021014915.2. Lineage (NCBI taxonomy): Eukaryota > Viridiplantae > Streptophyta > Magnoliopsida > Asterales > Asteraceae > Artemisia > Artemisia tridentata. Next base: position 77,861,909 of record CP139502.1, read on the forward strand.
TGCTACACTAACCTACACCATCTAAACGTTTTTTCTTTCATGTCACTCGTAAAAACAATAACAATCAAAGAATGAACCTAATCAAACTGCATCAAATCCAACACGTGTTTATTAGACATGATAATGATATTTTTGAACAAGAACTAATATTAATGTATAAAGCATGATTAATTATTTAAATATTAATTTATTATTCTAGATTAATTTAATATTTCACTTTAAGGATGTTTGTTTATGTGCATGACAATGGAAATTATGGATTCAAGACTCATGGTTAATTTATGATAATGGTAATTATGGCTCCATTCACGACTCTTGGTTAATTTATGATAATGGCAATTATGGCTCCATTCACGACACTTGGTTAATTTATGATAATGGCAATTATGGCTCCATCCAAGACTCATGGTTAATTTGTGGTAATTCATTTGTGGATTATTAGTGAATTTGCAATTATGTCATCAGTTTCATCCCCCTTCCCCCTCTTTTGAATTTGCAAATGAGACTTAGTTAAGTGTTTGACGAACAAAATGGGTATCAAACTCATACCGTATGAACTCTACGCATTTCTGCTTACTACATGTTGCCCAATTTGTTGCTGCAGGAAACGATTTGAAGCAAATGTGGCCCATGCAGCTGCTGAATCTGTCCGGGGAGCTCTTAACCAAGATTTTCAGACTGCTGCTCAAGCTTTTCCCGGGGCGATCACGCAAGCTCTACAGAACTTCTCTTTCCAAGATGCATTTCTCCAGGCTCTTCAGAGTGATGCTGGTCAGAATGCCATTGGTCAGGCATTCCAGAATGCCGCTGCCGCTGAGGGTGCTGCTGTACAGGATGCCGTTGGCCACGGTCTTCAGAATGATGCTGCTCAAGTTAATGTTGATGTCCGTGGTGCCTTGATCCTGGCTCTTCAGGATGCCTTTGTCAAGGATGCCATTGGCCAAGCTGTTTGGGACACCATTGTCTCTCTCCGAACTTCAAGTAAGAAGTTTTAAACTTTTCTACCAACCCAATTCAAGCGACTTATAAGTATTATTTTTTAAATAGATGTTACAACTGGAGAGGTGACTCAGGCTCGTTTGGATGCCAGAGGTGGGCAGGTATGCTCAATTATAAATTAAACTTTGGAACCTGAATTGCTAATATTATGAACTTAAACTGACTTGTGCTTATAATCTTGATCCTTGTAGGAAATGAACTTACAAACTTTTCTAGATACCTTTGGTCTTGTAGCAAGTCTGCCTGCACTTGAGTCTGGAGAATTGACAGTGAAAGACCTTTTAACATCTTCAGTCAAAGAATTGGTTGAATCTGGAATCTCAAAGGTTAGTTTTCTTTTGTTAAGAAATATTGTTTTGCATCACTTTGTTATAGTTAGTTTTTTCATTTTGTGTTTTTTCAAATCCTTTTCTAACGCAACACTGATTCTAATTGTACAGGACTGTGCAGTGAAGGTGAAAGAGGCGGTCTTTTGTTTGCTAGGCTTTCCTTTTGCTCTAGCACGATGGAGTACCGTCTAAGGGGCTGTTTCTTTTTTTTTTTTTTCCCTGTTTGGAAAAAAGTACTTTTGCATTAATATGAGGTGTTTACATTAAGAAGTATATGATAATATTATGTTTCTTTTTTTATCCTGAATGAAAACCTCAATTACAATAATGACAATTCTACCCTTGTAAGTATCTAGAACATGATAAACCTAAACCCATCTACAACATTTGAACATATTCAGACAACATTACCATTACAAGTTTTCATGAACGCTTGAGATTACAGCTTGTATATCTACATCAAGACTATCTCTACATTAATTTTGATGAACACAACAAATCATAGAAAACCCTAACTAAATTTAAGATACCACCGGAGGTGATAGGAGCGAGCAACATCACAAAAGATTGAAGGTGATGGGGACATCAAAGTCAGCCGTGGTCCTTAGATCTACTCGACTGTGGCGCGAGTGGACTGTAAATGGGATTTGGGGAGCAGCGGTGGTTAAAGATGACGGCATTGGAGATTGTGGTAGTGAAGGTGATGGGCGGTTTTGCTGGTACTGTGGTGATGCAGGTGGTGGCAATTGGTGATGCTGTGGTGAGAGGATTTGTGTGGACCAAGGAGGAAGACGAAAGGAAATGGAAGAATTTTAGATGATGAAGAAAAAATGGAAAAGTATGTATATAAAATTGAGGGTAGATTGGTCAGGTATGGGGTAACTTGTATCCTAGATGGGAAATGGTGTCTTTTTGTTACTCTTCTACATTAAGAAATTATGTTTGTAATAAGTAAAAAAGAAACATGTAAATATTACTGTCCCCACAAAAACTGGTTGTATTAAGATATTAAGCTAAAAAGAAACTGCCCCTAATAGTGCTCTTGTGTTGAATCTTCTATAGCTTATTACTACTTTCTTGTAGTTTCTCAACTACGTATCCAAATACTTATATGTGTTTATTTTAATTAAGATTTTATATAGGTTATTTTTATCACATTATGACCCACATCAATTTAAGTTCAAATGTACCGACTTTTGACTTTTTAAGTCAAACTCGTTGAAACTACAATGAGAAAAAGAGTTACGGATTGCTATATTCAAAGAGTTGTCTGTGTAGTTTCTAACTGAGCCAGCTGCACATCTTCCCCTCACTGCCCACAATATGACCCACATAAATTTAGGTAAAGGATCAAAATAGGTTCAGGTCAAGATAGGTAACTTTGTATATGTTTGGTTCAACTCTGGACCATTGACTCGCCGTTCTGATGTATCATATTATTTCAGTGTAGTTTTGTTTATGGAGATAACATAGGTGACGTTTAGGTGATTGTTAACATCACCTATCATGAATGACATGATTTGTAAAGTTTTACGCATTCAAAATATTCTCTGGCCGACATCCGGTGTGTTTTCGCTTTAAGCTAATTCTTTTTCATTTTAACTGTTGACGTTTTTAGGAAAAATACATAACCAATACTGAACAATTCATATGTAAACATAAAAACTGCCATACTAAGTGAACTGGTAAGTGCAAAAGTTATCAGGGGTATCAATATAATGAAGTGGTGACGACCAATGGTATCTAAACTTTACGTGATCCGCCCACGAACATAGAAAAATCACCCTTTGCATACGGTGGTAACAATTGGTTAACCTTCCATGAGCTATTTTGCACGAGGCGACATGACCAAAGTGTAAGGCTTGATAAATATGGATGAACTAGTTTTGAATTGAAAAATAATAATAAGGTTGACTTTTTAAGTCAAAAAAGTAAAATCTACCAAGAAAGAAAGAGTTACACTGAGATGTGTATTTTCTTACTGCACCAGCTACACATCTTCCCCTCACTATGTCCACTATCCACATCCTTGTAGTGCCCTACATAGCATTTTTCGGTTAGGTAACGGATCAAAACGGTTCGTTCAAAGATGGTCATTTTGTGCAAGTTTGGTCAAGTTTGGTCCAAGTATAGTGCCGTTTGATGTATCATATATTTCAGTTGGGTATTGATTTTGTTTTGAAGAAAAAAGGTAAGATCATTAGTGATTGTAACATCACCTATTTCATTTTAATGAAATGAATTTAAATAGTAAAGTTTTTACGATCAAAATATCTCTGGGACTTCACGTGTTTTCGCTTAAGCTAATTCTTTTCATTTTACTGTTGACGTTTTAGAAAAATAATAACAATACTGAACAATTCATATGTAACACATATGAAAAACTGCTACTAAGTGAACTGAAGTGCAAAAGTTATCAAGGGTGTATATAATAAAGTGGTGACGACCATGGTATCTAAACTTGACTGTGATCGCCCACGAACATAGACAAATCACCCTTTGCATACAGCGGTACAACAATTGGTTAACCTTCCATGGAATAATTTTGCAGGGCGACTGTACCAAAGTGTAGCTTGGTAAATGATGGATCGGACTAGTTTTGTAAGTTGAAAAATAATAATAAGGTTGAAGTTTTTGAAGTCAAAAAAGTAAAATCTACCAAGAAAGAAAGAGTTAACACTGAGATGTGTATTTTCTTACATGCAACCAGCTACACACTCTCTTCCCCTCACTATGTCCACTATCCACATCCTGTATAGCCACCCTACATACATTTTTCGGTTATGGTAACGAGATCAAAACCGGTTCAGTTCAAATAGATGGTCCATTTTTGTGCAATGTTTGGTCCAAGTTTGTTCACAAGTATCAGTACGCTTGACCCAGTGTTCATATATACTTATACATTACGTACTTAGCATCAATATTTTATAGTTTTTGAACAAGGAAAAAAAGAAAAAGAAAATCACATATTACAGATAGTACACCACACACATCGCTCCCACTTTCCTTAAAGCAAAAAGAATACATTTCACAAATAGAAGGTTTATTTATCAAAAATACACTTGGGTAGACTTCACATGTTTTCACCTAAGTTATTATCACAAAGTTTACCCTAACGTGATATTGTGATAATAAAACAAACCAAAACCAAATAGTACAACAAGTTAAATGAATTTTTAAACGGCTTTACTAGTGAGTGCAAGAGTTTTGAAGGGTGTTGATATAATACATATGGTGACACGAGACCATATATGAATATCTAAACATTGGACTTGAAATGCTTGACGATAGAACAGACCTCTCTAATATCACCCTTTGATAACATACAGATAACACAAATCAAACTTGACTCTAATACCATGTTGAATAATATATTTTGCTTGTCCTTGTAATTGTTAGCGTATCATACGCAAAGCGCTTCTATGTTGGGTGGTAGTGTTCTGACGCTTGGTTTCACGTGTTGAAGTTAAGGATCCCATGAAATGTCAATCAGAGGAAGGTTTTTTGTGACAGGAACCTAGAAGATATCCAGAAGTGATAATGCTGACATGAATAAACGTTCAATCTGTGCAAGGGTAAACCACTAGCATCGACCACATGGTACCTTCGTCTTACCTCGTAGGAGAGGGTTGAAGAGAAGGGTTTATGTGGTATATTCGTCTCATAATGTAGGGAGGAGAAAAGAAAAGTTTATATTTAGATGAGGATGAGATATATTGTGTAAAGAGAGAGATAGTAGAGAGAGAGGGGGGGGGGGGGAGGAGAGAGAGCAATGTGTGGCTACCTTGTATACTTATGTGTGCCTGCTTGTTGGAGCTCAACCTTACTAGAGACCAAGGAGAGTGAAATTTTCAAGCGCCACTCAGATTTCTCTCTCCTCTCACTTCCCCTCACACCCACTCATTTTTTGTGGACATGGTCACTTAACCTCACACTTTCATTAAAATACCCACTTTTAATAAAATATTACTCCACGTAAACACCCACGTTAACTCACAAACTAAATAAAAACAATAAAACCAAAACAAGAGGTCCCACATCACAACTACATGCAAACTAGGTGACCAGTTCACCTTAGTCTTCTCGATATCAACAACTGCTGCGTGACTTTGGTATTAAGGGACAAGGGATCACTAGGTGAATTGGACATTCACTTTGCCAAACTCACACCCTTGGTCTAGGTCTTAATTTCCTATATCATCTAGTATATATATGGAGAAAGTTAGGGTAAGAGATGGGGACTTAGGCCTTTCCATGGTTTGGGCTATTGGGTCATTATCTGAATAATGGGTCTAAGCCTAAGGACTTAATGTATATTGTGTAGTATACATGCATAATCACTATTAATTATCAAATACAATATATAATCACCTTAAGATTATTCTAGAAACAACTAAATATGGGCTAAGCCATAATATAACATTAAAATATAATAGTCTAACATCCTTGGCTAATTTTCACGTGGGCGATATGACCATCAATCAACCCAACCACGTGACTTGGTAAGATTAAAACGGAGCACCAATGCAAAGGTCTCAAGGACCTTTTGTGAATAAAATTTAGGGATATCGTTGTGGTGATTTAACTAATTTGTGAAAAACTTAGAGGGGGTGAATACGTTACCGTTTTAAAAACTTAAAACTTGTTGTTCAAATATCCGTTTAAAGCTTGTTCTAATATGAAAGATGTTTGTTGTAGTTTAAGACTAGTATATACTAAAACACGTTTATCACACAAGTATGATTAAACATCACAACACAAGCAATCATATATGCAAACATTAAGTAAAGAGTAAGTAAAAGAAAGCGCAAACCGACACGATGATTTTATGTGTTCGGTCACGGAGCTCCTCTCCGCGCCTACTCCACTCCCGAGTACCCAACTCGAGAGTTACTTCACTAGACAACAAGTCCCTTCTCGGCGGATGAAATACCATTACAATCGTCGGTTACACATTTATCCAGTACTAAGCTAAACACCGGGTTCTTTACAAGGGTATAACCACTCCCGTTGGTTCTTTACAAGGGTACAACCACTCCCGTCGTCGCTTATACAATTTCTGACACTAAGCTAGATGTCGAGTTCTTTACAAGGGTACAACCACTCCCGCTATGTTTTATGGCTAACATAGAAACTTGTGTTTTATGGCACAAACACATAAACCACCTAATCTAGTATGAATAGGTTGTGATGCAATGATGGTTACAACAATGATCCATGACATAAATGTTTAATGGATATATATACCGAAGTATTACTCCACGACTGTAGATCGTTTGAGATATATTAACCATCATGATATGTATGGCAAGATCTAAGGATCTCATTCAGACTCTTGTACACCTTGTGTCCTTTTTTGCGAACACAGGTGTATTATATTGAAAGTGTTCCCAAGAGATATTTTGATGAATATCATGGCTCTAGACTCGATAATGTGCATTTTGGTTTTAGTAGTCGGAGGCATGGAGCAGAGTGCCACCTTTTCAATATCAACACATCTCGGAATGAGAGGCCGATAGATTATGCAGTGTTCTCCGTGAGAAATGAAACAAATATCTTTTAAGATATATCTGAGTGGCTAGGAGGGATGGTGCAGCGCGTCACTGGGTCCATGACGTCTTGTCTTCAATATCAGTATCATACTTTGTGATAACGATAGCAAATGTATATGACGCGATTTCTGCCTAAGTTTTCATGGAGGGTATTTCTTTTCACCCTTTCATTAAACTTTTCTTTTTCATTCTTCAACCCCTTCTTTCCCTTTCTCATTTTACTCCTTTTTTCAAACATACCTAAGGATTCTAATTCTAATCTATTGGAATTGTCCTGGGTAGTAATCCATCCGGCTCTGGCGGATCATAGGACATAACCTAACCATAATCACTTATAACTTCCTGATTATCCTAGATTTCTTAATTGTCACAACTCGTAATTCCAGGCCATTTTCCCGAACCTCGACAATTTACTATTCACGAGTTACTATTCATTTTTACTATTCACTGGCACTATTCATTCCAAAATTTTTATTTCATATTCTCGTAAGTTAAACTATTTTAATAATAACCCGAGATTTTGGCACTCGTCGGATAATTTCTGCAAGAATCACGAAACCGTGTCCGAGATTTACCTTAAGGTTTAAACATCATTTAGGCATCCCGATATGTCCAAACAACATTACCAACAAGAGAAATATATGTTTTCCACCTTCCGTGACATTTTCATGAATTTAGGAATTTTAGGATACCCGGTTTCAAGTTTTGTGACTTACGACTTACAGTTAGCAATTAACGGGACCAAAACTCACTCTGAAAGTCAAGATAATTATCCAACCTAAAATATCTAGATATTTTCTCAAAAATATCTAGATATTTCAAAAACCTATTGAAATTACCATTATACCCTTTCGTTGAAATTACCAAAATGCCCTTGGCCTATATAAAGCCTAAACTAACTTCATTTCACTAAAAAAAAAAAATCACAAACTTTCTCTCTTTCTCTCCTACATCCCACGGCAGCAAGAACACAAGAGGAAGAACCCAAAAATTTTTCTAGTTCAAGTGTTTAACAATTCCATTTTAACATCCTTGTTAGAGTTTTGAAATAAAAACTCCAATGTTGTAGATCTTTTTCATCCAAACTCATTTAATCTTCAAGTAAGTTCAAGAACCTATTTTTATCATGTTATACTTTCATTTGATCCATGTGGTTATGAGTTTTCAAGTCATTATAGTTAAAATGCAAGTTACTTATGTTTATGATACCACTTTTCTTTTAAACTATCTCTAAACACTAGATCTACTAGTTTTATTAACATCCTCATGAAACCCACCATTTTTGGTGATGATTAGGACCCATGACACCCTGAGAAGGTGTATGGTAGGATTGAGTACTTGTGGAGTTGATTTGAAGTAGTTTGGTTAAGTTTTGTACAAGTTATTAACTAAGAAAACCAAGTTTTGACAATATATATAGTTGCTGTCCCATTTTGCAAAACGTGGGAAACTCAGGGGCTAGGGTGTAATTTTGGACCAAAGATTTAGAAAATACTTTCAAAAACGAAGCTATGGGCGAAAGAACGGATTAAAACGAGTTTATAACGAAGAAGTTATGATTTTTCCAAGTTTAACGACGAAAAACTATTTTCTGAAAATACTACTTGCTGTTGGACGACATTCGACGGACAAAACGAGGCGTTAGACGTGATCTAGGAGGGCCGAGCTACTGAAAATATGTTAGTTCATGTTATGACGAACGCTTGGATATAAAGAACGTTGAAAACGGACTTGTAACGACCGAGATATGAATTTTTGAAAAAGCCGACGAACTATACTTATTTTGACAGCATTACAACACATATATTTTCTAAGTGTAAAACTAGCAAGTCACTAAGTTCATGGCCGATTTTCTATATGATCGAGGCGCGTATGATCAAAAGTCAAAGGAGACGACATGAAGATTATGTTACAAGGATTTCAAAAACGTCAAGTTCTATTCCTAACTCTTAACGTACAATATTTTGCGACTACTTTTGCGAGGCCGTTTGGTCATATTTTCACAAGTTGTAAAAAGGGTTATTTTGCGACGAAACTATTTTATTTGGCGATAAAACATCAAACAAAGATCGTGGAGTGCCGTTTCAACATATTTACACGAAAAGTAGTTCATAACTTGCCGAGACGTTAAAAATGTAGTTTTCGACGATAAACATTATTTTCAAAACTAACGAGTGGTATCGTTAACATACGTAATTGCATGAGTAGAATCATTTCATTTGCTTACCTTAGATCATATCATTCACATTAGGTCGCGGTTAGAGACCGAGCCTCATTCCAGCATATTCACCACTAGTATTGTTGCTATCGCATCAGGTGAGTTTCATAGCCCCACTCTTATTCTTTAATAATTGTTTTAAACTCTTTGGGGGAGATACATGCTTAAACTATTTGCGTACGTACATGATTGTGTTAAACTTACTTGCGTTACTCTTGAAAGCATTTCGCGGACCTAAGTATCAAACACTTGGGGTAGCCGTACATAAGTCTCCTCGTGAGCAGCATTGATAAGTCTCCTAGTGAGCAGCATTGATAAGTCTCCTCGTGAGCAGCATTGATAAGTCTCCTTGTGAGCAGCATTGATAAGTCTCCTCGTGAGCAGCATTGATAAGTCTCCTTGTGAGCAGCATTGATAAGTCTCCTCGTGAGCAGCATTGATAAGTCTCCTAGTGAGCAGCATAAGGTCTATTAGTGATATAGAACGCATATCGTATACTTACATGTCTTACTCAAGCTATATTTTAGCAGTGGGTTGTAAACACACAGGTTGCAAGTGTTGTTATGGGCGGGATTTGCAACTGAGTGGATTTACAATGCCTTTGCTGGGAAAATCTTTATTCGAATACTTTACTTGTTAAACAAACTCTATGAACTCACCAACCTCGTGTTGACACTTTAGCATGTATTTTCAGGAACTAAGCAATAGCACGCTACTGGAGGCTTTTGGCAGGGCATGGCATGGTCATAGAAGACTCTGATAAAACATTTGGGACCGCTTAACTTATTTTATGGGCCAACTTCCGCACCACTTTTCATAATGTAAATTTAACACTTTTGACTTCTCAAATATATTCTAAATGATTGATATGAAAACCGTCTTTACACTTGTGTTATGATACCAATTGAGTTGCACCCCAGCGATGTGTAAGCTTCCGCTGGACCCGATTTTGGGGGTGTGACAGATGGTATAGAGCTAGGCTATAGAGAATTGGTAATTTAAAACCTGAAATCTAAGCTACTTTTACGAAATTAAACCCAATGACGACACGTGCTGCCTGCCAGCTGATGCCTCATTTGTCTTGTTGCTGATCATATTTATGAGATTTAATTTTATACATGATAGATTATCACTATTCGTTGATACTATACTTGTATTTCCATTAAGTATGCTACATTCATGCAGTCACAGCGTTACACCTTTCCTTACGTAGTTCACATTCGACCTCATTACCTGATCCCTGCCTTAGTCTATTGAACCACCTTAATCTGTGAAGGACATATATTAGTATAACTAGCTGAGTACTTCCAAATTCATGAACCTCGTGGAATATAGACTGTACATCTATATTCGACCCGGGACAGTGGGACATACCTTACCACTATGTTCGACTAGAGATGTAATTTTGCAATCTGAGAGTAGTTTAATAGATTATGTCCGAGTTGATTTGAGATTAGCAATTCCATATCGAGCATCTTTCAAAACTCATTCAGGATTTTGAATCCATTCTTATCAGACAACTTTTTCCTAACTGAGTTTAGTGACAGTTTTGTTTATGAGTTGCGAAATCAACTAAGAGTCAAGTTGTTACCAGCGATTCAGTTAATCTCATGAGTCTTGTGGATGATTGTGAGATTAAATTTGGAATCGACAACCTCAACCAATTTAGCTAATTCCATGAATTTTGTTTGATCGTTGTGGATTAAGTAAAAATCGGTTACTAGAGGTCTTTTGGGGAGTTACGTCGTAATGGAAGTTCCCATCAAACGACACGAATATAGTTGAGAACGATGAGTGAATTAGGAACTGAATCTTAGGTGGAGACGTCAAATCTGTGAATCCGGCATTGTCCGACCTCGACAATTTACTATTCTTTTTACTATTCATTTTTACTATTACTGGCACATATTCCAAATTTTTATTCATATTCGTAAGTTAAACTATTTTAATGATAACCCGGATTTGGCATCGTCGATAATTTCTGCAAGATCAAAACCGTAGTCCGAGATTACCTTATGAGTTAAACATTATTTAGCACCCGATATGTCCAAACAAACTTACCAACAAGAGAAATATTGTTTTCCACCTCCGTGACATTTTCATGAATTAGGAATTTTAGGATACCCGTTTCAAGATTTTGTGACTTACACTTACAGTTAGCAATGTAACGGGACAAAACTCACTCTGAAAGTCAAGTAATTTCCACCTAAATATCTAATATTTTCTCAAAATATTAGATATTTCAAAACCTATTGAAATTACCATTTACCCTTTCGTTGATTTACCAAAATTTGCCTTTGGCCTATATAAAGCCTAAACTAACTTCATTTCACTAAAAAAAAAATCACAAACTTTCTACTTTCTCTACTTCCCACGGCAGCAAGAACACTAGAGTAAATCCAAAATTTTTTTAGTTCAAGTGTTAAATATTCCATTTTAACACTTGTTGAGTTTGAATTAAAAATCAATGTGTAGATCTTTCATCCACTTTTATTCAAGTAGTTCAAGACTATTTTTATATGTTATACGTCATTTGATCATGTGGTTTGAGTTTTAGTCATTATAGTAAAATTGCAAGTACTTATGGTTTATGATACCACTTTTCTTTAACTATCTCTAAACATAGTCTACTGTTTTATTAAATCCTCATGAAAGCCAACATTTTGGTGATGATTAGGACCATGACACCCTGAGAATGTGGCTAATGTAGGATTGAGTACTTTGGAGTTGATTTGAAGTAGTTTGATTAAGTTTTGTACAATTGTTTACTAGAAAACCAAGTTTCTGACAATTATATGTTCTGTCCCATTTTGCAAAAAGTGGGAAACTCAGGCTAGGGTGTAATTTTGGACAAGATTTAGAAAATACTTTCAAAAACGGCATGGGATGAAGAACGGATTAAACGAGTTTATAACGAAGAGTTTGATTTATCCAAGTTAACGACGAAACTATTCTGAAATCTCTGCTGTTGGAGGACATTCGACGGACAAAACGAGCGTTAGACGTGATCTAGGAGGCGAGCTATGAAATATGTTAGTTCATGTTATGACGAACGCTTGGTATAAAGAACGTTGAAAACGGACTTGTAACGACGAGATATGAATTTTGAAGCGACGAACTATACTTATTTGACAGCATTACAACACTATATTTCTAGTGTAAACTCAGCAAGTCACTAATTCATGGCCGATTTTTGTATGATCGAGGCAGCGATGTATCCAACAAGTCAAAGTTTCGACATGAGATTATGTTCAAGGATTTCAAAAGTCAAGTTCTATTCCTAACTCTTAACGTACATATTTTGCGACTACTTTTGCCGAGGCCGATTGGTCATATTTTCACAAGTTGTAAAAAGGTTATTTTGCGACCGAAACTATTTTAATTTGGCGATTTTAAAACATCAAACAAAGATCGTTGGAGTGCGTTTCAACATATTACACGAAAAGTAAGTTCATAACTGCCGAGACGTTAAAAATGTATTTTCGACGATAAACATTATTTTCAAAACTAACGATGGTATCGGTAACATACGTAATTGCATGCGTAGAATCATTCATTGCTTACCATAGATCATATCATTCACATTAGGTCGCGTTAGAGACCGAGCCTCATTCAGGCATATTCACCAACTAGTATTGTGCTATCGCATCAGGTGAGTTTCATAGCCCACTCTATTCTTTAATAATTGTTTTAACTCTTTGGGGATACATGCTTAAACATTTGCGTACGTACATGATTGTTTAGTTTAAACTTACTTGCGTACCTTGAAAGCATTTCGCGGACCTAAGTATCAACATTGGGGTAGCCGTACATAAGTCTTCCTCGTGAGCAGCATTGATAAGTCTCCTGATGGCCATTGAAAGTCTCCTCGTGAGCAGCATGATAATCTCCTTGTGGCTAGCATTGATAAGTCTCCTCGTGGCAGCATTGATAGTCTCCTTGTGAGCAGCATTGATAAGTCTCCTTGTGACACATTGATAAGTCTCCTCGTGACAGCATTGTCAATGTCTCTAGTGAAGCTAAATAAGTTCATTAAGTGATATTGAGAATACGTATACTTACTGTCTTACTCAAGCTATATTTTAGCATGGTTGTAACACACAGCTTGCAAGTGTTGTTATGGCGGATTTGCAACTGAGTGGATTCAATGCCTTTGCTGGGAAAATCTTTATCGAATACTTTACTTGTTAAACAAACTCTATGAACTCACCAACCTCGTGTTGACACTTTAGCATGTATTTTCAGGAACTAAGCAATAGCACGCTACTGGAGGCTTTTGGCAGGGCATGGCATGGTCATAGAAGACTCTGATAAAACATTTGGGACCGCTTAACTTATTTTATGGGCCAACTTCCGCACCACTTTTCATAATGTAAATTTAACACTTTTGACTTCTCAAATATATTCTAAATGATTGATGTGAAAACCGTCTTTACACTTGTGTTATGATACCAATTGAGTTGCACCCCAGCGATGTGTAAGCTTCCGCTGGACCCGATTTTGGGGGTGTGACATTAATCACTTGCCATAAAACCTTTTATGAAAAATCTCTCAAAGTGTTTATGAATAAAACACATTTGGTTAACACTTCGAGAGGTTTGCATTTTCTGAAATACTCCCCCTTCACATGTGCTCATGCATTTTTAAGATAAATTTGCACATGTGGGGTAGAGTTTGCACATTTGAATTGATCGATTTTCAGTTAATATGACCATTGCGAGACACACTTACATCACTAGTTAGACTAGCTTGAAATTATTACCCATCCCGGTCATATTAAAAGATAATCTCTCGAATTGGTACATTCTACTCAGACAAGTCCTTTGCGAGACACGTTTACATCACTGGATGAACCAGCTTGAAATTATTACCCGTCCCGGACAAGTCTTTTCGATTACTGACATTTAATTTTCGTCAATTCGAGGGTTAATGCTGAGTCGAGCTCTTTTGAGATTCAATCCACGATCTTTAAACAGTTTTGATCACATTTTAATCACGCCTTCTCCCCCTCAAAAATAGCATGTAGTGATATTTTTTATATCAACTGATTTAAATGAAAGTTTTTGGAGAGAGAGACGGATTTTAAGCATGAAATTTGGAACATTTTTTGTTTTTAATTTTTATACTCCCCCTTAAACAAAGCATGTTTTATCAGGTTTTGGAGGGAGTTATCTTGAGCACATAATTTTGAGAAAAATTTTGAAAAATCTTTTTGAAAAATCTTGATCATGTGCTCAAGTATTTTTTGTTTTGCCATTAACAATACGAGTGCTGATCTGATATAATCAGAAGTCATCAATGTAGCGCGGGTTTCATACTGAAGTATACAAAAGCCGTAGTGAAGAAATTTTGAGAAACGACATGTTTTAGAAAACATTTAAGAGAACTCTCACTCAAGCATCTGTACATGCCCGTATCATTGTTGAATGACATTTCTAGGTACGTACAGAATATTGATTATACGAGAGACATGTCGTGAGAAGAATATTTTTGGTTTTTATATTTTATATTGTTTTTGTATTTTTGAAAGTTTTCTATTTTTATATTTTGTTTTTGTTGGTTTTTCAAATTTTTTATTTTGTTTTTCAAAAATATTTACATGCGAAGCTTGTTGAGATAAATCAAGAAGATTCGAGAAGACTTTCTAACTCTTCGGGAGTTAGGCTTCGCATGCCAATTCGTCGAACTAAGTTATCAAACCTTTCTTTTGGGAGGGCTTTAGTAAATAGATCGGCGAGTTGATATTCTGTCTTCACGAAAAATAATTCAACAGTACCATTTTCAACGTATTCTTTTATGAAGTGATAGCGGACTCTAATATGCTTGGTCTTCGAGTGTTGCACTGGATTGCACGAGATGGCTATGGCACTTTTCGAATCACAATACATAGGTATTCTGTCAAAAGAGAAGCCATAATCTGTGAGTTGTGTCCTCATCCATAGAACTTGGGCACAACACGCAGATAGAGACACATATTCGGCTTCTGCGGTAGATAACGCGGTACAATCTTGTTTCCTTAACGACCAGCCTACTAGCTTTTCTCCCAAAAATTGTGCTCCACCTGATGTACTTTTTGCTGTAACTTGACAACCGGCATGGTCCGCATCTGAAAAGGCTGTTAGTTTAAACTCTGAATCCTTCGGATACCAAAGTCCCATGTTAATGGTTCTTCGTAGGTACCGAAAGATCCGTTTAACCTCTTGGAGGTGAAGTTCGATAGGCCTTGCCTAAAACCGTGCTAATAAACAGACAGCAAAATGAATATCGGGTCTACTAGCAGTGAGATACATGAGAGAACCAATCATGCTCCAATATTTCTTCGGATCCATGGGTTTCCCATATAAATCAGCGCCTATTTTTGGTGAAGTGACCATTGGAGTACCAACAGAGTCACAATTTTCCATACCATGTTTTTTCAAAATCTCGATTGTATATTTAGCTTGATTTATAAAAATACCACGTGGGGATTGATGAATTTGTAAACCAAGAAAGAATTTTAATTCCCCCATCATGGACATTTCAAATTTGCTTTTCATGAGATTTTCAAAATGTTTTGTTTCGGATTAGTGGACCCAAAAATAATGTCGTCCACGTAAATCTGAACAATCAAAATGTCATCTTTGAATTTTCTAGTAAAAAAGGTCGGGTCAATTGTTCCTTTGATGAAATTATTTTGAAGAAGGAAAGATGATAATTCATCATACCACGCCCTTAGGGCTTGTTTCAAAAAATAAATGGCTTTCTTTAGCTTGTAGACGTAGTCTGGATGATCTTTGTCAACGAATCCGTCTGGCTGACTCACGTACACTTCTTCTTTCAGATTTCCATTCAAGAAAGCCGTCTTGATGTCCATCTGATAGACCATGATGTTTTTGTGAGCTGCATATGCTAAGAAAATCCTGACTGCCTCAAGTCTTGCCACTGGCGCGAATGACTCATCAAAATCTATCCCCTCTTCTTGTCTGAATCCCTTGGCCATGAGACGAGCTTTGTTGCGAAAGCAGTCATTTCTTCATCCTTTTTGTTTTTCCATAACCACTTAAGATCAATGACAAGTTTGTCAATTGGTCTTGGAACTAAATCCCAAGTGTCATGTAACTGATATTGGAGAAGTTCTTCCTGCATCGCTTCAATCCATGCATTATCTGCCATCGCCTCCCGAATGTTCTTTGGCTCTTTGAGACTGATTGAGCAGACGTAGATGCACATATCGGAATCGGTGGCGAGTTGTCTTCTCGTCTAAACTGGCCTTGAAGGTTCACCAATAACGTGTTCTATTGGATGGTCTTTAGTCCACTGTAACGTAGAAGGGTACCTTGGATTTGACGTATGTGTGTTAGATGGTTCATGTAACCTTGAAGATGATTCTGCAGAATCTGTTGCAAATGGGTTTTCGAATGGTTCTTCTTCTAACACAGCATCGTTTTGTTGTTGTTCTTCTTGAATTGGGGTATTGTGGTTTTGCTTGTCAACTCTTGGTAGAACAATCTCAATTACTGGAGTTGCTGGAGTAGATATTGATGACGTGGATGTTGAGGGAGTTGGTGCGTCAGCTTTGATTGTTGTTAATGCATCTTGTGGTGGTGGTGGTGGTGGTTGATGATTTTGAGCGGGTGCAGCGGAACGTTGTTGTGATGCATTTGTCGAAGCTCCACCATAGTACTCATCATACATAAACTCGAAGAAATTTTCTAGTTCTTGATTTGTCGGTTTTTCAGTGTTAGTTGACTGAGCTCTTTGTGGTACGAGTCCTGAACTATATGTCCAGAAGTTTGACTGTTTGGTGGGGGTCCTAATCTGGTATGATTAGAAGCCATTGGGTTAAGCGCGGGTTCTAGAGCGAGTCTCTCAGAAGCCATTTGTGAAATCTCATCAAACTTCACATTCATCGTCTCCATTATCCTTTTAGTTCTTCTGTTATACACCCTGAATGCCCTCGAGTTTTCTGAATAACCAATGAAGATTCCAATATCACCCTTTGCTTTCAGCTTCCCCAGATCTTCTCTTTCGTTCGTTGGATAGCACAATGTGCCAAATACGTGAAGGTAAGAGATGTCGGGTTTTCTGTTGTTCACTAGCTCATATGGGGTTTTATTGAATCTTGGATGGATTAGGGATCGGTTATGAGTGAAACAAGCAGTGGCAACATCATCAACCCATAAGAATAACGATGCACTAGAATAAATCAGCATCGTACGAGCAGCATCCATAAGAGTTCGATTTCTTCTTTCAACTACCCCGTTCTGTTGTGGAGTTCTAACAACTGATGTCTGGTGAGTGATTCCAGTATCTTCAAAATATGTTCTTAACTCATGGTTAGTAAATTTTGTGCCATTGTCTGTTTTACAATCCTTACTGGAGCTTGAAAGTAGTACTTGAATGCGCTTCAGAAAGGTGATGATGATGCCTGGTGCTTCATCTTTTGATCTCAGAAACTTTACCCATGTATATATTGAATAGTCATCGCAGATAACAAGAATATACTTCTTCCCATTGATACTTTCAACTCTCATTGGGCCACATAAGTCCATATGCAACAAATGTAACTTATCGACCGAACTGGGCATGGTTTTAGGTTTATATGTTGCCCTTTTGCTTTTGCCTTGTTCACAGGATGGACATAGGTGATCCTTGGTGTATTTGTACTTTGGGAGACCGTTGACGATGTTGTCTTTGGCTAGCTTATTGATGTTGTCGAAGTTGAGATGGGATAAACGTATATGCCACAACCAGGACTTTGTTTCACATGCTCTTGCCATGAGAGATATTGGTGATGAAGAGGCCATTTGGTTTATGTCGATAGCATATAAGTTGGTGCCACGATTCCCAATTAAGATATCATCTCCAACCAAATTCCTAACGAAGCGAGTGTTTCTCCTAAATGCAACCTCTAAATCTGCATTGCAAAACTGCCCGACTGAAACCAAATTGTGTCCCGACCCTTCGACGTAGTAAACCCGAGTGATTAAGTAGTTCCCAAACTGAAGATCTCCGTAACCCAGAATAGCTGCTACATGATCATTTCCAAAGCGTACAGTTCCCATGAACTTCCATACAAAGTTGATCAGCAGCTTCAGATTCCCGGTCATGTGCTTGGAGCAACCCGAGTCGACGATCCAAAGACATATTTTGATAACCTGCCAATAACAGAAGATTGTGCATATGAAAACCATTTATCATTTGGTTCCATGGGGTTAGGGGTAACAGATGAATCACATTCATAGAAGGTTTTTACTGGTTCTTTTGTAGCCTTTTTTAATTTACCATTCACTAGAATGAATTCTCTACCCGTTGGTATCCATACACACAACTTCAGATAGTTCCTTGGCAATATGCTACTAGTGGTTGACCCAGATGCTGCAATAAGTCTTTTAACATATCTAGACCTAGCACTAGTTCCTGGAGGAACATCTTTCTGTTCAGGCATTGCATACACATTCACATTATTAGAAACAATATCATCACAAACATTTAATGATTTCTTGCACATTAAACAAACAGAGTCATTACATGCACTCGAAACAGTACTCTTAACATTACATCCAGATGACACATGTTTCTTATTAGAAAGCGATAAATTCCTAGGGTGTTCTTCTACTTCTTTCGTTTTATTCTTGCATCTACTCTCAGAAACAGGCGAGACTCTATTGTTCCTTGTATTGCTCCTAGGATTTAGTCTGCTGCTCCTAGAGGTGCTTTCTAATCCTGTAGAAGGTAAGGCACACACATTAGAATTTATATTGTTGTCCTGAGAGGTTGTTGTAGCATGCCTAGACTCTTTTGGATTATCTTTTTCACTCTTGTCTATCGCCCTGTATGTTTGAGATGTAGAGGCAGACGCAGTAGTGAGACTAATCCTATAAAGACCAGGTGCTATCACATTCGATGTTTCGACAACTGCTTTCTATTTATTAGCACATTTTGCTTTTTCACGTTGTTTAGGCAAGGGTGTTGGAGTGACTGGTTTTGTCAAATCAATTATCACATCAACTTCTGGAATTGCTTGAGAAATTGACATTTTTGGTTTGACAACCGGTTTGTCCGAAGTTGATGGTTTTGCAAACTTAGTTTCCTCACCCTTTCCTTTTTGACTCTCCAGCTGAGACTTCAAAAGATCATTTTGCTCTTTCATGTTTTTGTAAGCACGTTCATACGACAATTTGTCATACTTGCGTTCTTCCTTTTTCTGATCAAGTTGTTTAAAATATGTGACATTTTCTTTTTCAAGCTTAGCAAGAGCATTTTCATATTTTAAAGCAATTGCAGAAGTCTCAGCTTGAAGTCTTTCATCGTCTTCCAAAGAATATGTTTGATAAATAATGGACATAATATCGGTCGAGAGAGCTACTTCGAAGAGAGTGTCATTGTGTTTTTCCAAAACTTTGATGTGTTTAATGTTTTCATTAGCTTCCTTTACCAGGGATTTGTGGTCCTTGACAAAGTCGGCTGTTTCTGTTAAAAGAGCATTTTCAACATTAAGTACTCTTGCATGAATTGCAATTAGTGGAGTAGTAATTTCTGTTTCAAACACCTTTTTCATTTCATTATGAAAACTTGAATGCTAGTTGTTGATGCTAATATTTGTTTTGGATGCCACAATCATTTGAAGCGTTTCAACTCTCTTTTTAAGATCATCCAAATATCTTCTAGCGTCACTTGTGTTAAAAGGGTTACTAGAGGACATTTGTTCGATGTTAGAAAGATTTTTTGAAACAACTTTCTGTTTTGAGAAAACAACTGGTTTTTTGAAAACCATTGGTGTTTGTTTTTGAACAAGATGTACTCTAGAAAGTTTGTTAAGCTTATTATAATTAATTGGTTTAATTTCTGGGTTCATTTGTCTCATTTTGATTCTACTCCCTTCGGCAAGCTCAATCGTTTCATAAGAATCCCGAACCTCGGGAGGATCATGTTTAGCAAATATCACATTACCATTATATAACACATTTTATTCTTTCTGAGCTTTCTTGAGATGATAAGGGTTTTCACAACCGATAGCCATTTTCTTCATTGTATGTAAAAGCGGGTTTGGATCTTTAATTAGCATATTTATTGTTTGAGCAGAATGACCCGTTTTTACAAGCAATTCTTCCAACTTTTTAATGGTTTCTTTTTTTTTCAATGATTTCATCAAGAAGATCATTTTCACGTTTTGAAAACCTTGCATTCAACTCTTTCTTTTCTTTTTCAAGATTAGAGCAAGTCGTTTTTTGTTTAGAAAGTTGGTTGGTTAAGTCTGAAATTTCCGTGTTTAAGGATTTTATTTTCATGTTCAAATTAACATCGAGTGTGTCAAATTTGATTTGCAAATATTTTTCTCTTAAAACAGAATCTCGATAACCAATTTCTAATTCTGACTGTCGTTTGTTATTAAATTCAAAAGCTTTTTTCATTAACCTTATATCTCTCAAGCTCAGCGGTCAATTTTTCATTCGCGGCCTTAACATCGCGATTGACTTTTTTGACCTTTTCGATTTCGATACTACAATTGTTCAATAATGATTCAAATAACACACGTGTTTCCTCATCATTTTCAGTATGCTGTGACTCAAAGCCTCCATTAGGATTCATATCTGGAGTTGCCAAATTAATATTGCTACAACTTGGCTTGTCCATGTATGTAACATAAGTAGGTGCTGGAGTCGCAGGATGCTGTTCATTTTGAGGTGGCATATCAAATATTTCATTATTGTGACATGTAGTGAATGGTGGTACCTCAGAGACTGCATTGGTGTCATACACAGGAGGTGATTTAGAATCCGTATCATACTTAGCCTCCTAAATATTTGTTATTAAAATGCAGTTGGCATGGTTGTCCTCAAGGTCTTCCGTATCATCCATAAGAGCCATAAAGTCATTCTCTTCTGCATTCAACTGAAACCCAGCCTTCTCCTTTTGTGCCAACAGCACTGCTTTCTGCGGATACTCTAGATCTTTCTTTTTCGGCTTTGTGGGACAGTTCCTTGCCATGTGACCAATTCTCTGACAGTTGAAACACTTTAACAAATTCCCTTGATTCATATTCCCAGCAATTGGAGCAACAACATTCCCAATCTGATTTCCAACATTTTGACCCCTCTGATTTCCAACAGTTGACCCATCTGATTCCCTGCAAACTGACCCATCTGATTCCCTGCATACTGCCCTTGATTACCAATCTGAAACCTTGTAGCATATCCCTGCTGATTCCCATAAACTCCAACCATTTGTCCTTGTTGACCCATGTTGAAACTCGGCTGTGCAATCTGCCTATTGCGAGTGTTTGATGAAATCCTTTGATTATTGTTAGTTGGAGTAGAATAGCGTCCTTGGAATGCCTTAGTTAGAAAAGAAAATGCTTGTGTCAGAGTAGCAGTAACTTCATCATTGTCAGTGAACTCTGGTTCTTGGAATTGTGGATATTGTTGTTGTGGAATGACTTGTTGTTGTGGGTAGAATGGTTGTTGTGGAATGACAGCAGTTTGTGGAACGTATTGTCATTGCATGTAGTTCAGAGTGGAGGATAATGATGATGATTGTGTGTTTACTGTTACACGTGTTGGTATCTGAGCAATCAATGCAAGAGGATCATGTTGCTTTGCTAACTTCTCTTTCCTGACTTCATTCGCCTCTGCCTAGTTTTGCTTTAGAAAGTCATAGAGCTGATCATAGTTCACCTGGTGAAGGTCCTTTGTTTTGTTGACAATTGTGACGAATCGTCCCCATTCTTCTGGTAGATTGTTGATGAACTTGATGTTTTGAACAATTGGTCTTGGTGTCAACTTGTTCCTGATTAGCTCGTTCATGAGAGTGCAAAACCTGGTGTAGTAAGATTCAATGGGTTCAGCTGGAGATGATGTGAACTTTTCCCATTCAGTTAGAAGCTTGTTTTCAACATCTTGTTGCCCAATTTATGTGCCATGACAAAGCCTTCTAACTCGCTCCCACATATCATAAGCAGTTTCACAACTGTCAACAGCAGCAAATATTTCCCGTGGTAAACCAAGTTGAATTAAGTGCATTGCCAAGTCATCAGCTGCAATTTACTCCCAATCCTCTGCTGTGTATTCTTCTTCTTTTTGATCACGAAAGGATGGTGGTACGGGAGGTGTTGCATTTGGATCTCCAGCTTCTTGAATCTGACGGGGCTTGAATGGTCCTTTCTGGATTGAGTTGAGCAGGAGTTTACCTTGTCCATCAGGTTTGGTTTTGATATAGTGAATCATACAGCTCATCCATGGACGATATCCACCTTTTTCAAACATAGGAAGACGGTTTTCTGCACCGGCTGCATGAATGTCTTGTTGAGTAGTCATTGTTGATGTCTTGTAAGATAAAGTTGATGTAGGATCGTTGCAACGAAATAGGAGTTGTGATTGGTGAAGGTTAAATTCAGTTGTTGTAGTGAAGTCTTGGTCTTTAGCTGAAGATTGTTTGAAGTTACTTGCAGTTTAGATAAACTACTGCAATTTAGATAAAAGTAGCAATTTAGATAAAGTTACTAATTTCGACAACACTATAATTTAGACAAGATCAAATGTTTACAATTTAGACAAAGTTATGTAAATTACAATTTAGACAAAATCACAATATCTATAGAAATTTCAATTTAGACAAAATTATACAATTTTGGCAAAATTTCATTTTAGATAGAAGTTTGCAATTTATATAAAATTTGCAATTTGGATAAGAATCTATCTAATTTATACAAATTAGAAGATGTCTCCGTTGTCGAAATATTCCTCACACTTGTACAAGCGAGAGAATACCGAGTTCACGTTTGATGTTGTAGTAATTAAATACAATATGAATTTAGATAAGTTTTTGTAATTTGCCACAATTTTTCAAGGAATTGCGATAGAAATCTTATAATTTCCACAATTGCGATAAAAATCCAGATCCAGAATTGCGATAGCCACCAATCAGAATTATGATAAAGTTGACTTCCAGAATTGCGATAGAGTGTTTCACAATTGCGATAAACCCTAGTCCAAAATTGCGATAGGATCCTTGTTCCAGAATTGCAATAGAAGCCAATGCTCCAGAATTGCGATAGAAGCAAACACAATTCCCATAAACCCTCAAAATTGTCGAAATTCTTATACAAGAATTCCTACAAACCCTTGAAATTATCGAAATTCTTCTACAAGAATTCCTATAAACCCTCTTTTTTTATCTAAATTCTTATACAAGAATTTTGATAATGTGCAATTCGATGAAGATTCACAATGCGAGTCACAAACAATCTTTTGAAGTTTTTTCCACGATCCAAACACTTCACAAACTCGTAAAAACTTATAAAGATTAAACCTTTTTCACCTATTTTACTTATCCACAATATTTTGATTCAAAATCCAGCCTTTTTAACGAGCAAACTAAGTTTATGAAGCTAGGATTCGGATGAAACGTACCAAAAACTCACTAATCCATATGTAAAAACACTAAAAGCTACAACCCTTAACCAAAAACTTGCATATAAATCCAATTTTTTACACAAAGTTTGCGTTTTATAGAGAAAAAAACGAAGCTTTATGCTAGCTTTTGATCAACACGAAAATAATAAACTCCTACAACGTTGTTTGGCTATATGATACCACTTGTAAAGAGCTAATATCACTACTTTATCACACACTAGACTAGTATACGAATAGTACTCACAAGACAAGATAGAGCTGTGTGGCATATAATATGAAACCGAATGTATATCTATTAGCTGAAAGAAATGAGAGTACAATACATAAGAGAAACATACACTCACACTCCTACCTATACTATCCTTGAGGCACACATACAAATGAGGTGGGAGTGTCTTTTTATAGCCAAGAGGTGACGCCCTAATGGCCTTTGATGGGCTTTGGTTGGGCTCGGTTGGGCTTTGGCTTTTACATACAACTTTGCTAACTTAAAGTCTTACATATTAGATTTGACCAAGAGCCCAACCCTTCCTAGACTATCACTTAGAAATTCGACACAAAGTTTAACTAATACAAATGACTATCACTTTTAAATTAAAGCTAACACTTAGTGTTTAATTTAAACAAACTTAGTCCACAAACGGGTGTGATTTATTTTTAAAAGGTGCTATAAATATTAGATTTTTTTTTGTTATACGTATATAGTTATATTAGTGTGGCAATTTTTTATACGAAAACGCGAAAATAAGTGATTTAGAGTTTGAGTTAAACAAGTTAAGGCAACACGTATGTGGATGTGATTGCATCTATGTGTTAGTATGTGTGTCTACGTGTGTACAAGTATGTGCGAGTATAATGAGGTTAGAATTATTGGTTCTTATTCAAAAGCTTTGAGGACTATGATCTTGTTGTAGTTGGTTATCTAGTTAGTGGATGGACTAGCTTTTAAGGCCTTTCTACATTGGTTGTTTCTCATTCTACAAGAACATCATCATACCAATTGACAGCATGGAAGAAGGTTGTATTCTCTCAAAACTCTGTTTATATAATGCTTATCAAAATCATGATTATGATAGTAAGATTGTATGATCTTAAAATCCTACCATACAAAAACATGTATGATCAAAGCAGGATCTTAAACATATTATCAACGGTGGCAATATATTAGACGCATTTCATTGCATCCAAATGACTGCATTTAGCAGCTTATACAATTCGTTCTCTATATGTAATTAAATCTCAACTTGAAAATATATTGTCCTAAGTCAATTATGTATATTCTAGTAGGCCTTGTGCATGTACGATATCAGTAAATACATCACATGTAAAGATATTGAAAGAAATGGCCAAATGGACATTTAAAAGTGATTAGATGTTTTTTTCTAAGTTGAGATTGCAGCGAGTTGGCTGCATTATTGCAGCCAAGATATCCCCAAATTTAATGTGTTACTGTATTTCTAGGTAGAAAAATTGAAAAGACAACTCGAAGACCAAGCAAAGGCATCCCAAAAGTGGGAGCTAGCTGCAAAGTAGCTACAAGAGGCTACTGAGGAGCGGGAAAGGGCAGCGGAGGAACGAGCAAAAGAACTGGAGCAACAAATGAAAGAGATCACTAACATGTTGAAAACACTAAAACCGCACCTTCACCACCTCCCAGTTAGCTGGCTATTTGTTTACGTATATGGAAAATTCAAACTCGGATACTTAGGTACCACCAGAACTTAGATCTTTTGCTAACATGTTAGAAACTTGTTAATACAAATATTGTCCTAAAACGTTATTTATATTTTACGATCTTTGCTTAATTTTGTTAATGACAATTACAAAGTTTATCTTTAAGCAAAGCATAAATATAAGATTAAGTTTATTACATCTATAGTGACAAGTCTTTTAAAAACACATTTACACATTACAAGATCACTAGGAATAACATTATATACATATATACATTTACATTTTTATTTTTTAATTAGAAATATTTAGGATGACATCATCGCATGCATCATGAACATAATCTTAGAAAGATTTGTGAGGTATCTTGTATAGATCTTCAAGCTAAAGAGTTGACACTGGAAGATATGGAAAGATTTGAGAATCTCTTAGCTGTCCTACACTGGCGGATCCAATTTAAGGGATCCGCCAAATCCGCCAACTGTTTTATCAGTTTGCCTATAAATAGCAAGCTGCATTCAGGCACAATCATCACTTACATAACATAAATTATACAGTCTTTCATTTATGCATCACTAACCCATATCATTCATTTCATTCTTAGTGATCTTCCTTTTTGTAGCAAACGAGATCAAGCATTAACAAACTTCAACACACTGTTGCTAGTCTTGTAAAGTAGATATTGTGTGATTCGTTAGAGTTTACACATCATTGTTATACCCCCAATTTCGTGATATGCAGCGGAATTCAGATTGGGTGTTACTTCATGGCACTACAGTTGAATAGTAGAAAACGATCACCAATTTGGTCGTTTTAAAAGATTTATCATTCGAATATCAGAGTTTTCAAAACAAGTCCCAGTGGTTTCCAATGTTTATTAAATAGGTTTTTCGAATGATAATTTATAGCCTTCATAATTATCCGTGCTCCTCCGTGCCATCCGTACTCATCATGGACCTGAGATAAATACATGCTAAAAGCGTCAACACAAAGGTTGGTGAGTTCATAGAGTTTGTAGTTAAAAACTGTTGATTTTCCAAAATCAAAGAGTTTATGAGTCCATAGTAGTTGTAAATAAATAGTTGATTATCAAAATCAAAAAGTGAGTAATACCATAGTGTTTATAGGTAAACCAGTTGATTGTCAAAAATCAAAGTGTGAGTTAATCCATAGAGTTTGTATAAAATCAGTTGATTATCAATAATTTCAAGTTTAAGTAGTAATTGCAGCAAATACAATTATTTATAAAATAAGCGATGGGTTATGATAATATACATCCATAGTTGGTTTGTTATAAAGTAAGTGGTGAGTTAAGTTGTTATACTCCCATAGTTGGTTGGGTTGCCCTAACCGGGTCAACGCAAAATAGTTATAGTTTGCCAAATAGTGATTTTCTGCTATATAGTGAAAACAAGTTCAAGTTAAATAAAATCATGGCAATACTGTATCATGACTACAGTATCGTTTCTATTGCTCTAAGCCTCATGAAACTCAACGCTTAACAGGCATCAAATAAAATGATGTAAAGTATATAGGCCCTCAGGTAGGTATTTGCCAATACCTATAGGTTTGTTTAAATAAGGTGCGGTTGGGTGGCTCATCCTAGCAGACCCAAACGGGGATTGTCAGTCCCAAATAGATCTATTCACAATTATTTACGTTCACTCGTAAGTGATTAAGGTTCATGAAATGAGGGACTTCGAACATGGTAATAAAGGTAAACTTAAGCAATAGTGAATCAGGTATAGCATACAGTTGAAAATCATTTGTGTTCATGTTTATAGCAGGTATCTCTCCAAGAGATATAAAAATGTGTAAGAGAGGATTTATAAGTTCATAGTAATTCGTTAAAGTTTATAGTACCTTTGAAAGTAAAAGTAAGTGTTATGTTTCAATAACAAGTAGAGTGGTTTATCAAATGAGTATAATGTTTAAGGTAAACTAGTAAAGTTTATATGAAATACAAGCATGTATTTCCACCATAAGTAATTCAAAATAGGTAAAAGAGTGGTTTATGGAACTCACAGTAATGTGTAAATAGTTAAGAGTACTTATGAAAAGTAAAAGCATTGTATTTGAGCATGTATCTCCCCCAAAGAGTTTATAAAACTGTAAACAAGAAAAGTGAGGCTATGAACTCACCTGGAGTGTAGTGTAGTAAGGAATATAATGGTGCCAAAGAGTGTGGCAGAATAGAGTAACATCAGCGATGTCAAGAGTCAGCGCACGATGATATGGAATTCGGCACGATCTAAAGAATATAGAATTCATCTTAACGCATATACGAAAGCGTAAAGGTTTCCAATAGATAATTGTTCCCATTCCCAAATGTTATTTCAAAACTTGCTTCCAAAAAATATTTCGTTATATCTGTTTAATAATGTTTGGTATCGTTATACGTGTAGTGGTTTGAAAGTCAAGACTCGGAACTCACACCAAGTAAAACATACTAAGTAAGTATGAAAGGAAAATAAACATGTAAGAATCATGTAGCATATAGGTGTTAAAATGAGTAAATGGTTAAGTCTAGTCCAATTAACCAAAGTTATTCCGGTTGATAAGTTTATCAAATGGTTTAAGTTTCAATCCATTTTGACTAAAATTAATCTACTTAGTTAATTTGCCGAGTGGTATATGTCATCAAGTTCTACATGTTATCGAGTAGTTTACCAGTAGTTTACGAGTTTTATACGTTACCGAGTTCTATATGTCATCGTATTTTATTATCAAATTATCTATAACAATTAGTTCTAATTGTTAAGTTAGTTATGTTTATAATGATAAACAAGTCTCAACTAAAAGTATATAATCCGATATTTAATTGTCAAGTCTCAAGTCCGTTTTCTTCGATACAGTTTGAGTCCGATGTGTCCAAAATACGTCCAGAATATTAAACGAAACATATTGATATGTCAAACTCAAGTTATTAGAATTTAAATATTAATAGTATTAATACATTTAAACTTGTTCAACCTATTTAACAAATTTAATAGGTTCAATGTTGTGAGCATAAATTGATATGCAGTTAAACAGTTAACACATTATGTGGCTAAATATGCAGCACCAAAATAATGAGTTTAAAGTAAGAAACACCCTTCGGGGTTGTTTCTGGACCGAACACAAACAAACACCCTCTTGGTTATTTGTGTGCAACGGATCCCAAACCACAAACCAGTAAGTCGTTTTGCCGAGACCCTAGTGGTCTCGACTCGTGCTTCTTCTCGGCTATGCAATGATAACGACACTTAAACAACAATAATTTAGCAAATATTACGCTGAGACCCTAGTGGTCTCGGCTCGTGTTCCCACGGCAGCCAACAACAACAACAACTAATAAACAACAACAATAATTAACCAAAATCAAAACCCAAGTCCAAATTCAGTTCTATTTCACAGCTAAATCAAACGGTACCAAATCAAACTAGGCCTACGGGTCAATATTTACCGAGAGCCACAAGGGGTCCAAAACACCCTCGGTTACCCAACTACGGTTCAAGCCATAAATCAAATAAACTCAAAAGCCAAATAAGCCACAAAATGGGTCATAAGTCAGACGATAAGCAAAAATCATGCCCATGTCGAGACCCTTTTGAGTTCGAATAATCAAATCCAAACACAACCAAAGTAAGTAATCGACAATCAAGAAACATGGCAACAATCAAGAAACACGGCCTAAAATCAAAACCAAACCACAATCCTAATCCTATCTCTTGGTTCGATGCCACGGCAATAAATCCGAATTCAAAATCTCACACCGAGCACAAAACAAGAACAACAACGACAACAAGGACCTCAAGACTACCCCATCAAGAAATCAAACAAACGCATAACATCAAAACAAGATCAAGAACATCAATAATATCGTGAGCTTATGCTCACGGTTCGAATAACTCGACACAAACAAACCTACTTTCGATACCAAACTCGTTTTTAATCATTTTTATTTAATAAAACCTTTAAACCCGTTCGTTATTAAACCCGACAAGATATCAAGATTAAACAGAGTTGACTCGTGCGTGGGTCATACCTGATTCTATCGATCAACACTTTGCGAGTGTCGAGGAGGTGATAAGAATGAGTTCTGGCCGGCGCGTGGTTTTACGGGGATGACTGTGGTGTGTCGATCAGAGTGGCGCGTGGGGCAGTTGTTCGTATAGGGAGGAGCAAAATGATGAGTTTGGTGGTGGCGGTGTAGGATGGCCGTGGTGTGTTGTTTGGGTGTTTGCAGCCGGCGGCTGTAAGAGAGAGGAGGGAGAGAAGATGCATTTACATTTGAGAGGGAGAAGGGTTGAGACAGCTTATCTATATTAGAGATAGAGTTGATACCGATTTTTAGTTTGTAAGAGGGATGAATATATAACGGGGCTGTATCAATGATAGAGATGAAACAAGACAAAATGAGGCCTGTATTTACTATCATAATACGCAGAGGATTGCGTACAAGAAAGACTATAAAGCAATGAGTGTTAATCATGATAACTTGTAGAATATTTAGCCGACACTAGTAACCAAGAGAAGGAAACGGAATGAAATTATGTTGGTATATTGTTGTGTTAGTCGGCATATAGAACTAAGAAGGAGAAAACAAAATGAGTTGTGAGGCAGCTTTATCACTTGAAAATGATGATGAGACTAGACAGACAAAGTCTGTTTTATATATCAAAATACGCATTAGGTAGTGTACAAACAAAAGAAATGGGGAGGTGATGATTTAAGGATTTGCAAGTGGGTGTGTAAGATGGTAAAAGTCAAGTATATGAATTGTCCTTGTGTAGTTCGACCAAAAAGAAAGAAACAAATATAAATCATGCCTTGTTGTTGTCTTTTGTTTGGTGTATGTGGAAAGTCAGCCAGATTCCAAAATGATTGTATATTAGGATGGAGTGTGGCAGTAACCCATGTAAGAAGGGATATGACGTTTTCTTGTGTTGGGTTTAGTCGGTAGTAAGAACCAAAAGAGAAAGAGTCAAATGAAAGTTTTAAATATTTGTTTGGTGACATTAGAAGGTCAATTCCTTTTAAATCTTGATCGTTATTGTTTGAGTATACAAGTTATCAAAATGATGGAAGGAGTTTTAACACAATCGTCCCGTTTAGTAATAATGTTGAATAAAAGCAAAAATTTAGTTCGTAAAAATGGTTAATTAAATCGTGACGATAGATTAGTCTTCGTTTACTATTTACGAATGGAAGGAAAATTTGCGGGATGTTATAGTACCTACCCGTTAAACCGAATCCCGTCCCGGGATTCCAGTCTAAGGTGGTTGTCAGAGTTGTTTTGCAATGAGTGGAAGTCATTGGGGTGAAGATTTTGGTATAATAATTTGTTATGAAGTCGTTTGCTGGATAGCTCTCTATTAGAGGTGTTGGAAAGAGTGTACGTATAAACAAAGGATTTGAAGCCATATTTATTTACGTAGGAGTCGAATTTATTTGTGGTACATGTGAAAATCACTATTTCTATAATCAACTTGACTTGAGAAAATTTTCATTTTTGAATGAAAATTATTATTCTATCGTGTTTTGAAAATAACCATGGTTCATAACTTTTGAAAATCAAAATTTTGTGGGGTTTAACCTACCCGTTAAACAAGGAGTTTGTAAGTAATAGATTTTTAAACAACGGGGGTTTCGGATGATAAGTTGATGAATGTAAAGAAAGTTGTTGAAGTTCAGCTTTTGTAAAGAAAAACTTGTTAACTAAAATTTTAAGTGACAATACAGAATCGTTTCCAAGTTTTTGTAGATGATGAATCAGTTTGCTTCTAAGTAAAAATTTGTTGGTTTTACATATATAAAACCGTGTCTTACGTTAATAATTTGTTCATAGCTATCGTTCAAAATATTCAAGTTACTAGATAGGTATGGGAGTTAGGAGGGGGAAATCAATATGTCATAAGATGAAATGTGTTGAAAAAAAAAAAAAAAAATTCATTTTGTTCCTTGGGGTTGTTAATCATTGCTGGGGACAAAAGAGAAACACGAAAGTTGGTTTGTTTTGGTTGTAGTTGAGTCCACAAAGGAACATAACCAAATAACTAGGTGGAGGTTCGTTTGTGTTTCGCTAAGGTTGTTTGGAGCTCGAAATGAACAAAGTACTTAGGTATTATATGGTTTTTGGTTTAGTTGAAGCAATTTGAGAACATGACAGTCGGGCTGAGCTTTGATGATAACTTGATCGAGTAATTGGAAAGGAATTGTCACACATGATCGAGACGTGTAAGAATGTTGATAGATTGTTAAGTGAATGACCCAAAGTAAACAGGCAGGAGTTGATTTGAAATAAATCTTAAGTCGTTGAGCTTAGTTAGAGTTGAGCTCGAGTTTCACTGATAAAAGCTTAATGTTAAACAAGGATGCGTTGGATTGCTGTGAGCAATGAGTCGAGAATTTATGTTTCAAAGATAAGTTTGATTTGGAGAAGGTGAAATGTTGAACATACGTTCCATGACATATATGGTTACGAGGTAGCTTCGAGATCATCAAAATCTCGTATAATGCCTGAGAGTTTTGAAAGGACGTTAGGAGATTCACAATCTCCTAGAGATTGAGAGATCAAATCGTACGGAAAGGTGTTATACGTGGCGAGTTCATGATCTTTAAGTCGTGGTGTGGCGTGTTTAACACGATTTGTTTCTGCCTTTTGCGTTGAAATGTGAAAACCAAAGTAAAATTTTACTGCGTACCCCAGAGCTAGTTGCTAGTATAGATACAAATTTTTGAAAGTTTTACCGTTTGAATACAAACGGTTATATTTTTCAGGATAAAATAATTGAGAAGAAAAAAAAAATATTTTTCAAACCCTTATAAATATCGTTGGCATGTTTGTGTTATCCATACACACACAAAATCAATGGCTTGTAAGTTACCACATTCCGCTGAACAATTTCAATTGTTTATCAAGGCAGAAACTGAGAGTAGTGACGTGGATCGTCATAATGCTATTGTGAAGGTCATCCTACAGTTTGAGGCTATAAAACAACTGAAACGACGACTTAGGGAAAGCTATGCCATGTGCACAGACATTTCAGATGATAGAAAATATGTGATCGACACGTTTTTGTATGATGAGTATTGTAAGGATGCTGCTGTCATCGAATCACTGTGGGCTTGTGTTCATCAGATAGAGAACCAGATTTCCAACAAAGTCCGTTGGAGTTTGGAAGAGAATGTTGAAGCTGCTAGGGTTGAACGACAACAACAACAACAACAAAATCCACCACCACCACAACAGCAACAACAACCACAATTACATCAAGGTGCATCAAGTTCATCTACACCAAGGGTGGTTGTGCAACAACAACATTTGCCTCATCTGGATCACTTCCAGCCAAGTTTCGAGGAAAATGTGGCAGTTGATGATGGTGGTTGGACTTCTGACATGGATCGGGATCTGAGCAGGTTGGAAGCTCAGTGGGAAGAAGAGAAATTGGCGAGTTTTGATCCTTATGATGATGGTTATGACTCTAACAACTCTCAAACCTGGGATCACCCGGACTACCTTTGAAGTCTAGGCTTATGTTTATGTGGTGTTTTAATTGTTTGTAATGCTTAAGTATTTTGAATAATATGGTGTTTGAATTTTTATTGAGATTACTGTAGAATTTACAGTGCTTAAGGTTGAATTATAGGAACCACTGTATCACTTACAGTGTCAAAAAGTAGAGACCATAGTGTCAAAGAAAAGGTAGAGACCACTGTTTCACTCACAGTGTCTGATAGCGGAATTAAAGATCACTAGCGTTTAGTGATAGATTCAAAGTGGTAAGTCTTAAGGTTACGAAATAGTTTTGAGACCATTGTAATCACATACAATGTCTGGGAGTTTAGATGAAGCATCGTGAAATTCACAACGTTAGGGGAATAAGTAGGACCATTGTGTAGTTCATAATGCCTTAATAGTGGATAGAACTATTGTAATCTCATGTGAAATTTACTATTTCCACAGTTAACATAACTTGGAAAAATTTCTTTTGGAATAACTATTGTTATTCTTTTATGAAATTTTACATGGTTTCCAATTACAAGAATCTGTGCGGGTAACCTACCCGTTAACAAAAGAGTTTTGTTGATAACAGATTCTTACATAGAGATATTCGGATGAGAATTCGGTGTATGTAGAGAATGTTGCTGAACCTCAGCTTTAGGGGATGAGAAATCTTGTTTGTCCTTGTGTGAGGAATAGTGAACGCAAGCGGCTAGAATAGTAACCTCACTGCTACTCTTCTATATGTAAGCCGGACTTCACTCCTCACTACTCACGTTTCTCTCACCCAACATTTACAAAATGTCTTACACCTACACCGTTCTTGTAATTATGTGCGATGCTGCAGCCGTTTTCTGGCTTACGTCCCAGATGAAGATCTGGAGTCCTTGGCCATGGTCATAGCGCTTCTCATAGCACTCGTGGTTTTTAGCCGTCAGCGCAGATGAAATATGGGGGTAAGAGATAGGGTTACGATAGGAATGTTGCTTTGAATCCGTATACTAACACCATGTATTAATGTTTTATTGCATTAATAACTTGTGTATTCTTGTCGTACAGGATATTCGAGGTGTTGCATCCAGTCGTGGTTCTTGCTCTTGCAGGAGTAGTGGTGTTTTTCATTAGCATAGCGGGTCAACCGATTGACGTTGTTATGCCTTTCTTAGTGATATTTGAAATGTTAGCATTCCCAATGCTAATCATATCACTATGTATCAATATTTATGGTTTCTAATGAGAGTTATGTTGTGTGTTTGATGTGATTATTGGTTTCATACTCGTGTTACTACAGATACAAATAAGCCCACTTATTTATAATTCGTTATTTACATAGAGAGGCGTCCCAAACAATGTAAATATGGAAATATAAACTTATGGTTCGGCGCTTTACAATTTCTTTATTTAAATAAAAGGCATCCCAATTATTTAAATAAAGCATTGTAAACCATCCTACTTAAGAATTTCTGTTTTAACACTCGTACTAATCCACAAAATAATCCATGTGCGGATTTTCGGAACTACAAGAAGAGTACGTCACACGCATCTATAAAGGTGGGAGTAAGATAATTAAGGAGGGTTGGTACGATATTCAAAATAGTTGGTGAGTATATATATCAATATATTAGAGTGTTGGTGTAGCAAAACTATCTAGAAGTCACATGAGCGTCTAGCGGATGGTAGGCACGGAGAGCGAAAGGCTATAAAATGTTTTGTTTGTAAAAGTAGTTATAGTTCGGACCTCATTTAGACCCGTTTCTCTATAACTGTAGCTCTGATACCAATCTGTAACACCCCCAATTTCGTGATATGCAGCGGAATTCAGATTGGGTGTTACTTCATGGCACTACAGTTGAATAGTAGAAAACGATCACCAATTTGGTCGTTTTAAAAGATTTATCATTCGAATATCAGAGTTTTCAAAACAAGTCCCAGTGGTTTCCAATGTTTATTAAATAGGTTTTCGAATGATAATTTATAGCCTTCATAATTATCCGTGCTCCTCCGTGCCATCCGTACTCATCATGGACCTGAGATAAATACATGCTAAAAGCGTCAACACAAAGGTTGGTGAGTTCATAGAGTTTGTAGTTAAAAACTGTTGATTTTCCAAAATCAAAGAGTTTATGAGTCCATAGTAGTTGTAAATAAATAGTTGATTATCAAAATCAAAAAGTGAGTAATACCATAGTGTTTATAGGTAAACCAGTTGATTGTCAAAAATCAAAGTGTGAGTTAATCCATAGAGTTTGTATAAAATCAGTTGATTATCAATAATTTCAAGTTTAAGTAGTAATTGCAGCAAATACAATTATTTATAAAATAAGCGATGGGTTATGATAATATACATCCATAGTTGGTTTGTTATAAAGTAAGTGGTGAGTTAAGTTGTTATACTCCCATAGTTGGTTGGGTTGCCCTAACCGGGTCAACGCAAAATAGTTATAGTTTGCCAAATAGTGATTTTCTGCTATATAGTGAAAACAAGTTCAAGTTAAATAAAATCATGGCAATACTGTATCATGACTACAGTATCGTTTCTATTGCTCTAAGCCTCATGAAACTCAACGCTTAACAGGCATCAAATAAAATGATGTAAAGTATATAGGCCCTCAGGTAGGTATTTGCCAATACCTATAGGTTTGTTTAAATAAGGTGCGCTTGGGTGGCTCATCCTAGCAGACCCAAACGGGGATTGTCAGTCCCAAATAGATCTATTCACAATTATTTACGTTCACTCGTAAGTGATTAAGGTTCATGAAATGAGGGACTTCGAACATGGCAATAAAGGTAAACTTAAGCAATAGTGAATCAGGTATAGCATACAGTTGAAAATCATTTGTGTTCATGTTTATAGCAGGTATCTCTCCAAGAGATATAAAAATGTGTAAGAGAGGATTTATAAGTTCATAGTAATTCGTTAAAGTTTATAGTACCTTTGAAAGTAAAAGTAAGTGTTATGTTTCAATAACAAGTAGAGTGGTTTATCAAATGAGTATAATGTTTAAGGTAAACTAGTAAAGTTTATATGAAATACAAGCATGTATTTCCACCATAAGTAATTCAAAATAGGTAAAAGAGTGGTTTATGGAACTCACAGTAATGTGTAAATAGTTAAGAGTACTTATGAAAAGTAAAAGCATTGTATTTGAGCATGTATCTCCCCCAAAGAGTTTATAAAACAGTAAACAAGAAAAGTGAGGCTATGAACTCACCTGGAGTGTAGTGTAGTAAGGAATATAATGGTGCCAAAGAGTGTGGCAGAATAGAGTAACATCAGCGATGTCAAGAGTCAGCGCACGATGATATGGAATTCGGCACGATCTAAAGAATATAGAATTCATCTTAACGCATATACGAAAGCGTAAAGGTTTCCAATAGATAATTGTTCCCATTCCCGAATGTTATTTCAAAACTTGCTAAAAATATTTCGTTATATCTGTTTAATAATGTTTGGTATCGTTATACGTGTAGTGGTTTGAAAGTCAAGACTCGGAACTCACACCAAGTAAAACATACTAAGTAAGTATGAAAGGAAAATAAACATGTAAGAATCATGTAGCATATAGGTGTTAAAATGAGTAAATGGTTAAGTCTAGTCCAATTAACCAAAGTTATTCCGGTTGATAAGTTTATCAAATGGTTTAAGTTTCAATCCATTTTGACTAAAATTAATCTACTTAGTTAATTTGCCGAGTGGTATATGTCATCAAGTTCTACATGTTATCGAATAGTTTACCAGTAGTTTACGAGTTTTATACGTTACCGAGTTCTATATGTCATCGTATTTTATTATCAAATTATCTATAACAATTAGTTCTAATTGTTAAGTTAGTTATGTTTATAATGATAAACAAGTCTCAACTAAAAGTATATAATCCGATATTTAATTGTCAAGTCTCAAGTCCGTTTTCTTCGATACAGTTTGAGTCCGATGTGTCCAAAATACGTCCAGAATATTAAACGAAACATATTGATATGTCAAACTCAAGTTATTAGAATTTAAATATTAATAGTATTAATACATTTAAACTTGTTCAACCTATTTAACAAATTTAATAGGTTCAATGTTGTGAGCATAAATTGATATGCAGTTAAACAGTTAACACATTATGTGGCTAAATATGCAGCACCAAAATAATGAGTTTAAAGTAAGAAACACCCTTCGGGGTTGTTTCTGGACCGAACACAAACAAACACCCTCTTGGTTATTTGTGTGCAACGGATCCCAAACCCCAAACCAGTAAGTCGTTTTGCCGAGACCCTAGTGGTCTCGACTCGTGCTTCTTCTCGGCTATGCAATGATAACGACACTTAAACAACAATAATTTAGCAAATATTACGCTGAGACCCTAGTGGTCTCGGCTCGTGTTCCCACGGCAGCCAACAACAACAACAACTAATAAACAACAACAATAATTAACCAAAATCAAAACCCAAGTCCAAATTCAGTTCTATTTCACAGCTAAACCAAACGGTACCAAATCAAACTAGGCCTACGGGTCAATATTTACCGAGAGCCACAAGGGGTCCAAAACACCCTCGGTTACCCAACTACGGTTCAAGCCATAAACCAAATAAACTCAAAAGCCAAATAAGCCACAAAATGGGTCATAAGTCAGACGATAAGCAAAAATCATGCCCATGTCGAGACCCTTTTGAGTTCGAATAATCAAATCCAAACACAACCAAAGTAAGTAATCGACAATCAAGAAACATGGCAACAATCAAGAAACACGGCCTAAAATCAAAACCAAACCACAATCCTAATCCTATCTCTTGGTTCAATGCCACGGCAATAAATCCGAATTCAAAATCTCACACCGAGCACAAAACAAGAACAACAACGACAACAAGGACCTCAAGACTACCCCATCAAGAAATCAAACAAATGCATAACATCAAAACAAGATCAAGAACATCAATAATATCGTGAGCTTATGCTCACGGTTCGAATAACTCGACACAAACAAACCTACTTTCGATACCAAACTCGTTTTTAATCATTTTTATTTAATAAACCTTTAAACCCGTTCGTTATTAAACCCGACAAGATATCAAGATTAAACAGAGTTGACTCGTGCGTGGGTCATACCTGATTCTATCGATCAACACTTTGCGAGTGTCGAGGAGGTGATAAGAATGAGTTCTGGCCGGCGCGTGGTTTTACGGGGATGACTGTGGTGTGTCGATCAGAGTGGCGCGTGGGGCAGTTGTTCGTATAGGGAGGAGCAAAATGATGAGTTTGGTGGTGGCGGTGTAGGATGGCCGTGGTGTGTTGTTTGGGTGTTTGCAGCCGGCGGCTGTAAGAGAGAGGAGGGAGAGAAGATGCATTTACATTTGAGAGGGAGAAGGGTTGAGACAGCTTATCTATATTAGAGATAGAGTTGATACCGATTTTTAGTTTGTAAGAGGGATGAATATATAACGGGGCTGTATCAATGATAGAGATGAAACAAGACAAAATGAGGCCTGTATTTACTATCATAATACGCAGAGGATTGCGTACAAGAAAGACTATAAAGCAATGAGTGTTAATCATGATAACTTGTAGAATATTTAGCCGACACTAGTAACCAAGAGAAGGAAACGGAATGAAATTATGTTGGTATATTGTTGTGTTAGTCGGCATATAGAACTAAGAAGGAGAAAACAAAATGAGTTGTGAGGCAGCTTTATCACTTGAAAATGATGATGAGACTAGACAGACAAAGTCTGTTTTATATATCAAAATACGCATTAGGTAGTGTACAAACAAAAGAAATGGGGAGGTGATGATTTAAGGATTTGCAAGTGGGTGTGTAAGATGGTAAAAGTCAAGTATATGAATTGTCCTTGTGTAGTTCGACCAAAAGAAAGAAACAAATATAAATCATGCCTTGTTGTTGTCTTTTGTTTGGTGTATGTGGAAAGTCAGCCAGATTCCAAAATGATTGTATATTAGGATGGAGTGTGGCAGTAACCCATGTAAGAAGGGATATGACGTTTTCTTGTGTTGGGTTTAGTCGGTAGTAAGAACCAAAAGAGAAAGAGTCAAATGAAAGTTTTAAATATTTGTTTGGTGACATTAGAAGGTCAATTCCTTTTAAATCTTGATCGTTATTGTTTGAGTATACAAGTTATCAAAATGATGGAAGGAGTTTTAACACAATCGTCCCGTTTAGTAATAATGTTGAATAAAAGCAAAAATTTAGTTCGTAAAAATGGTTAATTAAATCGTGACGATAGATTAGTCTTCGTTTACTATTTACGAATGGAAGGAAAATTTGCGGGATGTTATAGTACCTACCCGTTAAACCGAATCCCGTCCCGGGATTCCAGTCTAAGGTGGTTGTCAGAGTTGTTTTGCAATGAGTGGAAGTCATTGGGGTGAAGATTTTGGTATAATAATTTGTTATGAAGTCGTTTGCTGGATAGCTCTCTATTAGAGGTGTTGGAAAGAGTGTACGTATAAACAAAGGATTTGAAGCCATATTTATTTACGTAGGAGTCGAATTTATTTGTGGTACATGTGAAAATCACTATTTCTATAATCAACTTGACTTGAGAAAATTTTCATTTTTGAATGAAAATTATTATTCTATCGTGTTTTGAAAATAACCATGGTTCATAACTTTTGAAAATCAAAATTTTGTGGGGTTTAACCTACCCGTTAAACAAGGAGTTTGTAAGTAATAGATTTTTAAACAACGGGGGTTTCGGATGATAAGTTGATGAATGTAAAGAAAGTTGTTGAAGTTCAGCTTTTGTAAAGAAAAACTTGTTAACTAAAATTTTAAGTGACAATACAGAATCGTTTCCAAGTTTTTGTAGATGATGAATCAGTTTGCTTCTAAGTAAAAATTTGTTGGTTTTACATATATAAAACCGTGTCTTACGTTAATAATTTGTTCATAGCTATCGTTCAAAATATTCAAGTTACTAGATAGGTATGGGAGTTAGGAGGGGGAAATCAATATGTCATAAGATGAAATGTGTTGAAAAAAAAAAAAAAAAAATTTTATTTTGTTCCTTGGGGTTGTTAATCATTGCTGGGGACAAAAGAGAAAGACGAAAGTTGGTTTGTTTTGGTTGTAGTTGAGTCCACAAAGGAACATAACCAAATAACTAGGTGGAGGTTCGTTTGTGTTTCGCTAAGGTTGTTTGGAGCTCGAAATGAACAAAGTACTTAGGTATTATATGGTTTTTGGTTTAGTTGAAGCAATTTGAGAACATGACAGTCGGGCTGAGCTTTGATGATAACTTGATCGAGTAATTGGAAAGGAATTGTCACACATGATCGAGACGTGTAAGAATGTTGATAGATTGTTAAGTGAATGACCCAAAGTAAACAGGCAGGAGTTGATTTGAAATAAATCTTAAGTCGTTGAGCTTAGTTAGAGTTGAGCTCGAGTTTCACTGATAAAAGCTTAATGTTAAACAAGGATGCGTTGGATTGCTGTGAGCAATGAGTCGAGAATTTATGTTTCAAAGATAAGTTTGATTTGGAGAAGGTGAAATGTTGAACATACGTTCCATGACATATATGGTTACGAGGTAGCTTCGAGATCATCAAAATCTCGTATAATGCCTGAGAGTTTTGAAAGGACGTTAGGAGATTCACAATCTCCTAGAGATTGAGAGATCAAATCGTACGGAAAGGTGTTATACGTGGCGAGTTCATGATCTTTAAGTCGTGGTGTGGCGTGTTTAACACGATTTGTTTCTGCCTTTTGCGTTGAAATGTGAAAACCAAAGTAAAATTTTACTGCGTACCCCAGAGCTAGTTGCTAGTATAGATACAAATTTTTGAAAGTTTTACCGTTTGAATACAAACGGTTATATTTTTCAGGATAAAATAATTGAGAAGAAAAAAAAAATATTTTTCAAACCCTTATAAATATCGTTGGCATGTTTGTGTTATCCATACACACACAAAATCAATGGCTTGTAAGTTACCACATTCCGCTGAACAATTTCAATTGTTTATCAAGGCAGAAACTGAGAGTAGTGACGTGGATCGTCATAATGCTATTGTGAAGGTCATCCTACAGT
This sequence comes from Artemisia tridentata subsp. tridentata, assembly GCA_021014915.2. Classification (NCBI taxonomy): domain Eukaryota; kingdom Viridiplantae; phylum Streptophyta; class Magnoliopsida; order Asterales; family Asteraceae; genus Artemisia; species Artemisia tridentata. Next base: position 77,902,588 of record CP139502.1, read on the forward strand.
TTGAGGCTATAAAACAACTGAAACGACGACTTAGGGAAAGCTATGCCATGTGCACAGACATTTCAGATGATAGAAAATATGTGATCGACACGTTTTTGTATGATGAGTATTGTAAGGATGCTGCTGTCATCGAATCACTGTGGGCTTGTGTTCATCAGATAGAGAACCAGATTTCCAACAAAGTCCGTTGGAGTTTGGAAGAGAATGTTGAAGCTGCTAGGGTTGAACGACAACAACAACAACAACAAAATCCACCACCACCACAACAGCAACAACAACCACAATTACATCAAGGTGCATCAAGTTCATCTACACCAAGGGTGGTTGTGCAACAACAACATTTGCCTCATCTGGATCACTTCCAGCCAAGTTTCGAGGAAAATGTGGCAGTTGATGATGGTGGTTGGACTTCTGACATGGATCGGGATCTGAGCAGGTTGGAAGCTCAGTGGGAAGAAGAGAAATTGGCGAGTTTTGATCCTTATGATGATGGTTATGACTCTAACAACTCTCAAACCTGGGATCACCCGGACTACCTTTGAAGTCTAGGCTTATGTTTATGTGGTGTTTTAATCGTTTGTAATGCTTAAGTATTTTGAATAATATGGTGTTTGAATTTTTATTGAGATTACTGTAGAATTTACAGTGCTTAAGGTTGAATTATAGGAACCACTGTATCACTTACAGTGTCAAAAAGTAGAGACCATAGTGTCAAAGAAAAGGTAGAGACCACTGTTTCACTCACAGTGTCTGATAGCGGAATTAAAGATCACTAGCGTTTAGTGATAGATTCAAAGTGGTAAGTCTTAAGGTTACGAAATAGTTTTGAGACCATTGTAATCACATACAATGTCTGGGAGTTTAGATGAAGCATCGTGAAATTCACAACGTTAGGGGAATAAGTAGGACCATTGTGTAGTTCATAATGCCTTAATAGTGGATAGAACTATTGTAATCTCATGTGAAATTTACTATTTCCACAGTTAACATAACTTAGAAAAATTTCTTTTGGAATAACTATTGTTATTCTTTTATGAAATTTTACATGGTTTCCAATTACAAGAATCTGTGCGGGTAACCTACCCATTAACAAAAGAGTTTTGTTGATAACAGATTCTTACATAGAGATATTCGGATGAGAATTCGGTGTATGTAGAGAATGTTGCTGAACCTCAGCTTTAGGGGATGAGAAATCTTGTTTGTCCTTGTGTGAGGAATAGTGAACGCAAGCGGCTAGAATAGTAACCTCACTGCTACTCTTCTATATGTAAGCCGGACTTCACTCCTCACTACTCACGTTTCTCTCACCCAACATTTACAAAATGTCTTACACCTACACCGTTCTTGTAATTATGTGCGATGCTGCAGCCGTCTTCTTGGCTTACGTCCCAGATGAAGATCTGGAGTCCTTGGCCATGGTCATAGCGCTTCTCATAGCACTCGTGGTTTTTAGCCGTCAGCGCAGATGAAATATGGGGGTAAGAGATAGGGTTACGATAGGAATGTTGCTTTGAATCCGTATACTAACACCATGTATTAATGTTTTATTGCATTAATAACTTGTGTATTCTTGTCGTACAGGATATTCGAGGTGTTGCATCCAGTCGTGGTTCTTGCTCTTGCAGGAGTAGTGGTGTTTTTCATTAGCATAGCGGGTCAACCGATTGACGTTGTTATGCCTTTCTTAGTGATATTTGAAATGTTAGCATTCCCAATGCTAATCATATCACTATGTATCAATATTTATGGTTTCTAATGAGAGTTATGTTGTGTGTTTGATGTGATTATTGGTTTCATACTCGTGTTACTACAGATACAAATAAGCCCACTTATTTATAATTCGTTATTTACATAGAGAGGCGTCCCAAACAATGTAAATATGGAAATATAAACTTATGGTTCGGCGCTTTACAATTTCTTTATTTAAATAAAAGGCATCCCAATTATTTAAATAAAGCATTGTAAACCATCCTACTTAAGAATTTCTGTTTTAACACTCGTACTAATCCACAAAATAATCCATGTGCGGATTTTCGGAACTACAAGAAGAGTACGTCACACGCATCTATAAAGGTGGGAGTAAGATAATTAAGGAGGGTTGGTACGATATTCAAAATAGTTGGTGAGTATATATATCAATATATTAGAGTGTTGGTGTAGCAAAACTATCTAGAAGTCACATGAGCGTCTAGCGGATGGTAGGCACGGAGAGCGAAAGGCTATAAAATGTTTTGTTTGTAAAAGTAGTTATAGTTCGGACCTCATTTAGACCCGTTTCTCTATAACTGTAGCTCTGATACCAATCTGTAACACCCCCAATTTCGTGATATGCAGCGGAATTCAGATTGGGTGTTACTTCATGGCACTACAGTTGAATAGTAGAAAACGATCACCAATTTGGTCGTTTTAAAAGATTTATCATTCGAATATCAGAGTTTTCAAAACAAGTCCCAGTGGTTTCCAATGTTTATTAAATAGGTTTTTCGAATGATAATTTATAGCCTTCATAATTATCCGTGCTCCTCCGTGCCATCCGTACTCATCATGGACCTGAGATAAATACATGCTAAAAGCGTCAACACAAAGGTTGGTGAGTTCATAGAGTTTGTAGTTAAAAACTGTTGATTTTCCAAAATCAAAGAGTTTATGAGTCCATAGTAGTTGTAAATAAATAGTTGATTATCAAAATCAAAAAGTGAGTAATACCATAGTGTTTATAGGTAAACCAGTTGATTGTCAAAAATCAAAGTGTGAGTTAATCCATAGAGTTTGTATAAAATCAGTTGATTATCAATAATTTCAAGTTTAAGTAGTAATTGCAGCAAATACAATTATTTATAAAATAAGCGATGGGTTATGATAATATACATCCATAGTTGGTTTGTTATAAAGTAAGTGGTGAGTTAAGTTGTTATACTCCCATAGTTGGTTGGGTTGCCCTAACCGGGTCAACGCAAAATAGTTATAGTTTGCCAAATAGTGATTTTCTGCTATATAGTGAAAACAAGTTCAAGTTAAATAAAATCATGGCAATACTGTATCATGACTACAGTATCGTTTCTATTGCTCTAAGCCTCATGAAACTCAACGCTTAACAGGCATCAAATAAAATGATGTAAAGTATATAGGCCCTCAGGTAGGTATTTGCCAATACCTATAGGTTTGTTTAAATAAGGTGCGCTTGGGTGGCTCATCCTAGCAGACCCAAACGGGGATTGTCAGTCCCAAATAGATCTATTCACAATTATTTACGTTCACTCGTAAGTGATTAAGGTTCATGAAATGAGGGACTTCGAACATGGCAATAAAGGTAAACTTAAGCAATAGTGAATCAGGTATAGCATACAGTTGAAAATCATTTGTGTTCATGTTTATAGCAGGTATCTCTCCAAGAGATATAAAAATGTGTAAGAGAGGATTTATAAGTTCATAGTAATTCGTTAAAGTTTATAGTACCTTTGAAAGTAAAAGTAAGTGTTATGTTTCAATAACAAGTAGAGTGGTTTATCAAATGAGTATAATGTTTAAGGTAAACTAGTAAAGTTTATATGAAATACAAGCATGTATTTCCACCATAAGTAATTCAAAATAGGTAAAAGAGTGGTTTATGGAACTCACAGTAATGTGTAAATAGTTAAGAGTACTTATGAAAAGTAAAAGCATTGTATTTGAGCATGTATCTCCCCCAAAGAGTTTATAAAACAGTAAACAAGAAAAGTGGGGCTATGAACTCACCTGGAATGTAGTGTAGTAAGGAATATAATGGTGCCAAAGAGTGTGGCAGAATAGAGTAACATCAGCGATGTCAAGAGTCAGCGCACGATGATATGGAATTCGGCACGATCTAAAGAATATAGAATTCATCTTAACGCATATACGAAAGCGTAAAGGTTTCCAATAGATAATTGTTCCCATTCCCAAATGTTATTTCAAAACTTGCTAAAAATATTTCGTTATATCTGTTTAATAATGTTTGGTATCGTTATACGTGTAGTGGTTTGAAAGTCAAGACTCGGAACTCACACCAAGTAAAACATACTAAGTAAGTATGAAAGGAAAATAAACATGTAAGAATCATGTAGCATATAGGTGTTAAAATGAGTAAATGGTTAAGTCTAGTCCAATTAACCAAAGTTATTCCGGTTGATAAGTTTATCAAATGGTTTAAGTTTCAATCCATTTTGACTAAAATTAATCTACTTAGTTAATTTGCCGAGTGGTATATGTCATCAAGTTCTACATGTTATCGAGTAGTTTACCAGTAGTTTACGAGTTTTATACGTTACCGAGTTCTATATGTCATCGTATTTTATTATCAAATTATCTATAACAATTAGTTCTAATTGTTAAGTTAGTTATGTTTATAATGATAAACAAGTCTCAACTAAAAGTATATAATCCGATATTTAATTGTCAAGTCTCAAGTCCGTTTTCTTCGATACAGTTTGAGTCCGATGTGTCCAAAATACGTCCAGAATATTAAACGAAACATATTGATATGTCAAACTCAAGTTATTAGAATTTAAATATTAATAGTATTAATACATTTAAACTTGTTCAACCTATTTAACAAATTTAATAGGTTCAATGTTGTGAGCATAAATTGATATGCAGTTAAACAGTTAACACATTATGTGGCTAAATATGCAGCACCAAAATAATGAGTTTAAAGTAAGAAACACCCTTCGGGGTTGTTTCTGGACCGAACACAAACAAACACCCTCTTGGTTATTTGTGTGCAACGGATCCCAAACCACAAACCAGTAAGTCGTTTTGCCGAGACCCTAGTGGTCTCGACTCGTGCTTCTTCTCGGCTATGCAATGATAACGACACTTAAACAACAATAATTTAGCAAATATTACGCTGAGACCCTAGTGGTCTCGGCTCGTGTTCCCACGGCAGCCAACAACAACAACAACTAATAAACAACAACAATAATTAACCAAAATCAAAACCCAAGTCCAAATTCAGTTCTATTTCACAGCTAAACCAAACGGTACCAAATCAAACTAGGCCTACGGGTCAATATTTACCGAGAGCCACAAGGGGTCCAAAACACCCTCGGTTACCCAACTACGGTTCAAGCCATAAATCAAATAAACTCAAAAGCCAAATAAGCCACAAAATGGGTCATAAGTCAGACGATAAGCAAAAATCATGCCCATGTCGAGACCCTTTTGAGTTCGAATAATCAAATCCAAACACAACCAAAGTAAGTAATCGACAATCAAGAAACATGGCAACAATCAAGAAACACGGCCTAAAATCAAAACCAAACCACAATCCTAATCCTATCTCTTGGTTCAATGCCACGGCAATAAATCCGAATTCAAAATCTCACACCGAGCACAAAACAAGAACAACAACGACAACAAGGACCTCAAGACTACCCCATCAAGAAATCAAACAAACGCATAACATCAAAACAAGATCAAGAACATCAATAATATCGTGAGCTTATGCTCACGGTTCGAATAACTCGACACAAACAAACCTACTTTCGATACCAAACTCGTTTTTAATCATTTTTATTTAATAAAACCTTTAAACCCGTTCGTTATTAAACCCGACAAGATATCAAGATTAAACAGAGTTGACTCGTGCGTGGGTCATACCTGATTCTATCGATCAACACTTTGCGAGTGTCGAGGAGGTGATAAGAATGAGTTCTGGCCGGCGCGTGGTTTTACGGGGATGACTGTGGTGTGTCGATCAGAGTGGCGCGTGGGGCAGTTGTTCGTATAGGGAGGAGCAAAATGATGAGTTTGGTGGTGGCGGTGTAGGATGGCCGTGGTGTGTTGTTTGGGTGTTTGCAGCCGGCGGCTGTAAGAGAGAGGAGGGAGAGAAGATGCATTTACATTTGAGAGGGAGAAGGGTTGAGACAGCTTATCTATATTAGAGATAGAGTTGATACCGATTTTTAGTTTGTAAGAGGGATGAATATATAACGGGGCTGTATCAATGATAGAGATGAAACAAGACAAAATGAGGCCTGTATTTACTATCATAATACGCAGAGGATTGCGTACAAGAAAGACTATAAAGCAATGAGTGTTAATCATGATAACTTGTAGAATATTTAGCCGACACTAGTAACCAAGAGAAGGAAACGGAATGAAATTATGTTGGTATATTGTTGTGTTAGTCGGCATATAGAACTAAGAAGGAGAAAACAAAATGAGTTGTGAGGCAGCTTTATCACTTGAAAATGATGATGAGACTAGACAGACAAAGTCTGTTTTATATATCAAAATACGCATTAGGTAGTGTACAAGCAAAAGAAATGGGGAGGTGATGATTTAAGGATTTGCAAGTGGGTGTGTAAGATGGTAAAAGTCAAGTATATGAATTGTCCTTGTGTAGTTCGACCAAAAAGAAAGAAACAAATATAAATCATGCCTTGTTGTTGTCTTTTGTTTGGTGTATGTGGAAAGTCAGCCAGATTCCAAAATGATTGTATATTAGGATGGAGTGTGGCAGTAACCCATGTAAGAAGGGATATGACGTTTTCTTGTGTTGGGTTTAGTCGGTAGTAAGAACCAAAAGAGAAAGAGTCAAATGAAAGTTTTAAATATTTGTTTGGTGACATTAGAAGGTCAATTCCTTTTAAATCTTGATCGTTATTGTTTGAGTATACAAGTTATCAAAATGATGGAAGGAGTTTTAACACAATCGTCCCGTTTAGTAATAATGTTGAATAAAAGCAAAAATTTAGTTCGTAAAAATGGTTAATTAAATCGTGACGATAGATTAGTCTTCGTTTACTATTTACGAATGGAAGGAAAATTTGCGGGATGTTATATTACACATCATTGTTATACCTTTCATTCAGTAAAGTCCGGTTAGTGTTTTAGTCCTCAAAACACATAAAGTAAACGGGAGTAGTTGTACCCTTGTAAAGAACTCGACATCTAGCTTAGTGTCGGTAATTGTATAGGCGACGTTAGGTTGGTTCTTCCTTGAAGTAGAACTCGGTATTTAGCTTTGTACCGAAAAAAGGTGTAAGCGACGTGTATTAAGGTTTTCTCCGCCGAGAAGGGAGTTTGTTTCTTAGTGAACATAAACTCTCGAGTTAGAGGCTAGAGGAATGGAGTAGGGCAAGAAAGAGAGTTTTTGTAGCCGAACCACTATAAATCTCCGTGTTGTGGTTTGATTGTTCTTTTTCTCTCTTGTTTACTTATATTATTTGTATGTGTGCAATTACTTTGAAATCACGTCAAGTTACAAAGCAAATAAATTTTAAAACGGCAAAAACTATTCAACCCCCCCCCTTCTAGTTTTCCACAATTGGTACCAGAGCAGGTTACTCAAGATTTTTAAAATAAATTGTATTTTAAAACTTGAAACGTTCAATGGATTTTGAAAACTTTAAAGAAGGGCAATCTATGCAAAGACCACCACTATTTGAACCAAATTGTTTCATATATTGGAAAAATTGCTTTGAGACGTATGTGAAGTCAAAGGATATAGATCTATGGTATATAATTGTAGAGGGTGACTACAAACCTATAAGTAATGGTTGGGATGAAGGTACTTCTCTTACTCGTCACAGTGATGAGCAAAAGAAGTTGATTGCCAAAAATAATAAAGCTAAAATGATGCTCTATAATGCTTTACTAAAGAAAGAATATGAAAGAGTCTTTATGTGTAAAACGGCTAAGGACATTTGGCAATCATTAATTATGACTCATCAAGGGAACTCACAAGTCAAGGATAACAAAATTGATCTTCTTGTTCAACAATACGAATAATTTGTTATCCCTGAAGATGAGACCATTGATAATGCTTTTGCTAAGTTTAATACTATAATTACTTCTCTTAAAGCACTTGACGAATCTTTTTCTAGTAAGAACTTTTTCAGGAAATTTCTTAGAGCACTTCATCCGAAGTGGAGAGCAAAGGTGACAGCTATTGAAGAATCCAAGGATCTTTCAAGCATAACACTTGACGAGCTCATCGAAAATCTCAAAGTTCACGAGATGGTGATGGAAAAAGACTCAGAAATAGTTAAAGGCAAAAAGGAGAAAATGATTTCCATTGCCTTGAAAGCTAGGGTAGAGTCAAGTGATCATGAAGAGTCAAGTTCAAATAGCGAAGACGAAGAGTTTTCCATGGCCGTTAGAGATTTCAAGAAATTCTTCAGGAGACGAGGAAAGTTCGTAAGACCACCCGTGAAGAAAAGAAATCCTTCCGAAAAGACCGTGATGATAGGAAAGGAAAGGTAGATAGAAAGTGTTTTAGATATGGGGATTATAGTCACTTGATAGGAGAATGTCCAAAGCCTCCAAAGAACAAATCTCAAAAAGCATTTGTTAGTGGAGCTTGGAGTTACAGTGAAAGTAATGACGACGAGTCAAAGGACAACGAAGTTGCTCTCATGGCTGATGACACAGAAGAGGTACATTCTGATTCGTCATACTCTTTAATTGATGATAACACATTAGATATAGAATATAACAAACTATGTGAAATCACTCTAAAAATCATAAGCAAAAATAAGTTCTTGAAAACCAAAAAGGAACTTTTATAAAACGAAATTCATTGGTTAAAAGAGAAAGCTATAAGATTAGAAAAAGGTAAAGGTATTAAAGAAACATGTGTTTTATGTCAGGAACTAAAACTTGAAATAGAAACACTAAAGTCTACACAGGAAAATCTTATCAAACAAAACTCCAAATTCAAAAGATTTGATAAACACATGATGCGTGGTTTTGCGACCTTACAACAGGTTTTACCTCTCGAGGGATCTCAAGAGGCTTACAACCCCACCAGGCAGTGTACCTGACCGATGTAGTATAGTGTAGTGGTAAGTACGGGGGATTGATCGTTCTCCACAGGGAATAGTGTTCGTTAGGTATGAAAAACTACTCTAATTAGGTCTAAGGGTGAGGGAAAATTCTTTTTTGTATTTTTTTTTATATTTTTATGAAAGCAAGTAAAATCTCGGGTTTGAAGGAGTGGGCGGAATTAGTTGCTAGTCAACTAACCCAAATTACTACGAATGCAAATAAAATAAAATAACTGAAAATGAAAAGGTTGTGAAACTTATGTGGAGAGAAATGTGTTTACTTAGATTTCCTTACTCCCTAACTATCTTTTACCGGTTGATTAGTGTGTATTAATTGTGTGGATGACGGGTGTATTCCTTAATACCAATCGTGGGGTGGCGTACGTACTTCCCCAACTCTACAAGCTCCTACTTCACTCCTATGTCGAGCCGGCTAGGAAGCTCCTAACATGGGATCACTAGAATTCGCTCATGCATTAAATACAACCATAAAAACCTAGTACGCATTGGTTCATGTTTCTTAAGACGTTCAAGCAAATTACCGTATAGGAGGTTAGCCAGTTTTCTTAAGTCTAACATCGATAAACAATCATCCAATACAATTAATAACACGTTAACAACCGATAATCAATAGTTAGGTTTCATTAGATCTAAGCAAACACAAGATAAATCTAGCCTAGCATGTTAATTAAAAGACAAGAACAAGATATAATCAAACAACACATAGACATATTGATTGATTAAATGATTACTTATCTTCAATTAAACATGGGAGATCCAAGGGTATGAAAACCCTTAAAAATGGCAGAAATTCGTCTTAGGGTTTCTCCTCACAAAGTTGCACACTAATGACAAAAAATTGCAAAACTATATATAGAGTTTAAGGGCTGACGGCGTCACGTTATAGGACTTGACGCCGTCACCTCGCCGTGTATAGGGTTCCCGGATGGCCTTCTTGACGCCGTCCCTCTTTAGTGCTCCAAAATCCGCTCTGTCCTATCAAGGCGTGACGCCGTCAGAAATGGGCTTGACGCCGTCCCTCTTTAGCTTAAACCGTGATGGCCTTGATCACCTCAAAGGGTGACGCCGTCAGAATTTCCATTGCAAAACTCCCTGGCTTATCATGTGTATTTTTCATATCCACCTCTTTTTGCCAAGCCGTGACGCCGTCTGGAACAAACCCTGACGCCGTCAAAGGTACTTTTCCAGCCGATTTTGAGACTTTGTCGTTTTCTTCACTTTTATGCTCCAAAAACGTCCAAAATGCTTCCTTTTCCAGATTTCTTCTCCAAAGTACCTAAAATGACAAAAGGAACGATTTAGGGCAATATTTGATCAAATAAATACGATTTAGGGCTTAAATGACCCCCTAAAAGCGGTACACTTTTCGTTTCATCAAATACCCTTACACTTGAGATTTGCTTGTCCTCAAGCAAATGCGCTTTTATTCTAATCAAAATACAAGTTAGGGGTCATTTAACGCTAATATAAAAGTAACTACAACAAATAGTCGTTCCACTTTAATCATAATAAGCACGGAGATTACAAACTAGCACCTCACAAGTAGTGTTTAGATACTCACATCTCTCAGGTGTCATCAAAATAAATCTCATAAATGAAAACGGATAATATCTCTCACTACCTGTCATAGCAAATAGATTACCATAGGCTTGGGAAAGGATCGAAAACCTCATCCACTAGGCGTAAGCACCTAAGATAAACTATCAAAGAGGGATTTTACATGGGTTATAACGTGAGGTGTAGGGATATGATAAACACGGTTTTGTTGGATAAGGGATATTTTACTGGTGGCGAGTTAAAGATCTTGATTAATTACATGCACAATATGGCGTTGCTAAGCCAAGACTAGACTCGACTTAAGCTAAAAACAAAATAACAAAAACATAAAATGAACATAAAATGAAACGGGATGGTAGTCCGTATGTTTTTTCTATTTTTCTTTTTCTCAATTTTTTTGTATTTTTCTTGATTTTTTTTTTTTTTTTTTTTTTTTTTTTTTGCATACACTCTTGCCCTACCATCCAAAATAATACATCATAGGGGCGTTGCATTCCCCTTACACTTGAACTTTTACATAACTTTACAAATAACTATTCTAATGACTCGAATTAAGATAATCGAAACACTTGGAGTACTTTTAAAATATTTAGCACATATGGGGGTAATAATGTTGTTCTTCCCCATTACTCCATTACACTAGTACTTTACCCATGAGTCCCAATCGTCCCAAAACAATATGTACAAGGATATGACTCGACTTAGCAACCATGTAATCAATTAGATAATTAACTAAGGGTTTAAACAAATGTTGTAACAATAATGCACTAAAAATGAGTGCATACAAGGTAGGCTAAGGCGATTTGGGTGTACATTTAAGTGGGGTGTAACAAATTCTTCCCTTAAGTAAAATGCTTAAAGGTCGAAACGAAAAGATAGGCTCTGAGGGGTGTACTAGGGGTATCGTGTACTAAAAATGAGTACAACGCAAAGGGTGTGGGAGAATTACTTGACCAATGTAGCCAAAGTAATTATAACAAAAACACAGGTGTAAAACAATGGGTTAATCCTAATGCCTCTTATCATGTAGTAAATCTAACTACACGAATGTAGTCTCACTTGTGGCCTCGGAATGGTCCTAACGCAAGTTCTAGAATCTAAGTGCTACCGGTACACACATCATAGCATAAATGCTTTTCCTACCAATTCTAGGGGCGAACCTCACATATTTGGGGGTGGAAAATTTTTTAGTGGTACGGTTTTTGTGCTAGTCATATAACTCCTATCCGTGAGACGCTCATTAAGATCAAAGTTTCACTCCTATATGTTGTAAAAAATTTTAAATTTGGCACTAAAATTGCCCTAACAGGTATTTATCTCAGTTTTATTACACATCTACCATTAAACAAACAAAAATCAAGCGTAATTGCATTCTCTAAAGTATCGTACTTTTACCCCCCTTACACTTAAGATGAACATTGTCCCCAATGTTCAAATAACAAGATGTAAAAGTAATAAGGTAAAAGAATGAAATCAAATACTCCCCTGATTCGTTCGGTGGATAAAGAGGTAACATGGTTAGATCTTCTTCCAAGAGAATGTAGAAGCTCCAAGACTAAAGCATCGCCAAAAGCTTGATTCCCCATACATCTCCTTGTCCAAAATAACCTGTTAAACCTGAGAAAACAAACACGAAAACCTGCATAACATCGGCGGGATAAATCTATATATAAGGATATAATGCTTGTGGAATGATAATTTTGCAGATTCCTGGAGTTTATAAGTTAGAGATTTAATAAAAACTTTTTATGAAAACAAAACTTTCAAAAATTTCAGAAAATTAAAACCTGACGCCATCAGGTTGTAATGCCTGACGCCGTCAGAAATGATCTGACAGAATTCTCATGTTAAGTTTTCGGAAAATTTCTGGAAAAACCTATACCTTACTTCCTGGAAATCCTGCAAAACATCATTATGACTCGATACAAGCATTTGACTCAAACAAATACTAATATGTATGTTAATTTATTATTATTATGATTCATGTTCATTTGTTCTTGTAAACCAATTTGGATTTCCCTTACACTTAACTTTTGCAAAATACCTTTATATGTAGTTAAGACGAAGTTAAAAACAAAATAAAGCATTTTCACAATTTAGTTTTGAACATGAATCAATAATAATAAAAATTAAACATACATACGGAAAGAAATAAAATCAAACAAACAAATAAATAAACACACAAAGCAAATAAAGCTTGGGTTGCCTCCCAAGAAGCGCTTTTCTTTATTAACGAGTCTTGTAGCTAGACTCAAAGTCACGTACATTACGTGATTCCATCATTCATAATGACGTATCCCTGATAGATATAATCCTTGTTATCAGGGTGGTAGTGTCTCAATCGCTCGACATTAGCAGTCACTTCTCCTCCTACCTTGCTGATCAAGCTTACTACCCCATCCTGATGTAGACTTTTAATTGTGAATGGTCCGTACCACCAGGGACTTGGTTCATCGGTAGGTGCCTTTGTTTCTGAATGCCTTAGCAGCACTAAAGCTCCTTTTGTAAATTCAACGGGGTTATTGATCTGCTCATCAGCCTCAATATAATCGTTGTTTCCACCCTTACATTCTCTAATCTTCTTTTCATGGTAATTCTTAATCCTTGCCTCCCATGCAAGGATTTTCTCTCGAACATTCCCACGGATTATATTGGGGTTCGCCTCCATCTTCTTTTGTAGAGCAACATCTCGTATATGTCGTGGGATCGTTGGGAAGTTTATTGTTTTCTTCCCCTTCTTCATTTGGATGGTACTATTTCTGTAATCGATTTGTGCCCTAGTGGTAACGAGAAAGGGTGCCCCAAGGATTATTGGCATATTCATATCATTTCTTTCAATAATCATGAAGTCGACCGGATACAGGAATCCGGCAACGTTGACCAACACATCTTCTGCAATTCCTAACGGGTATTCATAAGAATGTTTTGCAAAGGAGAGTTTAGTACGGGTGATGGATGGCAGTTCGTCGGTTAACTGGACATAAACGGATAACGGCATCAAATTTACGTCGGAACCTTGGTCAGCTACCGCATCCAGATACTTGAGTTTTCCAATGCTGCATGGTATTTCGAAGACCCCGTAGAATTCCTGCTTTTCCACTAACTTTTGTCTTATGAGGCTCTCATACAACTGCCCTCTGGGTAATGTGTCGGATTCATCCTCCGGTTCCCTTCTCATGGACTCCTTGTTGGGTAGATGAGTACGTCGATAGTTTCTCACCCAATCGTTTATGGTCTCCTCGTTTATTTCGTGTTTCAAGTAATGCCTCACTTGTTGTGACTTAGGTGGTTCTATCACTTGGCGCTCCTTAGAGGGCGCCTCCTTGCCTTTGTCTGAATCGCAGTTGCAGGCATTGGTGTATCCATTATTAAGTGGGACGAGGTCAATTTTGTTAACTTCCATAGTTATCGATTTCCCTCTTCCATCATATTCGCCCTCTTGGATGACGGAGATGGTCTTGACGAATTTAGTGTTGGGAACTTCAACGTCATTCCGCACTAGCACTTTTTCAGGAGCTTTTGTATTTGCGTATTCTTTCAAAAGGTTCATCATCTCCGCCATCTTCTCTTCCATTTCCTCCTTCTATTTGTAGACGGCTTCCTCAAATTTTGCCAACCGTTCGGAGTGTTTTGACATGTATTCTCTCATTTGAGCTTCGAATGTTGGACTAAGTTCTTGAGGTGGTGAGTTGGGTTGAGCGTGCATATGGAAGGGTTTAGTATTTTCCCTAAGGGGTGATTCGGACAATGGTATTTGCTTAACGCTTGAGACCGAGTTAATTGTTGCTTTTTGTGGACTTAAGGGTCTCTTTTGCTTTTCCATAAGATATGCAACCCTTTTCTCAAGTTCACTAACGCTTTCCTCAGTGATTTGATTGGCTTTATCGGGCGATGAATATGTCTTGACCGCCGAGCGTACGTCGTGGGAAACTTGCCACAATTCATCATCGTCGGATGCAAGCTCATCAATGATTTCCCATGATTCCTCGGCACTTTTGTCGCGCAATCTGCCCCCGGCGGCTCGATCGATGGCACGCTTGGTGTGGTAATCAACATGGTCATAGAAGATTTGGATTTGAAGCCAGAGATTTATGCCATGATGAGGGACTTTTTGGAGTAAGTCCTTGAATCGAATACATGCCCCGTAGAGGGTTTCGCCTCGACGTTGATCAAACATCAAGATATCCTTCCTTAGCTTGGTAGTCCTTCCCGGTGGGAAAAACTGAGCAAGGAAACGAGTGGTGAGATCATCCCAAGAGGTAATGGATCCTACGGGTAGACGCTCTAACCATTGACTAGCTTGGTCCCGCAGAGAGAATTGAAAGAGACGCAGTCGGGTCGTCTCTCGAGTGGCAACATCAAGGTCTATGGAATCAACGATTTTGAGAAAGTCCTTGAGATGTTGATTAGGATCTTCGGAACGAAGTCCATGGAATGTGCATCCGCTTTGCACCAACCGGATGGTGTCGGATCGCAAGGGTGTGACATTGGCTCCTTGAGTGAGCTCAATGGTGTTTCGATAGCCATGGTGGCTAGGACGGGAGTAGTCTCCTAAGGTACGGGCTCTAGGAGGTGGGTGTTGTTGTGGTGGTGGGTTGTTGGGATCAAGGATATTACCACCTTCCATGATGTCGGATGGTAATGGTTACGAACAAAGAAACGAAGAAAAAAGATAGACTAAAGAAATCCTAGAAAAATAAAATAAAAAAAAAATCTCACTAGAAAGGAATCTAGTGAGTAGACCTAATAAAATAAAAATTCAACCTAAACAATAACTATTCCCCGGCAGCGGCGCCAAAAACTTGATGCGTGGTTTTGCGACCTTACAACAGGTTTTACCTCTCGAGGGATCTCAAGAGGCTTACAACCCTACCAGGCAGTGTACCTGACCGATGTAGTATAGTGTAGTGGTAAGTACGGGGGATTGATCGTTCTCCACAGGGAATAGTGTTCGTTAAGTATGAAAAAACTACTCTAATTAGGTCTAAGGGTGAGGGAAGATTCTTTTTTGTATTTTTTTTTTATATTTTTATGAAAGCAAGTAAAATCTCGGGTTTGAAGGAGTGGGCGGAATTAGTTGCTAGTCAACTAACCCAAATTACTACGAATGCAAATAAAATAAAATAACTGAAAATGAAAAGGTTGTGAAACTTATGTGGAGAGAAATGTGTTTACTTAGATTTCCTTACTCCCTAACTATCTTTTACCGGTTGATTAGTGTGTATTAATTGCGTAGATGACGGGTGTATTCCTTAATACCAATCGTGGGGTGGCGTACGTACTTCCCCAACTCTGCAAGCTCCTACTTCACTCCTATGTCGAGCCGGCTAGGAAGCTCCTAACATGGGATCACTAGAATTCGCTCATGCATTAAATACAACCATAAAAACCTAGTACGCATTGGTTCATGTTTCTTAAGACGTTCAAGCAAATTACCGTATAGGAGGTTAGCCAGTTTTCTTAAGTCTAACATCGATAAACAATCATCCAATACAATTAATAACACGTTAACAACCGATAATCAATAGTTAGGTTTCATTAGATCTAAGCAAACACAAGATAAATCTAGCCTAGCATGTTAATTAAAAGACAAGAACAAGATATAATCAAACAACACATAGACATATTGATTGATTAAATGATTACTTATCTTCAATTAAACATGGGAGATCCAAGGGTATGAAAACCCTTAAAAATGGCAGAAATTCGTCTTAGGGTTTCTCCTCACAAAGTTGCACACTAATGACAAAAAATTGCAAAACTATATATAGAGTTTAAGGGCTGACGGCGTCACGTTATAGGACTTGACGCTGTCACCTCGCCTTGTCTAGGGTTCCCAGATGGCCTTCTTGACGCCGTCCCTCTTTAGTGCTCCAAAATCCGCTCTGGCCTATCAAGGCGTGACGCCGTCAGAAATGGGCTTGACGCCGTCCCTCTTTAGCTTAAACCGTGATGGCCTTGATCACCTCAAAGGGTGACGCCGTCAGAATTTCCATTGCAAAACTCCCTGGCTTATCATGTGTATTTTTCATATCCACCTCTTTTTGCCAAGCCGTGACGCCGTCTGGAACAATCCCTGACGCCGTCAAAGGTACTTTTCCAGCCGATTTTGAGACTTTGTCGTTTTCTTCACTTTTATGCTCCAAAAACGTCCAAAATGCTTCCTTTTCCAGATTTCTTATCCAAAGTACCTAAAATGACAAAAGGAACGATTTAGGGCAATATTTGATCAAATAAATACGATTTAGGGCTTAAATGACCCCCTAAAAGCGGTACACTTTTCGCAAGATTTCATAAACACATAAGTTGTGCAGATGATATAATGAGATTACAAAAAATACCTCATGGTAGTTTCAAACCAGATTTTATGAGAAATGGAAACTTAAGTGACTTTCAGAATCAAACGGTAAAAGAAAAAGAAACCATTCCAACTGAGTCAGACACCCATCGCTGACGGATCCAAAGTTATACCCAAAGGATCCGCAGGTACTTTTGATGAACAGAAAGGTCGTAATTCGGATCGTACTGAATTCGTTAAGGTCACTAGAAAACCTAGCACTAGTACAACTGTTAACAAACAAAAACCATCAGTCTCTATAGGAAAAGGTCAAGTTAGAAATGAGTATAGAGTTAAAACGGTTCAACAGACACCTAAAACTAGTTTTCCCAAACACCACTTTCCAAAGAGTAACTTTAATTCACAACATCATTATCAAAATAATTGGAACCAAAACATGTCTAGAAACTTTCAAGGTCCCAACTACATGCCATGGAACACGTGTCTACCATTTCCATACATGAACAATGATAATGTTATGTTTAACCCAAACGGACCCATGAGATATTGGGGACCAAACGCTTGAGTCTTTCTTGAACTTAGGTGTGCTTGAAAGTTGAGTTAGAACCAGATGAGTGGATCAAAGATAGTGGGTGTTCAAGACACATGACGGGAAACAAAAGCCTTTTCTCAACCTACCAAGTGTACGACAGAGGTAATGTCACATTCGGTAGCAAGCTTAAAAGTAAAATCATCGGAAAAGGTACAATCTCTCATGACTCTCTCTCTCTATTGATGATGTTGCTCATGTAGATAATTTAGGTTTTAACTTGCTCAGTATTAGTCAGTTGTGCCGCAAAAGGTATAACCTCCTTTTCAGTGAAAATGGAAGTAAAATACTTAAAGATGGTATAACCGTAGGAAAAGGTGTTTTAAAGAATAACGTATACATTATGAAATTAGATAAAACACCTAAAGACAAGCTTTGTCTCACTTCTTTGGACGATAACTCAACTCTATGGCATCGACGCTTAGGTCACGCCAATATGAGGTTAATTCAATCCTTATCATCTAAGGAACTTGTTAGGAACCTACCCAAGTTGAAATATGACCAACACTTTTGTGATGCTTGCAAAATTGGGAAACAAGTTCATAATAGCCATAAGGCTAAAAACATGGTGTCTACATCTAGGTGTCTAGAATTGTTACATATAGATTTTTTTGGTCCATCCGCTATACAAAGTTACGGAGGAAACTTCTATACTTTGGTAATAGTAGATGATTACTCTAGATATACATGGACTAAGTTTTTTAAAACAAAAAATGAGGCTTTTAATAAGTTTGAAATTTTAAGTAAGATAATTCAAAACCAAATAGGAAATAGTATAGTGTCAATAAGAACCGACCATGGTCGCGAATTTGACAACGAAATCCAATTCGGAGCTTTTTGTGATGCTAATGGCATAACACATAATTTCTCGGCTCCTCGAACTCCTCAATCTAACGGTGTAGTAGAACGTAAAAATAGAACAATTCAAGGAATGAGTAGAACTATGTTAAATGAACAAAACATACCTCAAAAGTTTTGGTGTCACGTAGTAGATACATCCACATATATCCTAAATTGAGTTTTAATTAGACCATTTTTAAATAAAACTTCATATGAACTTTATCGAGGCAAAAAGCCTACATTAGGATATTTTAGAGTTTTTGGAAGCAAGTGCTTCATCTTAAACACAAAGGATTATCTCACCAAGTTCGACCCAAAGTCGTATGAAGGTGTATTTCTTGGGTATTCGCAAAATAGTAAAGCTTACATAGTTTTAAACAAAGAAACCTCAAGATTCGAGGAATCATTGAACGTAACATTCGACGAAAGTCCACCTCCCTCTAAGACATCACCTTTGGTAGATGATGACTTAGTTGAAAGTCAAATGGTTGAAAACCAAGAAAATGTTGAAAGTGACAAAGAAGATGAACCCTTAAAAAGAGAAATAGTTAATATCAAAGAAACCAAAAGTCTTCCATTAGAAAACGTAATAGGAAAAATCAATGAAAGAACATTAAGATCTAAAGCTCAAAATGAAAGTAATTTCTTTTGTTTTGTTTCAACAATTGAGCCTAAAAATATAAATGAGGCTATAAAAGATGAATCTTGGGTTATAGCAATGCAAGAGGAATTAATTCAATTTGTTATGAATGACGTTTGGACATTAGTTCCAGAACCTAAAAATCAAACCATAATCGGTACAAAATGGGTTTTTAGAAATAAAATGGATGAAAATGGGGTAGTATCTAGAAACAAAGCTAGGCTAGTAGCACAAGGCTACAATCAACAAGAAGGTATAGATTATGATGAAACATTTGCACCCGTCGCTAGACTTGAGTCAATTAGGATACTACTTGCATATGCGTGTGCACATGATTTTAAACTATTTCAAATGGATGTCAAAAGTGCATTTCTAAATGGTTTTATAAACGAGGATGTGTATGTAGCACAACCTCCCGGCTTTGCCGATTTTGAAAAACCAAATCATGTTTACAAAATTAAGAAAGCTTTATACGGACTTAAGCAAGCACCAAAAGCTTGGTATGATCGACTTAAGACTTTCCTAGTTGACCATAAGTATACCATGGGCCTGTTAGACAATACTCTTTTCACCAAGAAAAAGGGATCACATATTATCATAGTCCAGATATATGTGGATGACATTATATTCGGTTCAACTTGTCAAGAGTTATGCGACGATTTCTCAAAAATCATGCATGACGAGTTTGAAATGAGTATGATGGGGGAACTAAACTTTTTCTTAGGTCTCCAAATTAAACAATTAGAAGATGGGATATTCTTCAACCAATCTAAGTATATCAAGGATATGCTTAAGAAGTTTGGTCTTGAAGACTCAAAACCTATGAAAACACCCATGTCCTCCGAAACCAAACTCACAAAGGATGAAGAAAATGAATCCGTAGATAGCACTAAATATAGAGGAATCCAGTCCAACACGCTAGAAACAAACACATAAAAATACGTCACCATTTCCTACGTGACAATGTTTAGAAGGGAAACATCTCAATTGAGAAAGTTTCCTCAGAGGACAACATTGCCGATATCCTCATAAAACCTCTCAAAAGGGAACCTTTCAACTATCTTAGACTTGGTTTAGGATTAATGGTACCTAGTGAGTAGATAAAACATTAGCTCGAATCTTAGATTAATCAAGCATGGAAATAACCATAGTTTGTGTTCTGATCCTGCGGATCCAAACGACAACAAGGGCGGATCCCTTGTTTTGGATCCGCTAGATCCATGGATTGCTGAGACAGTTTTTAGAATATTAAAATAAACACCCTTTACTGTACACCATATTCCCCAAAAATACACATCCCACTGGAATTCGATCCTTATCACACCAAACTCAAAAATTAGGTCATTCTCCACAACTAATTTGTGCTAAATTCATCACTATAACTATCCTAATCATATCTAATCTCTAATCTGAGTCTAGGATTTCTATTTGTTTCACAAAATCAAAACTTGGGGTTTATGCATTTTTCTTGTAAAATCATGAAGCATGCTCACTAAAATTGCATAACAAATCATGTTTTCATTGGTTAGGAATTAGATATCATAATGCATTATCATTAAACACCCCATGAGAAATTTTTATAAAAATCTTCTCACAATTAGGAAAAACAATTTTCGATCATTGTTCATACAAAATACAAAAATGTTATGTTTTTAAACATCACTTGCATAATGTCTCTTGAATGCTAAAGAGAATACATAACTAATATGTATTTTCGGGTACATTCAAACGTAGCTACATTGAATTAGGAGCGTTTGGGTTATCTCACATTTTCGTTATAAAACTTGCATAAATAAATCTTCATGCATCAAAAGGAGTCGAGATAACCACACCTCCACATTGTCCCCATGTAGGCACACACTAGAAATTAATATACATATTGTAGATAGTTTTAACTAAATTATGAAATTTTTGTGTCTAGGATAATCATGCCTCCTGCGACAAATTATGACCATAAGGACACCATCAAATACCTACCTCAACACCACAAAACCAAAGGTCTCACCGAAGATCAAATCAAAAACTTTAAGGCATTAGAAAAATGTTATGTTCACGAAGGTAGAACCGTAGACTCATCATTTTTAGAAGAAACCAATATCCGTGAACAATTAGCCGCTATCCAATTTGATCGTCTCCTCGACATATATGAGCCTATTATTCCTAGGTTTGTAGTTGAATTTTATGCTTCCGTAAGTCTTAGCTCTGATGACTTTGGATTTATGAGCATCCATTTCAAAGTAAACCATAATCAATTCAGTTTTCCATTAAATCAACTTGGAGAAGTTTTAGGTATTCCAAGTGAAGGAACGTGCATTTATTCAGACAGATGGCCATTGTCCATCCTAGAGTCTAACCTTGGTCGTGTCCATCCATACGATACACCTCTCACTTCTAAAGAAATCATTCGTGAACATCTCTTCAATCCTAGAAACAACCCAACCAGGAAAAGCCAAGGAAAGCAAGTAAATCGAGATCCATTTTCCATGGAGCTCAATGAACTCAAACCTCAATTTAAGAAAATAGAAGAAATTCTTAGAGCCAACGTCACTAGCACTATTGGAAATAGGGATCATGTGAATGCAAGCCTGTGCTACATGCTCTACTGTGTGTCGACCCACCAACAATTCAACTTAGCCTACTATATCGCCAAAAGAATGGCCGACATACCTGTCTTAGGTACCACCGCCATGCCATATAGAATGCTTCTTACTCGTCTGTTTAGAGCTTCTATACCTATTCCTCGAAACGCCAGTCGTTTCCTTCCTGACTACACCGAAATTCCACACACCTTTGTTCCTCTTAGTGATCATAGGGTAGTCATAGCAAGAGAAAAACGAGCTCATCCTCCAACCTCATCTTCATCATCATCGGCTAGTGACGAAGATGGTTTACCCAACTCTAGGATTCCTCCACCCGAATACTTGAGTCAACTTCCTTCCATTAACAATGAATCTGAGGAGCATCGACAAACAAACTGAATGTTGAAGAACCTAGGACGGTGGATCATGAAGCTTCACAAGAGTCACAAGAAAATGAACAAGAAGTGAAATCTAAGGAGTGTTTGGTATAAGACTATGTTGGATAATGATATGTTGAACTTATGTGTTTCTTAAGATATTATGTCAGTATTTAACTTGTATGTGAACTAACTTAAAATTGCAGAACGATAACACGTGTGGTGTAACACCTCAAAAATTTGGTATAGCGAAGCTTTCGGGTCATAGGGTGCTACGAAATCAATAAACATATAGTACAATGACATAATTAAATTTTAAGAATAATGTACATTAATACAACATTGTTTTGGCCGACATCGGCAAATAAAAATAAGTTTAAATTCTTGAAAGATATTTTCTTGACAACTTCATAAAAACATAGATGACACGTGACGACTCCTTTATGCTACTGTCTTCATAAAAATACCTACTAGCGATCACCTGAAATGCATGAGAAAATGGGTCAACTATGAAAATAGTTGGTGAGTATACAGGTTTTTATTCAAAAAGGGTCTAAGTTTTAAAAAAAAAGTCCAAATGTCAAATCATTCAGTTACATGTCTTGCCCAAACAAGACATGTAACCTATGATTTCACAATAATTATATAGAAAATTGTACGTCTTATAGTCAAACACACATGCTCATTAGATTCACATTAAAGGGCTAGGTATATAATAATGTATGCGACAAAGCCCCTAAAATAAATAATATGCATTCCGTAAACAGGGGAATGAGAGGTTGGCCGACCTCTAATAGCGCTATCCATACTACCTACTGCTCCGCACAAGGGAGCCGTACGAACGGTACGTCTAAATTGGAGTGCGAACGGCAAACCAATCGGGGACTAACAATACGAATGTACGAACGGTACATCATACCAACTATTATATACTAATTAAATCAAGCCTGCTCCGTAGACATGGGAGACTAAAATTTAAGTGCGTACGGCACGTCAACAATTCAAAACAAGTCATAAGCTCAAACAATATTTTAATGTTCAAAGTCAAATTCCAAATAGTTCAGGTAAAAATATATGTCATAAGTTCAAATAAAAATTTAAGTCATGCATTCCACCCCAAACAAGTAAAGCGGTAAAAAGGGGGCTGTGAATACTCACCTTTAATAGTCTGAACAGTGAACGCCGTGAAATTAAGGAGTGCACGACACCAACACGCAACCTAGATTAAATAATTATGTCTTAGTTCAAGTATTAAATTCAAGTCCTTCTATATATTAAGTTTAATGTTTTAGTACATCTATGTTGTTGTCACTTGTGTGGCGGAAAGTGTGGTTACTAAGGTCTCTGCTAAGGAAAGGTGAGGTGTATCTCTATAATTGTCCAAAGGTGCGGTAATGAGGGGTCGGGAATATCTAAGGTACGAACGAATTAGATTTACTTGTGATATGTATGAATTTAATTATTGCTTGTTAGGTTCGCCTATGTTGATTTTAAAATTAAGTCTTAACGTTTATTACCTATATGATGTGAGAAGCTGAATATATAATCGCTTGAGTACTATATTTTAAATACACAAGTGTAAGTCAATATTTATATACCTCTTTTTTTCCTTCCCGAGTGTATGTAATATTAATTGTGTAACAATGTCTATATACCTAGTCTAGTTGTTTTTATTATTTTCGTTGCGTTTAACATTTCGGTTACTATATTTTTCACGTACCAGTGAGATAAATTGAAATTTAATTTTTGTCTTTCGGCTATATAAGTTTTTACTCGTTTATATGTTAGTCGATATAATTTATTTTTGTGTACGGCTCAAGCTCATTTCATTTGTTCACGACATGTCACTATATATTTGTTATCCAATTTAGTCTACTTAGTACTTATTGGGCTGCGTCCCATTGTTCTCTAGGAGGGGGGAAGATAAGTTCATAAATGGGTTGGGCTAACTGTTATATTGTGTACACAAGTCTGGTGGGCCGAAAGGTGGGTTCACATGCCCATAATGGGCTGAGTTTTAAAGTGCTAACCATTGGGCTTGGGAGTGGGCTATCTAGGTGGCTGGTTTATTGGGTTTTTGGCCTGGTATCTTCAACAAAAGGAAATATGGAACTTGCCCATGCCACCACTTGGTGGTGTTTCTAGGGGCTCTACTTCGAGGCTGTGAATGGTTACCAACCGTAGTCTCAGTTTCGTCTCGTGGGTATTATCTCGAGTACTACTCAACTTGTGTCTTGGGGGTCTAAGTGATAACCAAGTTTGGGTTTCTTGACTCCCTCTACATGTCTCGACCTAGGTAAAAATGACCTCAAAGAAGCCTAGCTTATTACGACTCAACATTTTTGTTATTACCTTAACAACACCAAAGTCCTCCTATTATTGCCATAACATTTCCAGGTTCGAATCCATGAACCTGGGGTTCCTAAGGTTTCTTTCAAATACACTCCAATCATGGGGACTATAGCCTAAATTTACTCAACAATGTTTCCAGGTTCAAATCCTGAACCTGGTTTCCTAGGGGTTTCAAATACACACAACGATGAAGCCAACTAACTTAATTCAACCAATCTAACCCCTATACCACACTAACGACAACAATAACAAATTTATCAAAGTTCTTATTCAACCAAATTAAACATTATTTTACCTAATTTTTTCCTCAAAATTTATCATTATCCTGGAAACAATTCGACATAAACTAACAAATCAATACTCAAGTTATTCGACCTAATAAATTCTTATCACAAATGAGTCTTAAAACAACCAGAACTAATGAACCCGAATCAATAATCAAACCTTACAATGATTCTTTTGATGGGTGAACACTTGGGTGAACTTCAAATCCGAGACCCACTGCTCCAATATCGATCAACCCCAAACTCCAAATCGAATCACAATACTTCCACTCTTCACCTTTCTTGAGATTTTCTCAGATCTTGGTTGGTATTCTTGGTGATTTGTGATTCGATATCTCTTTGGAGGTGCGGATTTATGGCAGATATTGGAGAGTAACTCCATATGAGCTTTCGGATTTTGGGAGGTATAATCTCCCCTTTTTCGTGCTATATATATATCAATGAGTTGTTTAGCCTATTTGACTTGTGTGGATTTTTCCTAGGTCAGTGAAGAAGACAAGTTCCTGGGTCAAAGAGATAAGGTGTTAGTGATGGTGGAAAGGGATGGTTTGAAGGTTTTTGGGAAGAAGGAAAGGGGCAGACAAAGTTTAGGGTATTCCTAGGGTTGCAGATCTTGGATATTCGTGTGAGTGGGTGATGGTTTGTTTTAATATTAAGTATATAGTGAATAATTATTAAAGGGTGGTATTTTATTATACCTGCGTCTCGTTAAACTGTGTCAAATTCGGGTTCTTCCTGGAACCGTCACAAATATGAGATATTATATCTTTAAAGTCGTTTTGTAATACTTGAATGTATTTTTAAGTCCTTAAGTATTCATTAATATTTCTGAGTCTTGGCTTTATTCCTGGTTTGCATGTGGTGTCAGTCTGAGTAAAAGTGAGATAACCTATTATAATGGCCTGAATATTTACGGGTTGTTATAGTCTACCAACCTTAAAAGGAATCTCGTCCTCGAGATTCAGTTCGTTCGCTCTACTGACGTTCGTCCTCGTGATTAGATTTGATGGTCAACTTTTCCATTCTCGAGCTTAGCCCTCACGTGACCTTTAGTTAGTGGATTCTCACTTAATCTCACAACTCCTCGAACGGGAACTGTCATGAGTTTGAGTAACAACTTGATTCCATCTTGATTTTCGCAACTCATCAAACAAGAACTGTCGCTAGATCAAGCTGGAAACAAGTTGCTAGAAGGGAAGATTTTTACATCTTACATGAAGGCCTCTGGAAGGTTTGGCTCAAGTTTGGAATTGTCTAAGCCAAATCTAATCAACGAATAAAGGCTAGGAGTTCAATTAAGGCTTATGACGTTAGGTCTCACATTAGTCATTGTCGTTAACTTGATAGGGAACAAAATTTAATCCTACACCAGTACTAAATCGTACGAACATAAAGTGGCTGTCCAAAAGGGATGTACCCGTCACGATGGCTGGGTCCTAGCGAGCTTCCTTGTTGCCTAGAAAGTATGCTCGACCCCGAGCTGGGCTGACATTGCCTCCACGATTTAGGTCATTTTCACCAATCGCTACAGCGAGAGTTAGATTCTCCTGCATTGGCCTCTGTGCCCTATTCAACTTAGGACACACATTCCGAAGGTGATCCCTACTCCCACACTCGTAGCATGTCCGCTTTTGCTCTTGGCCTCCATTTCTGTTTGAGCAATTCCGACTAAGATGACCCGTCTATCGGCATCCGTGGCACCTTGGGCAGTCTCCTGAGTGATGGAGGTTGCATCGTGTGCACTTAGGATGTGGGCCTGCATACCCTCTGCACTCCTGGGTTGTTGCTCCAAAATTCCTGGCTACTCGTTGCCTCTTATCCTGCTGGTCCTGGTCTCGGCTTCCCTGCTGCTCCTCCCGTCGCTTTTGTCCACTGTCGTTTCCTCTTAGTAGTCCACCAGACCTGATCACATCGTTTGTCAAGCGGTATGCCATGCCTATAGCGTCTTGAAGTGTGGTTGGTTAGGGTAAAGTGACGTCCCTTCTGATTTCAGGGATCAAACCCCAAATATATCGATCAATCAGCTTCTCCACAGTGGAGACCATGTGAGGGACCATTCTGGTCAGCTCGTGGAAGCGGGCAGTGTATTTGTCCACTTTCACTCCCACCATCAAATGGTTCCAAAATTCTTCCTCCAATCTCTGCACTTCGCCTTTTCTGCAGTACTCGTCGGTTAGTAATTTCTTGAATTCTGTCCAAGATAACCCATTTGCAGCTTCTCTCCCTCTGGTTTGTAGTTGGTTGTTCCACCAAGTCAATGCTCGCACTTGGAGTAGACCGGATGAGAACTCAACCTTATCTCCCTCAGCACATTTAGTGATGCTGAGTTTTGACTCAACATTCTCGAACCACGATAGCAGGCCAATGGCACCCTCAGTGCCATAAAACTCTTTTGGCTTGCATGCCATAAAAGTCTTATAGCTACATCCATGGCTGTTGGTCGAGCTACCAGCTCCTTCATTGGTTCGTCCTGCATCAATGTGTGCGACGATCTAAGTTAGAAGATCCACCAATCCAGCAGCACTGTCTCTTGGGGCTTCATTGTTGATGCTTCCTGAGCGGGTGTTCCTTGTAGTCATGATTCTACAATAGGCCAAAAACCTTGAGTTATACGTGGACGACGGCGGATGGTGTTGCGGGACAACGGCGGCTTTGGAGACGTAGTGATTGTGACGTGAGGGAACGAAGACGTGCTTAGTCTATCAGGTCGTAATATAGCAAGGGGAAAGGCATATATATCTACATAAAGTACAGTAATATAAACAGGGCTGTTCGAACATGATATGCATACACACACGACTAATGCAATTTCAGGTGATCAGACTCTTAGGACACAACCAAAACATGATCCGAGACTACTACTCCCATCATTGCATGATTTTTACCGAATTAGGCATATGTGATCAGGCTATGCATAATTGAGGAGAAATGATGCAATGCTCGGACTAGCCAGCTTGTATGATATTCGTTGTTTAAGAAAACTTTATTCTGGTCATAGTTGCGATTTTTATTTTTGAAAAACAGACATTCTCTATAACCTTATGCTCTGATACCAATCTGTAACACCCCCAAAATTTGGTATAGCGGAAGTTTTCGGGTCCTGGGGTGCTACGAAATCAATATACATCGCAAAAGAGATATAGTACATTGACATAATTAAATTTCAAGAAAAACGTACATTAATACAACATTGTTTTGGCCGACATCGGCAAGTAAAAATAAGTTTAAATTCTTGAAAGATATTTTCTTGACAACTTCATGAAAACATAGATGACACGTGACGACTCCTTTATGCTACTGTCTTCAAAAAAATACCAACTAGAGATCACCTGAAATGCATGAGAAAACGGGTCAACTATGAAAATAGTTGGTGAGTATACAAGTTTTTATTCAAAAAGGGTCTAAGTTTTTAAAAAAAAGTCCAAATGTCAAATCATTCAGTTACATGTCTTGCCCAAACAAGACATGTAACCAATGATTTCACAATAATTATATAGAAAATTGTACGTTTTATAGTCAAACACACATGCTCATTAGATTCACATTAAAGGGCTAGGTATATAATAATGTATGCGGCAAATCCTCTAAAATAAATAATATGCATTCCGTAAACAGGGGAATGAGAGGTTGGCCGACTTCTAATAGCGCTATCCATGCTACCTACTGCTCTGCACAAGGGAGCCGTACGAACGGTACGTCTAAATTGGAGTGAGAACGGCAAACCAATCGGGGACTAACAATGCGAATGTACGAACGGTACATCATACCAACTATTATATACTAATTAAATCAAGCCTGCTCCGTAGACATGGGAGACTAAAATTTAAGTGCGTACGGCACGTCAACAATTCAAAACAAGTCATAAGCTCAAACAATATTTTAAAGTTCAAAGTGAAATTCCAAATAGTTCAGGTAAAAATATATGTCATAAGTTAAAATAAAAATTTAAGTCATGCATTCCACCCCGAACAAGTAAAGCGGTAAAAAGGAGGCTGTGAATACTCACCTTTAATAGTCTTAACAGTGAACGCTGTGAAATTAAGGAGTGCACGACACCAACACGCAACCTAGATTAAATAATTATGTCTTAGTTCATGTATTAAATTCAAGTTGATGCGCGTGATGTGTCGTTGCGGTTTAGCAGTTTTAATGCCTACTCAAGTTTTAAATTTATATTTAGCCGACTTATCAATAACACACACACTTAACGAGCAGTGTACCCGGTCAGTATGAAGATAATGGTAAGTAGAGTGTCGATCACTAAGAGTGGAACGTATTATCTCGTTATTCTAATCAGTATTTTAATATCCTAATGCAAGGGGGTTTCAGCCTGAGAGACTGGCACGATTTGTTGTAATTAAATAATAAAATAAACCAATAGGCACGAATCAGCAAGTAGCACACACGTACACAGATAGATACTAGAGACAATAAGAGGGCTGTCCTTATGATTAAGTAGATTGTCACTTGTTTTATTGATAGCTTTATATGAAGTGTATGTAGTTAATCCTTTCTCGTTGGTCCTATTCTTATCGGCGAGTAAACCCTTAATGATTACTTATGTCTAAAAGTTATTCCTAAGTGATCAATTTAGAAACAACCGTGGGAGCCACATTATGTCCCGCAGTCAAATGCCCGCAAGCCACTAATAAACACAGAGGTTATCAATGCACTAATAAGTAGTAACCAAAGACATCAACATATAAACTTTAATTGATGGGAAAGCAAGTATTAAAGGGAGTGCAATCTTTCCGTTGTCACATTACACAAGCCACCAATCCTGATGAATTAAAGTTTGCTAACACAATAAAACAAAACTACTTAATGAATTAAATACATGCAGCACCTTCTTACAGCTCTTGTATCTTCTATTTGGGTGTGTCTTGTGCTGCCTCCTTGACTGAATTCGTCCTTTTGCTCTGCTGTCCGAACTTCGGTTTTAGGGTTTCGAACTCTTAAATTCGTCTGGTCTACGGGGTATTTATAGTTTCTGTCTGAGGGAAGATGCGGCGTATCTACTAAGTAGATGCGGCGTATGTACTTAACTTCGCGTGGGGTCCAAGATTATAATATTCAGGAATATTCGTACACCGCCAGAAGATGCGGCGTAACCCTTGATTAGATGCGGCGCATGTCCTCTTGTATCTTGGATCGTATCTGGTGATATCTTGATAGAGATGCGGCGCATTTCGAGAGTGAGATGCGGCGCATCTGGAGCAGAATTGACTTGATCTTGTCCATGTCAGTAGACTTCCACTTTATGCACGTTTTGCTCCATTATTAGTCCATAATCGCTAAGTTTCACCAAATGCTTGTTTTTACCTGAGAATTACAAAAGTAAACGATTAAGTATCAATCCTCATACATAATATAGTAAAACAAGTCAAATTGATAGGATAAATGATAGTAATAAAATGTACTTATTTGAGTTCATCAAATATCCCCCCACTTGAACTTTACTTGTCCCCAAGTAAACCTTAGAATTTCTCTTATGAAAATGTATCCTAAAAGATGTTAGGATTTATTTTTATATTTAAGCATGTATTCATTTATTTCATAATCACACAACTAAACACTTAACGAATTAGAAGTAAAATAAAATAAGTCGATAAAAGCAAATCTAATCGTTTAACTGTCCAGTCGCGACGAATATTCTATCATAAGCTTGGCAAGTATACACATCTCCACCACTTAAAGCTAAGGAATAACAAGTCTAAAGCGGTAAAAAGGGTTTTTAGGCTTAAGGGTTAATTATTCTTAATCACTATCGATCTCAAATTCCAGAAAAGGCGACAAAATCACAAATACATGATCGAATCCACGAACACGATACTTGCAATTGCTCAAATCCTTAACTCGAATAGGCTAAAGATAGGTCCAAACTTCACCAATAATAATATATCAAAAAGGGCGACAAAATCATAAATACATAGCCGAATCCACGACTACGATACTTAAGATTGCTCAAATCCCTAATCTCAATAAATCAAAGGTTTGGTTGGATAAAGAACAATACAGGGTATGGATAACATTTGGGATATAAATTGGTGTAAAAATGAAAAATAAACAAAACAAAACAAATAAATTAAAATCCTAAGTGTGGTTAATCACTATCCCAACCATCCCATGAATAAGACTCATATCATTGAATAACTCACGCTTTAACACTTGAAACACACGCTTTAGGTAGACACGAATTATACTCAACAAAATCTTAATCAAAGAAAAAACCTTAATTGGCGTTCCCATAACTGCCAATTCCCATTCAATCATAGATATAATACAACAAATAGTGGTGATATCGACCACTTACATAACTTTACATCGTTGGCTTAAAATAAACATCCAACTCTTTTTTCTTTCTTTTTCTTTTCTCATTTTTTTTTCGATTTTTTTTTTTTTTTTTTTTTTTTTTTTTTTTTTTTTTTTTTGAACTTTAAACATAAACATAGATGTGTAAAATTTCACCACATCACTACAACTTTCTTTCCGGATAATTTTTATTCATACTTTTCATACTTTCAGAAATAACGGTAATAGTGAAAGTAGTAAACACACGAAAAATAAACTCAAAGATATACAATATTTACTTTCACTCCAATTTGCATTGTGCAATTTCCCGACCTAACCATAGATAATGAATTACGCACGCGAACACAGGTAATGTAAGGAAACACACTCTGCCTATAGCAACTAACCAACCACGGATTCTAATCTACAGGGTAGGCTAAGGTGTAAGGGTGTAACGAAACATTTTAAACATAGGTGTAAGAAACGAAAGGAATGGCTCTGAGTGTTTTTCTAGGGGTATCTTACTCTAAAAATGAGAGTAACAAAAGGTTTTATACGGGGGTTAACTAACCAGTGTAGTTAGCTAATAACACATAACATATAAAGGCTATTTGGGTGTAATCCTAGAATTTTACCAAGTTAGACAAGTCATTCCAATTATATAAATAATACTTATTATGGTGGTCTCAAATAGTATACAAGCCAAGTTCTAAAGTTTACAAGTCACCGGCACACTCATAGATTTGTGAATTTTGAAAAATCACAATTTTTGAAAATAACGTCATGTGTGCAGTTATGTAACTTAGATCTTAAACAAAAACATGCTAAAAAAATTTTTAAGTTTGATATATTAAGCACATTTTAAGCATAATTTTTGAAAAAGTAGGACAAGTAATTGTTAAGTGTTCTAATTCTCCAATCCCCCCACTTAAGTTAAACAACGTCCTCGTTGTTTGTATAAAAGGTTAAAAACTGGAAAATAAAAGAATTAGAACAAGAAAAACTCCCCTGAGATTTGCTCGGTATGATCCTTCATTAGTAAAAGAGCAAAAATCATCTTTCTTGTGGATTAGAACGTTAAAACTTCATACTTGATGTATCCACAGGAAATCCAGGAAACTATAATACCACCAACACTTTAAAACACACCTAAGATAAGAAAGGTTCAACTTGCATAACACATTAGTAGTTAGATAAAAATAAAACTTAAAAAATTAAAACTGAAAATCATCAGGTCAGTCGATGCACCGTATCTTATTGAAGAAGATACGCCGTATCGAGCCTGGAATAAATACGGATCAGAATAAAGATGCGCCGCATCCTTAACCAGGGATGCGCCGCATTAAAATAAACTGATAAATAGTTTTAAAGTCGAAAATAAAAATGCAGAAAAATAAAATAAGATATGACCATTGCAGAGGATGCGTCGCATCTCAGGACTGAGATGCGCCGTATCTTCGTGCGGCCTGGACTGACTCGACACAGAAAACAGAATAATAAAAGATAAATCCGGGTTGTCTCCCGGTAAGCACTTGTCTTTATTCCAGAGTCTTCAAGTTAGACTCACGTTCAGCTCTTCATTCCAATACGTCGGGTTCAAACTCCACCACCTCGTTCTCATTATCCTCGATTCTATTATCAAAGTATTTCTTCACACGTTGCCCGTTCACTTTGAATATATAACCATTTTTATCGCATATTTCAATAGTTCCGTATGGATACACTTTCTTGACAACGAATGGTCCCGTCCATCTTGATTTAAGTTTACCAGGATACATCTTTAATCTGGAATTAAATAGTAGCACTTTCTCTCCAATAGCAAACGTTTTATCCCCACGTAACCTCGAGTCATGCCATCTTTTAGTTCTTTCTTTGTAGATCTTAGTATTTTTGTAGGCCTCATCTCTTAGTTCATAGAGTTCATTAAGTTCCATGAAACGGTCCTTCGTTGCAGCTTCCATATCCATATTACAATTTGTCAAAGCCCAATATGCACTTTGTTCAACTTCGACCGGTAGGTGGCATGCTTTTCCGTATACAAGACGAAATGGAGTGCATCCCATTGGTGTCTTATAGGCTGTACGGAATGCCCATAATGCATCATTTAACTTGTCAGACCACCCTTTAGGATTATACCCAGTCGTTTTTTCAAGAATTCGTTTTATAGCTCTATTGGTTACTTCAGTTTGACCATTTGATTGAGGATGGTATGCGGTGGAAACCCTATGATATACTCCATATTTTTGCAAGGCTTTTCCCAGATGGTGATTACAAAAGTGCGTTCCCCTATCACTAATTAATGCTTTAGGAATTCCAAATCTAGAGAACAAATTTTGCAAAAATTTAAGTACTACCCTGCTGTCGTTTGTTGGAGATGCTTGCGCTTCGACCCATTTTGATACGTAATCAACAGCAACTAAAATATATTTATTACCTTTAGATTCAGGAAACGGTCCCATGAAGTCTAATCCCCATATGTCGAAAACTTCACATACATGGATATAGTTTTGCGGCATTTCGTTCCTTGATGTAATATTTCCAGATCGTTGACACGCGTCACATCCTTTTATATAATCTTTCGCATCCTCCAACATAGTGGGCCAATAAAATCCCGCGTCAAGGATTTTTCTTCTTGTGACGACTGCACCGTGATGCCCCCCGTTGGCCCTGAATGGCAATGTGCCAATATTGCAGGAATGTCGTCACCATCTACGCATCTTCGTATAATATTGTCAGGACATAATTTAAAGGCATAAGGTTCATCCCAAATATACTCGCTAGAGCGAGTTATAAACCTCCTTTTCTCGTCGGATGTTAGCCCTTTTGGAATTTCATTTGCAACAATAAAGTTTATAAAATCGGCGTACCATGGTCCATTATTATTGCTCTTAATTCCTACCATCATAAGGTGTTCATCAGGGAAGTCATCAGCTATTTCCCTTTCGTCAAGCACTTCTATATCAGGGTTTTCAAGTCTAGATAAGTGGTCAGCAGCTAGATTTTCGGCACCCTTTTTATATTTAATTTCAATATCGAATCCTTGGAGCAATAAAACCCACCTAATAAGCCTTGGCTTGGCATCCTGTTTATTGAACAAATACTTCAAAGCAGAATGGTCAGTGTAAACCATAGTTTTTTGACAATATAAGATATGATCTAAATTTATCGAATGCAAAAACTACTGCTAAAAGTTCTTTTTCCGTGGTGGTGTAGTGTTCTTGGGCATTATTCAATGTTTTGCTAGCATAATAAATTGGCTTAAATTTCTTATCTATCTTTTGGCCAAGTACGGCTCCAACAGCATAATCACTAGCATCACACATTAGTTCAAAAGGCAGATTCCAATCCGGCGAAATTATAATGGGTGCAGAAGTTAGTTTTTCTTTAAGTATATTAAATGCCTTTTTGCAATCTTCAGAAAAATCAAACTTTGCATCCTTTAGTAATAATTGGGTCATAGGCCTAGATATTTTTGAAAATCCTTTATGAATCTACGATAAAATCCAGCGTGCCCTAAAAAACTTCTAACGCCTTTTACGTTAGTGGGGTAAGGTAGTTTAGCAATTACATCAATTTTAGCTTTATCGACTTCTATACCTTTCCCAGAAATCTTATGTCCTAACACAATTCCCTCTCTAACCATAAAGTGACATTTTTCCCAATTAAGAACAAGGTTAGTTTCTTCACACCTAGCAAGCATTTTATCAAGTTTAAAGAGACAATCACTAAATGAGTTACCGAACACTGAGAAATCGTCCATGAAGACTTCCATAAAGTCTTCTACCATATCATGGAAGATAGCCGTCATACAACGTTGGAAAGTAGCAGGGGCGTTGCATAGTCCGAACGGCATTCTCCTATAGGCGAAGGTTCCATAAGGGCATGTGAAAGTCGTCTTCTCTTGATCCTCGGGGGCAATGGGTATTTGGAAGAAACCTGAAAAACCATCCAAAAAACAATAATAATCATATCCTGATAGTCTTTCTAACATTTGATCAATAAAT
Organism: Artemisia tridentata subsp. tridentata; assembly: GCA_021014915.2. Taxonomy (NCBI): domain Eukaryota; kingdom Viridiplantae; phylum Streptophyta; class Magnoliopsida; order Asterales; family Asteraceae; genus Artemisia; species Artemisia tridentata. The sequence goes on from CP139502.1 coordinate 77,937,209, forward strand.
GGAAGAGGGAAGTGGTCTTTTCGCGTAGCATCATTGAGTTTGCGGTAGTCAATGCAAACTCTCCATCCGGTAACGGTTCTTGAAGGGATTAGCTCATTGTCGTCATTGAGTACTACCGTCATTCCTCCTTTTTTCGGCACAACGTGGATAGGACTGACCCACGAGCTGTCGGAAATTGGGTAGATAAGTCCGGAGTCAAGTAGCTTTACGATTTCATTTTTTACCACATCTTGGACTTTTGGATTCAAACGCCTTTGAGGTTGGATAGTTGGTTTGAATTCATCCTCCATAAGGATTTTATGTGTACAAAATGACGGGCTAATTCCCTTAATATCAGACATACTCCATGCTAATGCTCCTCTTCGTTTATATAATACCTGCAAAAGAGACTCTTTTTCTTTTGGCGTTAAGTCAGATGCAATAATAACGGGTGAATTAGTATTTCCGTTTAAATAAGCATATTCTAAAGTAGAAGGAAGATCCTTAAGCACAGGTTTAACATTATCAATTTCAGTAGCATTAGCGGAATAAACCTGTTCTTTAATTACATCGCTGCTGTCATCAGATAGATGCGCCGCATCGAGGTTTTCGATGCGCCGCATCGCGTTACATACAAATGAATCAGCAGCAAAATTATAATCAATAGTATTCTCATCAACTTGATCTTCTATAGCAATTGTGTTTTCTAAATTTTTAAGCAGAAAAGAATCAAGCAAATTATTTTTTAACAATCTCTGAGTAAATTGATTAATCGTGTCATCAGAAACATCGATGTTATAGCATTCATCATCATCGGAATTATCTTTACTCATAGATTGTTCCATGTTAAACTCAACCTCATCTTTTCCTATGGTAAGAGTTATTTTTTTATTAAAAACATCAATCATGGCCCTAGCAGTGGCTAAAAATGGTCTTCCTAATATTATAGGAGTTCTAGAATTTTCAGGCATATCAAGGATAACGAAGTCGATAGGTAATTCAAATTTATCAACTTTTATTAATATATTTTCCGCTATTCCTAATGGGTATTGTATGGACCTATCAGCTAGTTCTAAGCACATCCTAGTAGGTTTTGGTTCACCAAGACCTAATTTATCATACATAGAAGAGGGCATAAGACTTATACTAGCTCCTAGGTCGGCTAAGGCATTTTCAATATGCAAATTTTTAATTTGACAAGGAATAGTGAAACTCCCTGGATCTTTTTCTTTAGATGGAAGTTTGTTGAGCAATGCCGCTGAGCTTCTTTTTCCCATTGTGATGGTGCAAGCCTCTTCGAGTTTAGACTTGTTTGTAAGCAAGCTTTTCAGATATTTAGCATATTTCGGCATTTGCACTAGGGCTTCCATAAATGGTATGCTTAGCTGCAGCTGCTTGAGATTCTCCAGGAACTTCTTTTGATAGGCATTCTCTTTCTCTTTCCTCACCCTATGTGGGAAGGGTGGTGTTGATCGTTTAGGTTCAACAGAAGGTTCTCTTCTAATTACAGGTTCTGGATCAGTCTCATTTGGTTGCTCTTGCTCAGGTGGTAAAGAATCAGGGGAAATTTTATTTGTACTGTCATCCTCCGGTGTTTCTCCGATTTGAAAGGTTGACTTTCCGCCTCTAGTTGTAATTCCTTTCAGATCGTGCCTTACCAAAAGAACCTTGTTAAGTACTGTTGACAATTGGTGCACTTCAATTGCCAAACCATTGATCAAATTGTTTTGTTCCTTTAGTAATAGCTCATGACTGCCTTTGAATTCGGTGATAAAGTTCCTTGCCTCATGATGTTCTTGTTCATTGGCTTGAGCGATTAGTAGTGCAAACTCTTCCATAGTAAGGTTTCTTTGGGGTCTTCCGAACCAGTTTGGGAAAATATCGAACATTGATCCTGAAAATTAAGAACAAGAAGATTTCAAAGTAAAAGCTTCCAAGTATAAGGGTAAGTCAGAATATTTTCCGTTCGGAAATTAGAAAAGAATAAGAGCTGCTGATATCTGCGGACGATGCGCCGTATCCAAAAAGTTGGATACGCCGTATCTTATAATCGTTAAAATTAAATCAGACTTTATTCATAAAATAGATACGCCGCTTTAGAATTTAAGAATGCGCCGTATCGAATAAATTAATCAAAAATCAACTTATCTAATTAAAATTAAATGCGTCGTATTAACGAAAGTTAATGCGCCGTATTTTCGTTACGTTTAAAAATAAATATCGATTTTTGATTCAGTAAGATGCACCGTATCGACAGAGATCGATACGCCGTATCTGTTTAATAATTCGCAAACTGTTTTTAATTAAAATAATAGATACGCCGTATCTTCAAAAGAAGATGCGTCGTATGGCGTTAACGTTTTAGAAAAAAAAAATTTTATCAAAAACAGATACGCCGTATCTGCAAAAGCAGATGTGTCGTATTACTTTATCGCTTAGAAAAATTTTTTTATCAAAAACAGATACGCCGTATCTTGGGGAAAAGATGCGTCGTATCGAATTAATTAAACGCGTTGTATTTAAAAAAATTAAACGCAATACGCCGTATCTGAGAGATCAGATGCGCCGTATCGTTTGATTTAGCACAGTACAACGATAGCAGAACAGAAAAATACGAAAAATAAAAACAAAAATTTAAACACACAAACGAAAATAAACACACAAAAATAAAAAGAAAACAATTAACACACAATACAACAAATATGCAAAATAGTACAATGATGCAATTAATCTAATAAAAAGAAAAACCTAATTAAAATACTAATCAAATTAACAGATAATAACAATTCACTCCCCGGCGACGGCGCCAAAAACTTGATGCGCGTGATGTGTCGTTGCGGTTTAGCAGTTTTAATGCCTACTCAAGTTTTAAATTTATATTTAGCCGACTTATCAATAACACACACACTTAACGAGCAGTGTACCCGGTCAGTATGAAGATAATGGTAAGTAGAGTGTCGATCACTAAGAGTGGATCGTATTATCTCGTTATTCTAATCAGTATTTTAATATCCTAACGCAAGGGGGTTTCAGCCTGAGAGACTGGCACGATTTGTTGTAATTAAATAATAAAATAAACCAATAGGCACGAATCAGCAAGTAGCACACACGTACACAGATAGATACTAGAGACAATAAGAGGGTTGTCCTTATGATTAAGTAGATTGTCACTTGTTTTATTGATAGCTTTATATGAAGTGTATGTAGTTAATCCTATCTCGTTGGTCCTATTCTTATCGGCGAGTAAACCCTTAATGATTACTTATGTCTAAAAGTTATTCCTAAGTGATCAATTTAGAAACAACCGTGGGAGCCACATTATGTCCCGCAGTCAAATGCCCGCAAGCCACTAATAAACACAGAGGTTATCAATGCACTAATAAGTAGTAACCAAAGACATCAACATATAAACTTTAATTGATGGGAAAGCAAGTATTAAAGGGAGTGCAATCTTTCCGTTGTCACATTACACAAGCCACCAATCCTGATGAATTAAAGTTTGCTAACACAATAAAACAAAACTACTTAATGAATTAAATACATGCAGCACCTTCTTACAGCTCTTGTATCTTCTATTTGGGTGTGTCTTGTGCTGCCTCCTTGACTGAATTCGTCCTTTTGCTCTGCTGTCCGAACTTCGGTTTTAGGGTTTCGAACTCTTAAATTCGTCTGGTCTACGGGGTATTTATAGTTTCTGTCTGAGGGAAGATGCGGCGTATCTAAGTAGATGCGGCGTATGTACTTAACTTCGCGTGGGGTCCAAGATTATAATATTCAGGAATATTCGTACACCGCCAGAAGATGCGGCGTAACCCTTGATTAGATGCGGCGCATGTCCTCTTGTATCTTGGATCGTATCTGGTGATATCTTGATAGAGATGCGGCGCATTTCGAGAGTGAGATGCGGCGCATCTGGAGCAGAATTGACTTGATCTTGTCCATGTCAGTAGACTTCCACTTTATGCACGTTTTGCTCCATTATTAGTCCATAATCGCTAAGTTTCACCAAATGCTTGTTTTTACCTGAGAATTACAAAAGTAAACGATTAAGTATCAATCCTCATACATAATATAGTAAAACAAGTCAAATTGATAGGATAAATGATAGTAATAAAATGTACTTATTTGAGTTCATCACAAGTCCTTCCATATATTAAGTTTAATGTTTTAGTACATCTATGTTGTTGTCACTTATGTGGCGGCAAGTGTGGTTACTAAGGTCTCTCCTAAGGAAATATGGAACTTGCCCATGCCACCACTTGGTGATGTTTCTAGGGGCTCTACTTCGAGGCTGTGAACGGTTACCAACCATAGTCTCGGTTTCGTCTCGTGGGTATTATCTCGAGTACTACTCGACTTGTGTCTTGGGGGTCTAAGTGATAACCAAGTTTGGGTTTCTTGACTCCCTCTACATGTCTCGACCTAGGTAAGAATGACCTTAAAGAAGCCTAGCTTATTACGACTCAACGTTTTTGATATTAACTTAACAACACCAAAGTCCTCCTATTCTTGCCATAACATTTCCAGGTTCGAATCCATGAACCTGGGGTTCCTAAGGCTTCTTTCGAATACACTCCAATCATGGGGACTATAGCCTAAATTTACTCAACAATGTTCCCAGGTTCAAATCCTGAACCTGGTTTCCTGGGGGTTTCGAATACACACAACCATGAAGCTGACCAACTTAATTCAACCAATCTAACCCCTATACCACACTAACGACAACAACAACAAATTTATCAAAGTTCTTATTCGACCAAATTAAACATTATTTTACCTAAGTTTTTCCTCAAAATTTATCATTATCCTGGAAACAATTCGACATAAACTAACAAATCAATACTCAAGTTATTCGACCTAATAAATTCTTATCACAAATGGGTCTTAAAACAACCAGAACTATTATTATACCCGCGTCTCGTTAAACTTTGTCAAATTCGGGTTCTTCCTGGAACCGTCACAAATATGAGATATTATATTTTTAAAGTCGTTTTGTAATACTTGAATGTATTTTTAAGTCCTTAAGTATTCATTAATATTTCTGAGTCTTGGCTTTATTCCTGGTTTGCGTGTGGTGTCAGTCTGAGTGAAAGTGAGATAACCGATTATAATGGCCTGAAAATTTACGGGTTGTTATATGTTGTTATCAATTTTCCGAGATTAAGCCATCGTTTGGCTTAACCCCTTTTATGATAAGTTAGTATGATCGGATTAATCTATGTGTAAACGTGTGTTAGAACCTATATATTTAATATTTTTCTACCACATATTAGTTATTACATATGTTTTAGGAGAATTTTCGGGATTTGAACGAGAAACGCGAAATTCGACATATGTTCTGTTTGTTTTAGCACCCATGTATAGCGGATATGGCGGATCCCGTAAATTTGGATCCGCCTGTTATATCATTTGGCTCCGCCAGTCATGAACCTGCGGATTCCGCGGAACCAAAAATTTGGTTCCGCCTTTGTTGTCGATTGGATCCGCCAACTTCATCAGTAACTTTTTCAAAAATTTTCCGACTAATCTCGAATCTTAGATTCTTAATTTTAGATTTCAGAAGTATTCTACTGATCATCAGAATCATTAGGGTGTTTAGAAACACTTTGAACAATTAGAAAACAATAGAATCAATTTCCCACCAAAACTTGAAAAATTCAAATTTTCATCAATTTACCTTTCTCTAACACCTAAGGATCCCTTCAATTGGTTCCTTGAAATCCGTGAATCAATCACATTACAAACTTTTCTGTCATCACCTACACTCACTGACCTTCCTCATGTCAACTCCATTTCTATGGATTGACTTTGATAAAATGAGAAACAACTTTTTCTTGTTCCAAGTCATTGGTAATCCACAACTCTTTTATGAATCAAACCCAAACACCAATATCCATGAACTTTAGAGAAGTATAAATTAGAAGCTTTAGGATGATTTCAACTCACATTCTCATAATCATACCTGCACATTTCTAGACAATTTCACAATGCATAAATCAAACAACTCGCACATGTCCAGACCACACAGAAGGACCGCTAGAATTAGTGTCAGACCATATTGGTTCATAAATCCCATCTCTAATGTGAACTTCCCTACCATATCCACAACCACTAAAACACCCATCATAACTCCAATAGTTAACATATCATCACCTACTCCAACTCAACCATCAAGATCACCATCACCTCCATAACTCTAATATGTCCTGTACCATCACCTACTTCATCTCAACCAAGATCACCATCACCTACAATAACACCAGAAGCTAACACACCACAATCCATACCATCTCAAGTGAGAAAATCATCATCACCTCCACATTCACCCAACCTTCAACCACATGATCTACTTACCACACTTCAAAACATTGATGAATCAATGTGGCTCAATCAACCAAACACTCAAGGAAATGAGGAACTTGATCCTCTCAACGCCTCTTCTAACATAAGGGACTCTAACTTACGTGATACTAAGGACTTAGAATCCATTTGGCTTGCCTCCATCATATCTTCATCAAACCCAACCAATCCTCCTCAATAGGAGCTTTTAGTTTCTTCCTAGTATTATCTTATTGAATTTCGTAGAATTGTTTTAGGACTTTTCCTATTTTAGGAACTTTCTTATGTAACATCATGTTTTGTGACTTTCGTCACAAACAAATTTTCAATGAATGGATGTTATTTTATTATGCATGTAGGTGATCCTTATTTGACATATTATCTTGTTTTGGTTTAATAACATGGTTGTTTTGAGTTCCTATTATGATTTGATCACTTGTACGTAGGTACATATTTTTTATCAGACACTTAGTTTTGAATTTTTAAAGTCAAATGGGTTGAACTTTCTTGTTTGGTTGACCATTACATATGTATTTTGCTTCTTAGTTGGAGTTATTGACAACTAACTTTTATTTTGTAGCATATCATATCCTTGAAACGTATACGTTGGTACCCTAGCAATGGAGAGTATACATCGAGGGGGAGCATATCATATTCTAACCATTTGTTTTGTAGGATCATACATCATAACCTTGGTACTCAATTTAGGGGGAGTATAATCCAAGGGGGAGCTTTAAAGTTCTCAAAATCACATTCCGCTACGCATATCTTCTTTTTGTTTCGACAAAAAGGGGGAGATAGGATTAAGTTTTCATCACTATGAAACATCACAATACATACCTTTATGCATAATTTTTTTTCTTCAAAACTTGCATAAAACAAACTTAATCTATATTTTTAAAAGACTCATACTTTTATTCTTTTGCTTAAAAATACACTTTATGTTTTGTAATCAACAAAAAGGGGGAGATTGTTAATACAAATATCGTCCTAAAAACGTTATTTATATTTTACGATCTTTGCTTAATTTTGTTAATGACAATTACAAAGTTTATCTTTAAGCAAAGCATAAATATAAGATTAAGTCTTTTACATCTATAGTGATAAGTCTTTTAATAACACATTTACACATTACAAGATCACTAGGAATAACATTATATACATATATACATTTACATTTTTATTTCTTAAATTAGAAATATTTAGGATGACATCATGGCATGCATCATGAACATAATCTTAGAAAGATTTGTGAGATATCTTGTATAGATCTTCAAGCTAAAGAGTTGACATTGGAAGATATGGAAAGATATGAAAAGATTTGAGAATCTCTTAGTTGTCCTGCACTGGCGGATCCAAACCAGTACAAGGGCGGATCCAATTTAAGGGATCCGCCAAATCCGCCAATTGTTTTATCAGTTTGCCTATAAATAGCAAGTTGATCATTCAGGCACAATCATCACTTACATAACATAAATTATATGTTCATACAAGTATCGTCCAAAAAATGTTATTTATATTTTACGATCTTCATTTAGTTTTGTTAATGACAAATACAAAGTATATCTTTTAGCAAATTATAAATACTAGCTAAAGTCTTTTTAAAATACATTTACATTTCACAAGATCACTAGAATTTACATTTTACACATTTACAAGTTTATTTCCTAAAAAGTAAACTTTATTAAAATGACATCATGGCATACATCATATACACAATCTTGGAAAGATTTTGTGATATCTTGTTTAGATCCTCAAGCCAAAGAGTTGACATTGGAAGATCTTGAAATGACTTGACAAAGATATGGAAAGATTGTGCAAGATTTGGAAAGATTTGAAGATCTCTTAGCTGGCCTGACACGGCGGAATCAAACGACAACAAGGACGGATCCAAGTTTTGGGATCCGTCGGATCCGCCGCCTGTTGATCAGCCTTGCCTATAAATATGCAAGCTGATCATTTGGCCATATCATCACTTACATATTAGAAAACATACATTCTTTCATTACTAACCCATATCATTCATACTTAGTGATCTCTCCTTTTGTAGCAAAGGAGATTAAGCATCAAGGTTCGACACAGACGTGTAAAACCTTTAGCATAGTTACTGTTAGATATAGTTGTAGTTCACATATAATAGTTTATATCATCTGTATCAGTGAGTGTGGTTAGTGTTTTAGTCCTCAAAACACAAAGAGTGCCGGGAGTGGTTGTACCCTTGTAAAGAACTCGACATCTAGCTTAGTGTCGGTAATTGTATAGGCGACGTTAGGTTGGTTCCTCCTTGAAGTAGAACCCGGTGTTTAGCTTAATACCGGAAAAGGAAGTAAGCGACGTGTAAAGGTTTTCTCCACCTAGAAGGGAGTTTGTTTCTTAGTGAAGAATAACTCTTGAGTTAGAGACTCGAGGAGTGGAGTAGGGCAAGGAAAAGAGTCCTTGTAGCCGAACCACTATAAACATCCGTGTTGTGTGGTTTGATCATTTCTTTCTTTACTTTTCATATATATTGTGTAATAATTTGTTTGTATATATTCTTTTTGAAATCACAATATGTAACAAAGCAAAATAAATTTAAAAACGGTAAAACTATTCATCCCCCCCTTCTAGTTTTCTACAATTGGCATCAAGAGCTAAATTACTTAAGATTTTTAAAATATATTGTATTTTAAAACTTAAAACGATCCATGGATTTTTAAAACATTAAAGAAGGCCAATCTAAGCAAAGACCGCCACTATTTGAATCAAATAATTTTATATTTTGGAAAAATCGCTTTGAGACTTATGTGAAGTCAAAGAATCATAGGAAGTGTTTTAGATGCAGGGATTCTAGTCACTTGATAAGAGATTGTGCAAAGCCTTCAAAGAACAAATCTGAAAAAGGATTCGTTAATAGAGATTGTATAGATAATGACAACAAACCAAAGATCAAAAAAGTTGCTCTCGTGGCTAATGACACAGAAGAGGTACATTCTGACTCATCATACTCTTTCATTATTGATAACACGTTAGATATAGAATATAACAAACAACGTAAAATCAATTTAAAAATCATAAGTAAAAATAAGTTCTTAAAAACCAAAAAGGAATTTGTAGAAAATAAAATTCATCGGTTAAAAGAAAAAGTCATAAGATTAGAAAAGGGTAAAAGTACTAAAACATGTATCTTATGTCAAGAATTAAAACATGAATTAGAAACGCTAAAACTTGCACAAGAGAGTCTTATAAAACAAAACTCCAAATTTCAAAGATTTGATAAACACATAAACTGTGCAGATGACACAATGAGATTACTAAAAACATTTCATGGTAGTTTCAAACCAGATTTTATGAGAAATGGACATTTAAGTGATTTTCAGAATCAAACAACAAAAGAAAATAAAACTACATCAACAGAGTAAGTGACCCACGGATCCCACGGATCCAAAACTTTGGATCCGCCAGGTATAACCAAAGGATCCGCAGGTACAGTCATTAAACAGAAAGGTCAAAATTTGAATAATACTGAACGAGTAAAGATTTCTAGAAAACTTAGCACTAGTACAACTTTAGGCAAAGATAAGGGTAAAGTTAAAACAACAGTAGATACCTCATTCTACGAAGGAACCATGGTTAGAGAACAAATTTTCTTTGATTACCTCCTAGACATCAGTGAACCTTGGTAATACCTTAACCCAAATGGACCCATGAGATATTGGGGACCAAATGATTGAGCTTTCAGTAGGTTTGCTTGAAAGTTAAGTTAGATCCAATCAAACGAATTTAAAATTAATGGGACTTCAAGACACATAGCGAGAAACAAAGGTATTTTCTACATAATGTACGATGGAGGTTACATCATAGCATTCATAGATATAATCATCAGAAAAGGTACGATTTCTCTTGACTCTATCTATTTTGATGATGATTGCTCTCTTAAATAGTTTAGATTCTAACTTGCTTAATATAAGTTATATGTGCCGTAATTAGTATAACAACTTCTGTGAAGCATAGTATTTGATATTTGGCAAATAAGTAGGATAAAGTATTTTAAACGTTTATGACATAATATTAGATGAAATAAGCGTTGTCTTATCTTCTTGATCTATAACTCAATTATATGGGATCAATGCTTCCTAAGGAACATGTTAGGATTCTACCCAAGTCGAAATATGACCAACACCTTTGTGATGCTTGCAAAATGACTTAATAACAATTGGACATGTTGTCATATCTTAAAAACATCTACATATACTTAAACCATTGATACTTTAGGACATCTTAAAATACGTAGAAAGAAATTGATTCATTTTAAGACTATCTTACCTAACTCAACCCATAATTGATATGAAGTTGCATTTCTCGGGAACTCACAAAACAGTAAAGTACACATCGTTTTGAACAAAGTCAAGGAATTTTTGAACATAACATTCACCACCTACTCCTAAAACATCACCTTGGTAAATAATGGATTAAGTTAAAAGTCAAACGGTCCAAAACCAAGAATTTTTTTGAAAAGAAGTAGAACCAACTTAAAGAAAATTCACTAATATTAAAGTAACCAAGAGTCATCCATTAGAAAATGTCATTGGAAAGATTAATTGAGATTTTAAGCTCAAAATGAAAGAATTTTCGTTTATTTTGTTTCAACAAATTTGATAAATAATAAATTCTTGATTATTGCAATAGGAGTCAAATAAGTTTGTAGGAATAAAAATAATCAACATAAAGAAACAAACTACAAAAGAAAATGTTTCACACCCAGTCATTTGAAATAAAGCTTATTTTTGAACACACACATAAACATTTCAAACGGACATAGAAAACATATTTCTAAATAGTCTTATAAATCAGAAAAGATATGTATAACACATCCTCCCGGTTTTACCGTGATTACAAAACTTAAGCAAGCATCAAAAGGTCGGTATGATCAACTTGAAACCTCCTTAGTAAACCTTAAGTACACAATGAACTTAGTAGAAACCACTTTCTAAAGGATCACGTACTATTAGATGACATTGTCTCTGGCTCAATGTGTCAAGATATGCTGTGATTTTTCAAAAGAAATCATGCATGACAAATGAGTATGATGAGCAAGCTAAAACTTTATCATAGATCTCCAAAATATTTAAACAATTAGGAATTAGGATATTCTCAACCTATGTGAGTATATCAAGGATATGCCTGAGAAAAAATGGTCTTGAAAAATCAAAACCATTTGAAAACACTCGTGTTTTCCAAAACCAAACTCATCAAGGATAAAGACAGTAAACCTGTAGATAACTCTAAATATAGAGAAATGTTTGGTAGAATACTCTATGGCTAGTATACAGAACATTATGTTTGATGTCTGTCTATACTAACACGTCCAAGTAAGATCTCATCTTTAAATTGTCAAACGAATAATTAGGAACTTAAGAGACATTTAGGACTATGGTATCCCAAAGGAATGGGTGTAGAAACCATAATATATGCCAACTAAGATCATGCCGGCAATTAGATATATAGGAAAAGTTCAAACAATATATGTACTAATGTGAGTGTTGGGCTACCAAGTATTGTTACATGAAGAAAGTCAAAGTACTGCTAGATAGAAGTCAAAGTACTGCTCATGTTCTAAAGAAGTCAAAGTACTGCTAAAGATAAAGGACTGATATGCAAATACGTTTAAGGATTAATGTGTAATTTTAGAATGTTCTTAGAGTTATTATTAGATTATAATTAGAATTACTTGCCGTTCAAGTATTGTAAACCGACTAGGGTTTTCCTTGTGCCTATAAAAGGATCCCTAGGTTGGCATTAGATGTACAAGTTCATACGATTAGAGATAAGAGATTAGAGAAAAGTATTAGTCGATTATTAGAGTATTAGTGTTTAGAGTTTGTTAGTGAATCTGTGTAAAGTAAGCAGGTTCAAGGTTTAATATAATCAAAGTTGTTTATTAATTCTTCTTAGCTTTGTTGAAGTAGATTCCGCATACTTAACAAAGTATATCAGTGTTTCATCATTAGTAGTTTTGGATTTATCCAAGGTTGCTAAACCCTTAGACAAGCTACAAGTTAGTTTGGTCAGAGTATATCGATCCAACAAGTGGTATCAAAGCTTGTGTGGAGACTCTGATTAAGAAGAAACCCTTAAAACCGATTTAACAACAAACCCTAAACGATGACGACTGAAGTTGCACCAATCCCATCCATCACCTCACTCAGAATTCCTATCATCAAGAAAGGAGAATATGATCTCTGGAGCATGAAGATGAGGCAGTACCTTGCTATTACAGACCATGCTCTATGGGATGTGATTGTCAATGTTAATGTTGTTCTTGAAGAACCTGTAGCAGTTGAAGGACAACCTAAACCACCTCAACCAACCTTGCCAGCAGCTACAAAGAGAAATCAAGATAAGGCTCTCAACATACTGTTGTCTGCTATTCCTGATGGTCACCTGCTAAAGTTCCATGATGCTAAGGATGCAAAGCAATTGTGGGCTGCGATCAAGACAAGATTTGGAGGTAATGATGCTTCCAAGAAGATGCATAGAAACTTATTGAAGCAGCAGTTTGAAACTTTCACTGTTGGTGAAAGAGAAGGTCTTGATGCTGCCTATGACAGATTCCAAAATCTACTTAGTATGCTAGAACTGTATGGAGCAGAGGTATCTGTTGAAGATGCAAACTTGAAGTTCTTAAGGAGTTTGCCATCTGTCTGGCATGTGGTTGCTACTATGATTAGAGGACAACCTGGATTGGAATCTATGGAATTTGATGATCTTTACAACAATTTGAAGGTGTACGAGCAAGAGATGAATGGTCAAAGTTCTCAGAAAACTCACAACATAGCTTTTGTGTCTTCTGAAAACAGAAGCAGTACTTCTACTAAAAGTACTGCTTATCCTTCTCAAAGTACTGTTGGTGATACACAGCATGTTTGCACAACCACTACTACCCCCAACTCATCACTAACAAACAACACCAACTCTGATGATGTTGTATGTTCCTTCTTTGCTCAACAAGCCACTCTACCTGTTACCTATCAAGAAGACTTGTTGCAGATTGAAGAAGATGCTTTAGAGGAGATTGACATCAGATGGCAAGTTGCCATGATCACTGCAAGGATCAAGAAGTTCATGAACAAGACAGGAAGGGGAATTGATTTCAAAGCCAAACAGGGTATAACTTTTGACAAATCCAAGATTGAATGCTTCAATTTTCAAAAGCTTGGGCACTTTGCAAGGGAATGCAAGTTTGCAAAATATCAAGCAAACAGAATGATTGAACAACCCAAGGTTGAAAGAAAAGAGGTTCCTGTTACTGAAACAAAACCAAAAGCTTTGGTGGCTCAAGAAAATCTAGCAGAGATTGACTGGAGTATTGAATTTGATGATGAACCTGTAACCTATTCTATGGTTGCAATGGAAGAGTTTGATTGGAGCACAGCTTTTGATGAGGAACCAGGATATGCTGCTTTGGAATCAAGAGATGGTCTTGGAAGCTTTGATTGGAGCATGGAGGATGAAGATGAACCTGTTCAGATTGCCATGGTAGCTACATCACCAAGTTCATCCAATGTCTCTGAGGTATGCTCTAAGTGTAATGATATGTATCAAAAGTTGCTTAAAGAATATGTGACTGAAAGAGATAATTGTAGAACAGCTAGGTCTGAGGTAGCTGGTTATCAATTAACTTTAGAGTCAATGGAAGCCAAAATATTAACACATGAAAATAATGAAATGGCTTGGGCAGAAAAATATGAGCAACAAGACTATCAATTAAAATTAAGTGAATGGAAGTTAGGATGTAAGGTGTCTGAATTAGAAAAGATTACTAAGGAAAGAGATGCTTTGTTAGAAAAACTTGGTAGTATTAAACAGGCTGGTCTATCACATGTTCAATTTGTTGAAAAACAAAGAAGAATAAACAGTAGAGCTGGACTAGGTTATGGTGAGGATAGTAGTTCAGATGAGATTCCACCTAGTGATAAGGAACCAATTAGTCTAGAGGAAATCCCAACTAGTGAAGATGAACTTACTAGCTCAGAAGAAAACACATCTAGGAATGAGGAACCAATTAGTGAATCACCTCCTGAGTTTAAGAAAGATAAGGAGTACCACTCAGTTCCTCCACCCACTGGTAGGTTTCAACCACTTAGGACAGATGTTTCTCGTTATGGTGTAGACAACCTAGAGTTTAGGAAGAAGCTTACTGGTCAATCTAGTTCTGACAAACCTAAGGATGATTTTCAAAGGGGTAATGATCAAAAGTTTCCTACAGTCTTTCAAACACAAGCAGTACCTACAAAATCTTTTCAAAGTACTGCTAAACATTCAGCAGTACCTCCAAGAGAAACTTTTCAAAATACTGCTCACTATAGGAAACCTTTTAATCATAGAAGAGGATTTGGGAATTGATGAACTCAAATAAGTACATTTTATTACCATCATTTATCCTATTTATTTGACTTGTTTTATTATATTATCGGTGAGAATTGATACGTTAATGTTTACTTTTGTAATTCTCAGGTAAAAACAAGTATTATGTGAAACTTGGCGATTTTGGACTAATTATGGAGCAAAACAAGCAAGAAGTTAAGAGTCTACTGAAATGTACAAGATCAAGACATTCTGCTCCAGATACGCCGCATCTTACTTATTACATACGGCGCATCACTATCAAGATTTCACAAGATATTATCCAAGACAGCAAAGGACATGCGCCGCATCTAAGAATGGAGTTACGCCGCATCTTCTGGCGGTGTACGAATATTCCTGAATATATTAATCTTGGACCCCACGCGAAGTTAAGTCAATGCGCCGCATCTACTTATTAGATGCGCCGCATCTAGCCCTCAGACAGAAACTATAAATACCCCAAAGACAGACGAATTTGAGAGTTGGACATTTAGCTAAGTACGAGAAGACAGAAAACCTAGGATGAATTCAGACGAAGTAGCAGCACAAGACACACCTTGAACGAAGATACAAGAGCTGTAAGAAGGTCCTGCATGTATTCAATTCATTAAGTAGTTTTGTTTTATTGTATTAGTAAACTTTAATTCATCAGGATTGATGGGCTTGTGTAATGTGACAACGGAAAGATTGCACTCCTCTTAATATTGCTTTCCCATTAATTAAAGTTTATATGTTGATGTCTTTGGTGACTTTTATTAGTGCATTGATAACCTCTGTGTCTAGCTGAGCGTTGATCGGGTCGCCATGCCTCTGCCCTCGCCTATTTATTTTATCACCTATGCATTCTATCGTCTGTAGAAAAGTAGGAAGAAAGGATAAATAGGATAGTCATAAGTAATCATTAAGGGTTTACTCGCCGATAAGATTAGAGCCAACGAGAAAGGATTAATTACATACACTTCATATAAAACTAGCAATAAAACAAGTGACAAGCTACTTAACTATCAGGACAGGTCTTCTTATTGTCTCAAGTATTTATCTGTGTACGTGTGTGCTAATCGCTGATTCGTGCCTATTAGTTTAGTTTACCTTAAATCATAACCAAACCGTGCCAGTCTCTCAGGCTGAAAACCCCCTTGCGATAGATTAGGTTGTATAGCTAACTTAAGATATTAAAATACTGATTAGGATAACTAGATAATACGTTCCACTCTTAGTGATCGACACTCTACTTACCATTATATTCATACTGACCGGGTACACTGCTCGTTAAAGTGTGTGTGTTATTGATAAGTCGGCTAAATATAAATTTAAAACTTGAATACTGCTGAAACCACAACGACATACCGTGGGTATAAATTAGAGCACTACGCACACGCGCATCAAGTTTTTGGCGCCGCTGCCGGGGAGTGAATTGTTATTATCTGTTAATTTGATTAGTATTTTAATTAGGTTTTTCTTTTTAATTTTTAATCTAACCGCTAACCGTGTTGTGTATTAGTTTAATTGCATTCATTGTATTATTTTGCATATTTTCTGTTTTGTGTGTTATTTGTTTTCTTTTATTTTTGTTGCTTTTCGTTTGTGTTTATTTTTGTTTTTATTTTTCGTATCTTTTGTATTCTGCTATCGTTGTACTGAGCTAAATCAAACGATACGGCGCATCTGTTTTCACAGATACGGCGTATTGCGTTTAATTTTTATAAAATACAACGCGTTTAATTAATTCGATACGACGCATCTTTCTCCAAGATACGGCGTATCTGTTTTTGATAAGAAATTTTTCTAAGCGATAACGCCATACGACGCATCTGCCTTAGCAGATACGGCGTATTTATTATTTTAATTAAAAACAGTTTTCGAATTATTAAACAGATACGACGCATCGATTTTTATCGATACGGCGCATCTTACTGGATCAAAAATCTTGTATTTTGAAACGTAACGAAAATACGACGCATTAGCTTTCGTTAATACGACGCATTTAATTTTAATAAATATAGTTGATTTTTGATATTTACTTTGATCGGTCCGCTACTCTCGTGCACAAGTTGTTTATTTTCAGGATAAATAATGACTTAAGCATCACTATGATTGATGAAGATGACGATTTCGACCCTATGAAGTATATAGAGGAACTCAAACTTTTACTTGCTAAAGACCCTTTCTCATCTTCTGCGGAAGTCAAGGGACGCCTTACTACCAAAGAGACTAACCAAGAAGAAAGGAGACTTATTTTTCCTCAACATACTACTCTTTCAGATGAAGTGGTCAAGTCATCCAATTTATCAACCAAACCGGGTAAGAATAGGGAAGATGTACATATATTGCCAAGGTATGATCTTTATGTATTTCTTCCATCTTTAATAGCAAATTTACACACTTTTCGTGTTTATTGCTACTATTACCCGCACTTGATCCCAAGTGGGGGGAACAACACCCTATTACACAGCAAATAAGGGTGGAGTCAGGCTCGTGACTCGAACAAAAACAAGCGCTTCGTGGGAGGCAACCCATGCTTATCTTTTATTTTATTTTCTGATTTTGTATTGAGTCTGTCAGACCTGTAGAAGATACGGCGCATCTCAATCCTAAGATGCGACGCATCGCCTGCACTGGTCATATCTTATTTCATTTTCTGCATTTTTATTTTTGACTTTAAAACTTTCTGTCAGTATTTTAATGCGGCGCATCCCTGGTTAAGGATATGACGCATCTTTTATTCTGATTCGTATTTATTCCAGGATCGATACGGCGTATCTTCTTCCATAAGATACGGCGCATCGACTGACCTGATGATTTTCATTTTAATTTTTAAGTTTTATTTTTACTAACTACTAATGTATTATGCAAGCTTGAACTTTCTTAATTTAGGTGTGTTTAAAGTCTTAGTGGTATTATAGATTCCTGCATTTCCTGTTGATACATCAATTATGAAGCTTAAACGTTCTCATCCACAAGGAAGTTGATTTTTGCTCTTATACTAATGGAGGATCATACCGAGCAAATCTCAGGGGAGTTTTTCTTTTCTAATTATTTTATTTTCTAGTTTTTAACCTTTGATACAAACAACGAGGACGTTGTTTAACTTAAGTGGGGGATTGGAGAATTAGAACACTTACTTGTCCTAAACTTTTCAAAATATGCTTAAAATGTGCTTAATATATCAAAATTTAAAATTTTTAGCATGTTTTTGTTTAAAGTCTAAGTTGCATAGCTGCACACATGACGTTATTTTCAAAAATTGTGATTTTTTAAAAATTCACAAATCTATGAGTGTGCCGGTGACTTGTAAACTTTAGAACTTGGCTTGTATACTATTCGAGACCACCATAAATAAGTATTATTTATATAATTGGAATGACTTGTCTAAATTGGTAAATTTCTAGGATTACACTCAAATAGCCTTTATATGTTATGTGATATTAACTAACTACACTGGTTAGTTAACCCCGTATAAACCCTTTTGTTACTCTCATTTTTAGAGTAAGATACCCCTAGAAAAACACTCAGAGCCATTCCTTTCGTTTCTTACACCAATGTTTAAAATGTTTCGTTACACCCTTACACCTTAGCCTACCCTGTAGATTAAAATCCGTGGTTGGTTAATTGCTTTAGGCAAAGTGTGTTTCCTTACATTACCTGTGTTCGCGTGCTTAATTCATTATCTTTGGTTGAGTCGGGAAATTGCACAATGCAATTGGAGTGAAAGTAAATATTGTATATCTTTGAGTTTATCTTTTTGTGTGTTTACTACTTTCACTATTACCGTTATTTCTGAAAGTATGGAAAGTATGGAAAAATTATCCAGAGTTATCTTTATAGTGATGTGGTAAAATTTTACACATCTATATTTATGTTTCAAGTTTAAAAAAAAAAAAAAAAAAAAAAAAAAAAAAAAAAAATAAAAAAAAAAAAAAAAAAATTCGAAAAAAATAGAAAAGAAAAAGAAAAGAGGAAGAGTTGGATGTTTATTTTAACCAACTTATGTTAAGTTTTGTATTAAGTGGTCGATATCACCACTTGTTGTTATATATTATATCTATGGATTGAATGGGAGTTGAACGTTATGGGAACGCCAACTAAAGGTTATTCTTTGATTGAGATCTTGTTGAGTATAATTCGTGTCTACCTAAAAGCGTGTGTTTCAAATTGTTAAAGCGTGAGTTATTCTATGATATGAGTCTTATTCATGGGATGGTTGGGATAGTGATTTACCACACTTAGGATTTTAATTTATCTGTTTTGTTTATTTTTTATTTTACACCAATTTGTATCCCAAATATTATCCATACCCTATATTATTCTTTATCCAAACCTTTGATTTATTGAGATTAGGGATTTGAGCAATCTTAAGTATCGTAGTCGTGGATTCGGCTATGTATTTATGATTTTGTCGCCCTTTTTGATATAATATTATTGGTGAAGATTAAGAAGTATGATTAACCTTAAACTACAAAACCCTTTTTACCGCTTTAGACTTGTTATTCCTTGGCTTTAGTGGGGGAGATGTGTATACTTGCCAAGCTTATGATAGAATATTCGTCACGACTGGACAGTTAAACGATTAGATTTGCTTTTATCAAAATATTTTATTTTATTTCTAATTCGTTAAGTGTTTGGTTGTGTGATTATGACAAAAACGAATACATGCTTAAATATAAAAATAAATCCTAATATCTTTTAGGATACATTTTCATAAGATTAATTCTAAGGTTTACTTGGGGACAAGTAAAGTTCAAGTGGGGGGATATTTGATGAACTCAAATAAGTACATTTTATTACCATCATTTATCCTATTTATTTGACTTTTTTTATTATATTATCTGTGAGAATTGATACGTTAATGTTTACTTTTGTAATTCTCAGGTAAAAACAAGTATTATGTGAAACTTGGCGATTTTGGACTAATTATGGAGCAAAACAAGCA
Source organism: Artemisia tridentata subsp. tridentata (assembly GCA_021014915.2). NCBI lineage: Eukaryota > Viridiplantae > Streptophyta > Magnoliopsida > Asterales > Asteraceae > Artemisia > Artemisia tridentata. Next base: position 77,956,839 of record CP139502.1, read on the forward strand.
AGAAGTTAAGAGTCTACTGAAATGTACAAGATCAAGACATTCTGCTCCAGATACGCCGCATCTTACTTATTACATACGGCGCATCACTATCAAGATTTCACAAGATATTATCCAAGACAGCAAAGGACATGCGCCGCATCTAAGAATGGAGTTACGCCGCATCTTCTGGCGGTGTACGAATATTCCTGAATATATTAATCTTGGACCCCACGCGAAGTTAAGTCAATGCGCCGCATCTACTTATTAGATGCGCCGCATCTATCCCTCAGACAGAAACTATAAATACCCTAAAGACAGACGAATTTGAGAGTTGGACATTTAGCTAAGTACGAGAAGACAGAAAACCTAGGACGAATTCAGACGAAGTAGCAGCACAAGACACACCTTGAACGAAGATACAAGAGCTGTAAGAAGGTCCTGCATGTATTCAATTCATTAAGTAGTTTTGTTTTATTGTATTAGTAAACTTTAATTCATCAGGATTGATGGGCTTGTGTAATGTGACAACGGAAAGATTGCACTCCTCTTAATATTGCTTTCCCATTAATTAAAGTTTATATGTTGATGTCTTTGGTGACTTTTATTAGTGCATTGATAACCTCTGTGTCTAGCTGAGCGTTGATCGGGTCGCCATGCCTCTGCCCTAGCCTATTTATTTTATCACCTATGCATTCTATCGTCTGTAGAAAAGTAGGAAGAAAGGATAAATAGGATAGTCATAAGTAATCATTAAGGGTTTACTCGCCGATAAGATTAGAGCCAACGAGAAAGGATTAATTACATACACTTCATATAAAACTAGCAATAAAACAAGTGACAAGCTACTTAACTATCAGGACAGGTCTTCTTATTGTCTCAAGTATTTATCTGTGTACGTGTGTGCTAATCGCTGATTCGTGCCTATTAGTTTAGTTTACCTTTAATCATAACCAAACCGTGCCAGTCTCTTAGGCTGAAAACCCCCTTGCGTTAGATTAGGTTGTATAGCTAACTTAAGATATTAAAATACTGATTAGAATAACTAGATAATACGTTCCACTCTTAGTGATCGACACTCTACTTACCATTATATTCATACTGACCGGGTACACTGCTCGTTAAAGTGTGTGTGTTATTGAAAAGTTGGCTAAATATAAATTTAAAACTTGAATACTGCTGAAACCACAACGACATACCGTGGGTATAAATTAGAGCACTACGCACACGCGCATCAAGTTTTTGGCGCCGCTGCCGGGGAGTGAATTGTTATTATCTGTTAATTTGATTAGTATTTTAATTAGGTTTTTCTTTTTAATTTTTAATCTAACAGCTAACCGTGTTGTGTATTAGTTTAATTGCATTCATTGTATTATTTTGCATATTTTCTGTTTTGTGTGTTATTTGTTTTCTTTTATTTTTGTTGCTTTTCGTTTGTGTTTATTTTTGTTTTTATTTTTCGTATCTTTTGTATTCTGCTATCGTTGTACTGAGCTAAATCAAACGATACGGCGCATCTGTTTTCACAGATACGGCGTATTGCGTTTAATTTTTATAAAATACAACGTGTTTAATTAATTCGATACGACGCATCTTTCTCCAAGATACGGCGTATCTGTTTTTGATAAGAAATTTTTCTAAGCGATAACGCCATACGACGCATCTGCCTTAGCAGATACGGCGTATTTATTATTTTAATTAAAAACAGTTTTCGAATTATTAAACAGATACGACGCATCGATTTTTATCGATACGGCGCATCTTACTGGATCAAAAATCTTGTATTTTGAAACGTAACGAAAATACGACGCATTAGCTTTCGTTAATACGACGCATTTAATTTTAATAAATATAGTTGATTTTTGATATTTACTTTGATCGGTCCGCTACTCTCGTGCACAAGTTGTTTATTTTCAGGATAAATAATGACTTAAGCATCACTATGATTGATGAAGATGACGATTTCGACCCTATGAAGTATATAGAGGAACTCAAACTTTTACTTGCTAAAGACCCTTTCTCATCTTCTGCGGAAGTCAAGGGACGCCTTACTACCAAAGAGACTAACCAAGAAGAAAGGAGACTTATTTTTCCTCAACATACTACTCTTTCAGATGAAGTGGTCAAGTCATCCAATTTATCAACCAAACCGGGTAAGAATAGGGAAGATGTACATATATTGCCAAGGTATGATCTTTATGTATTTCTTCCATCTTTAATAGCAAATTTACACACTTTTCGTGTTTATTGCTACTATTACCCGCACTTGATCCCAAGTGGGGGGAACAACACCCTATTACACAGCAAATAAGGGTGGAGTCAGGCTCGTGACTCGAACAAAAACAAGCGCTTCGTGGGAGGCAACCCATGCTTATCTTTTATTTTATTTTCTGATTTTGTATTGAGTCTGTCAGACCTGTAGAAGATACGGCGCATCTCAATCCTAAGATGCGACGCATCGCCTGCACTGGTCATATCTTATTTAATTTTCTGCATTTTTATTTTTGACTTTAAAACTTTCAGTCAGTATTTTAATGCGGCGCATCCCTGGTTAAGGATATGACGCATCTTTTATTCTGATTCGTATTTATTCCAGGATCGATACGGCGTATCTTCTTCCATAAGATACGGCGCATCGACTGACCTGATGATTTTCATTTTAATTTTTAAGTTTTATTTTTACTAACTACTAATGTATTATGCAAGCTTGAACTTTCTTAATTTAGGTGTGTTTAAAGTCTTAGTGGTATTATAGATTCCTGCATTTCCTGTTGATACATCAATTATGAAGCTTAAACGTTCTCATCCACAAGGAAGTTGATTTTTGCTCTTATACTAATGGAGGATCATACCGAGCAAATCTCAGGGGAGTTTTTCTTTTCTAATTATTTTATTTTCTAGTTTTTAACCTTTGATACAAACAACGAGGACGTTGTTTAACTTAAGTGGGGGGATTGGAGAATTAGAACACTTACTTGTCCTAAACTTTTCAAAATATGCTTAAAATGTGCTTAATATATCAAAATTTAAAATTTTTAGCATGTTTTTGTTTAAAGTCTAAGTTGCATAGCTGCACACATGACGTTATTTTCAAAAATTGTGATTTTTTAAAAATTCACAAATCTATGAGTGTGCCGGTGACTTGTAAACTTTAGAACTTGGCTTGTATACTATTCGAGACCACCATAATAAGTATTATTTATATAATTGGAATGACTTGTCTAAATTGGTAAATTTCTAGGATTACACTCAAATAGCCTTTATATGTTATGTGATATTAACTAACTACACTGGTTAGTTAACCCCGTATAAACCCTTTTGTTACTCTCATTTTTAGAGTAAGATACCCCTAGAAAAACACTCAGAGCCATTCCTTTCGTTTCTTACACCAATGTTTAAAATGTTTCGTTACACCCTTACACCTTAGCCTACCCTGTAGATTAAAATCCGTGGTTGGTTAATTGCTTTAGGCAAAGTGTGTTTCCTTACATTACCTGTGTTCGCGTGCTTAATTCATTATCTTTGGTTGAGTCGGGAAATTGCACAATGCAATTGGAGTGAAAGTAAATATTGTATATCTTTGAGTTTATCTTTTTGTGTGTTTACTACTTTCACTATTACCGTTATTTCTGAAAGTATGGAAAGTATGGAAAAATTATCCAGAGTTATCTTTATAGTGATGTGGTAAAATTTTACACATCTATATTTATGTTTCAAGTTTAAAAAAAAAAAAAAAAAAAAAAAAAAAAAAAAAATAAAAAAAAAAAAAAAAAATTCGAAAAAAATAGAAAAGAAAAAGAAAAGAGGAAGAGTTGGATGTTTATTTTAACCAACTTATGTTAAGTTTTGTATTAAGTGGTCGATATCACCACTTGTTGTTATATATTATATCTATGGATTGAATGGGAGTTGAACGTTATGGGAACGCCAACTAAAGGTTATTCTTTGATTGAGATCTTGTTGAGTATAATTCGTGTCTACCTAAAAGCGTGTGTTTCAAATTGTTAAAGCGTGAGTTATTCTATGATATGAGTCTTATTCATGGGATGGTTGGGATAGTGATTAACCACACTTAGGATTTTAATTTATCTGTTTTGTTTATTTTTTCATTTTACACCAATTTGTATCCCAAATATTATCCATACCCTATATTATTCTTTATCCAAACCTTTGATTTATTGAGATTAGGGATTTGAGCAATCTTAAGTATCGTAGTCGTGGATTCGGCTATGTATTTATGATTTTGTCGCCCTTTTTGATATAATATTATTGGTAAAGATTAAGAAGTATGATTAACCCTTAAACTACAAAACCCTTTTTACCGCTTTAGACTTGTTATTCCTTGGCTTTAGTGGGGGAGATGCGTATACTTGCCAAGCTTATGATAGAATATTCGTCACGACTGGACAGTTAAACGATTAGATTTGCTTTTATCAAAATATTTTATTTTACTTCTAATTCGTTAAGTGTTTGGTTGTGTGATTATGACAAAAATGAATACATGCTTAAATATAAAAATAAATCCTAATATCTTTTAGGATACATTTTCATAAGATTAATTCTAAGGTTTACTTGGGGACAAGTAAAGTTCAAGTGGGGGGGATATTTGATGAACTCAAATAAGTACATTTTATTACCATCATTTATCCTATTTATTTGACTTTTTTTATTATATTATCTGTGAGAATTGATACGTTAATGTTTACTTTTGTAATTCTCAGGTAAAAACAAGTATTATGTGAAACTTGGCGATTTTGGACTAATTATGGAGCAAAACAAGCAAGAAGTTAAGAGTCTACTGAAATGTACAAGATCAAGACATTCTGCTCCAGATACGCCGCATCTTACTTATTACATACGGCGCATCACTATCAAGATTTCACAAGATATTATCCAAGACAGCAAAGGACATGCGCCGCATCTAAGAATGGAGTTACGCCGCATCTTCTGGCGGTGTACGAATATTCCTGAATATATTAATCTTGGACCCCACGCGAAGTTAAGTCAATGCGCCGCATCTACTTATTAGATGCGCCGCATCTATCCCTCAGACAGAAACTATAAATACCCTAAAGACAGACGAATTTGAGAGTTGGACATTTAGCTAAGTACGAGAAGACAGAAAACCTAGGACGAATTCAGACGAAGTAGCAGCACAAGACACACCTTGAACGAAGATACAAGAGCTGTAAGAAGGTCCTGCATGTATTCAATTCATTAAGTAGTTTTGTTTTATTGTATTAGTAAACTTTAATTCATCAGGATTGATGGGCTTGTGTAATGTGACAACGGAAAGATTGCACTCCTCTTAATATTGCTTTCCCATTAATTAAAGTTTATATGTTGATGTCTTTGGTGACTTTTATTAGTGCATTGATAACCTCTGTGTCTAGCTGAGCGTTGATCGGGTCGCCATGCCTCTGCCCTAGCCTATTTATTTTATCACCTATGCATTCTATCGTCTGTACAAAAGTAGGAAGAAAGGATAAATAGGATAGTCATAAGTAATCATTAAGGGTTTACTCGCCGATAAGATTAGAGCCAACGAGAAAGGATTAATTACATACACTTCATATAAAACTAGCAATAAAACAAGTGACAAGCTACTTAACTATCAGGACAGGTCTTCTTATTGTCTCAAGTATTTATCTGTGTACGTGTGTGCTAATCGCTGATTCGTGCCTATTAGTTTAGTTTACCTTTAATCATAACCAAACCGTGCCAGTCTCTTAGGCTGAAAACCCCCTTGCGATAGATTAGGTTGTATAGCTAACTTAAGATATTAAAATACTGATTAGAATAACTAGATAATACGTTCCACTCTTAGTGATCGACACTCTACTTACCATTATATTCATACTGACCGGGTACACTGCTCGTTAAAGTGTGTGTGTTATTGAAAAGTTGGCTAAATATAAATTTAAAACTTGAATACTGCTGAAACCACAACGACATACCGTGGGTATAAATTAGAGCACTACGCACACGCGCATCAAGTTTTTGGCGCCGCTGCCGGGGAGTGAATTGTTATTATCTGTTAATTTGATTTGTATTTTAATTAGGTTTTTCTTTTTTAATTTTTAATCTAACAGCTAACCGTGTTGTGTATTAGTTTAATTGCATTCATTGTATTATTTTGCATATTTTCTGTTTTGTGTGTTATTTGTTTTCTTTTATTTTTGTTGCTTTTCGTTTGTGTTTATTTTTTTTTCGTATCTTTTGTATTCTGCTATCGTTGTACTGAGCTAAATCAAACGATACGGCGCATCTGTTTTCACAGATACGGCGTATTGCGTTTAATTTTTATAAAATACAACGTGTTTAATTAATTCGATACGACGCATCTTTCTCCAAGATACGGCGTATCTGTTTTTGATAAGAAATTTTTCTAAGCGATAACGCCATACGACGCATCTGCCTTAGCAGATACGGCGTATTTATTATTTTAATTAAAAACAGTTTTCGAATTATTAAACAGATACGACGCATCGATTTTTATCGATACGGCGCATCTTACTGGATCAAAAATCTTGTATTTTGAAACGTAACGAAAATACGACGCATTAGCTTTCGTTAATACGACGCATTTAATTTTAATAAATATAGTTGATTTTTGATATTTACTTTGATCGGTCCGCTACTCTCGTGCACAAGTTGTTTATTTTCAGGATAAATAATGACTTAAGCATCACTATGATTGATGAAGATGACGATTTCGACCCTATGAAGTATATAGAGGAACTCAAACTTTTACTTGCTAAAGACCCTTTCTCATCTTCTGCGGAAGTCAAGGGACGCCTTACTACCAAAGAGACTAACCAAGAAGAAAGGAGACTTATTTTTCCTCAACATACTACTCTTTCAGATGAAGTGGTCAAGTCATCCAATTTATCAACCAAACCGGGTAAGAATAGGGAAGATGTACATATATTGCCAAGGTATGATCTTTATGTATTTCTTCCATCTTTAATAGCAAATTTACACACTTTTCGTGTTTATTGCTACTATTACCCGCACTTGATCCCAAGTGGGGGGAACAACACCCTATTACACAGCAAATAAGGGTGGAGTCAGGCTCGTGACTCGAACAAAAACAAGCGCTTCGTGGGAGGCAACCCATGCTTATCTTTTATTTTATTTTCTGATTTTGTATTGAGTCTGTCAGACCTGTAGAAGATACGGCGCATCTCAATCCTAAGATGCGACGCATCGCCTGCACTGGTCATATCTTATTTAATTTTCTGCATTTTTATTTTTGACTTTAAAACTTTCTGTCAGTATTTTAATGCGGCGCATCCCTGGTTAAGGATACGACGCATCTTTTATTCTGATTCGTATTTATTCCAGGATCGATACGGCGTATCTTCTTCCATAAGATACGGCGCATCGACTGACCTGATGATTTTCATTTTAATTTTTAAGTTTTATTTTTACTAACTACTAATGTATTATGCAAGCTTGAACTTTCTTAATTTAGGTGTGTTTAAAGTCTTGGTGGTATTATAGATTCCTGCATTTCCTGTGGATACATCAATTATGAAGCTTAAACGTTCTCATCCACAAGGAAGTTGATTTTTGCTCTTATACTAATGGAGGATCATACCGAGCAAATCTCAGGGGAGTTTTTCTGTTCTAATTCTTTTATTTTCTAGTTTTTAACCTTTGATACAAACAACGAGGACGTTGTTTAACTTAAGTGGGGGGATTGGAGAATTAGAACACTTACTTGTCCTAAACTTTTCAAAATATGCTTAAAATGTGCTTAATATATCAAAATTTAAAATTTTTAGCATGTTTTTGTTTAAAGTCTAAGTTGCATAGCTGCACACATGACGTTATTTTCAAAAATTGTGATTTTTTTAAAAATTCACAAATCTATGAGTGTGCCGGTGACTTGTAAACTTTAGAACTTGGCTTGTATACTATTCGAGACCACCATAATAAGTATTATTTATATAATTGGAATGACTTGTCTAAATTGGTAAATTTCTAGGATTACACCCAAATAGCCTTTATATGTTATGTGATATTAACTAACTACACTGGTTAGTTAACCCCCGTATAAACCCTTTTGTTACTCTCATTTTTAGAGTAAGATACCCCTAGAAAAACACTCAGAGTCATTCCTTTCGTTTCTTACACCAATGTTTAAAATGTTTCGTTACACCCTTACACCTTAGCCTACCCTGTAGATTAAAATCCGTGGTTGGTTAATTGCTTTAGGCAAAGTGTTTTTCCTTACATTACCTGTGTTCGCGTGCGTAATTCATTATCTTTGGTTGAGTCGGGAAATTGCACAATGCAATTGGAGTGAAAGTAAATATTGTATATCTTTGAGTTTATTTTTTTGTGTGTTTACTACTTTCACTATTACCGTTATTTCTGAAAGTATGGAAAGTATGGAAAAATTATCCAGAGTTATCGTTATAGTGATGTGGTAAAATTTTACACATCTATATTTATGTTTCAAGTTTATAAAAAAATAAATAAAAAAATAAAAAAAATAAAAAAAAAATCGAAAAAAATAGAAAAGAAAAAGAAAAGAGGAAGAGTTGGATGTTTATTTTAACCAACTTATGTAAAGTTTTGTATTAAGTGGTCGATATCACCACTTGTTGTTATATATTATATCTATGGATTGAATGGGAGTTGAACGTTATGGGAACGCCAACTAAAGGTTATTCTTTGATTGAGATCTTGTTGAGTATAATTCGTGTCTACCTAAAAGCGTGTGTTTCAAATTGTTAAAGCGTGAGTTATTCTATGATATGAGTCTTATTCATGGGATGGTTGGGATAGTGATTAACCACACTTAGGATTTTAATTTATCTGTTTTGTTTATTTTTTCATTTTACACCAATTTATATCCCAAATATTATCCATACCCTATATTATTCTTTATCCAAACCTTTGATTTATTGAGATTAGGGATTTGAGCAATCTTAAGTATCGTAGTCGTGGATTCGGCTATGTATTTATGATTTTGTCGCCCTTTTTGATATAATATTATTGGTGAAGATTAAGAAGTATGATTAACCCTTAAACTACAAAACCCTTTTTACCGCTTTAGACTTGTTATTCCTTGGCTTTAGTGGGGGAGATGTGTATACTTGCCAAGCTTATGATAGAATATTCGTCACGACTGGACAGTTAAACGATTAGATTTGCTTTTATCAAAATATTTTATTTTACTTCTAATTCGTTAAGTGTTTGGTTGTGTGATTATGACAAAAATGAATACATGCTTAAATATAAAAATAAATCCTAATATCTTTTAGGATACATTTTCATAAGATTAATTCTAAGGTTTACTTGGGGACAAGTAAAGTTCAAGTGGGGGGGATATTTGATGAACTCAAATAAGTACATTTTATTACCATCATTTATCCTATTTATTTGACTTTTTTTATTATATTATCTGTGAGAATTGATACGTTAATGTTTACTTTTGTAATTCTCAGGTAAAAACAAGTATTATGTGAAACTTGGCGATTTTGGACTAATTATGGAGCAAAACAAGCAAGAAGTTAAGAGTCTACTGAAATGTACAAGATCAAGACATTCTGCTCCAGATACGCCGCATCTTACTTATTACATACGGCGCATCACTATCAAGATTTCACAAGATATTATCCAAGACAGCAAAGGACATGCGCCGCATCTAAGAATGGAGTTACGCCGCATCTTCTGGCGGTGTACGAATATTCCTGAATATATTAATCTTGGACCCCACGCGAAGTTAAGTCAATGCGCCGCATCTACTTATTAGATGCGCCGCATCTAGCCCTCAGACAGAAACTATAAATACCCCAAAGACAGACGAATTTGAGAGTTGGACATTTAGCTAAGTACGAGAAGACAGAAAACCTAGGACGAATTCAGACGAAGTAGCAGCACAAGACACACCTTGAACGAAGATACAAGAGCTGTAAGAAGGTCCTGCATGTATTCAATTCATTAAGTAGTTTTGTTTTATTGTATTAGTAAACTTTAATTCATCAGGATTGATGGGCTTGTGTAATGTGACAACGGAAAGATTGCACTCCTCTTAATATTGCTTTCCCATTAATTAAAGTTTATATGTTGATGTCTTTGGTGACTTTTATTAGTGCATTGATAACCTCTGTGTCTAGCTGAGCGTTGATCGGGTCGCCATGCCTCTGCCCTCGCCTATTTATTTTATCACCTATGCATTCTATCGTCTGTAAAAAAGTAGGAAGAAAGGATAAATAGGATAGTCATAAGTAATCATTAAGGGTTTACTCGCCGATAAGATTAGAGCCAACGAGAAAGGATTAATTACATACACTTCATATAAAACTAGCAATAAAACAAGTGACAAGCTACTTAACTATCAGGACAGGTCTTCTTATTGTCTCAAGTATTTATCTGTGTACGTGTGTGCTAATCGCTGATTCGTGCCTATTAGTTTAGTTTACCTTTAATCATAACCAAACCGTGCCAGTCTCTCAGGCTGAAAACCCCCTTGCGATAGATTAGGTTGTATAGCTAACTTAAGATATTAAAATACTGATTAGGATAACTAGATAATACGTTCCACTCTTAGTGATCGACACTCTACTTACCATTATATTCATACTGACCGGGTACACTGCTCGTTAAAGTGTGTGTGTTATTGATAAGTCGGCTAAATATAAATTTAAAACTTGAATACTGCTGAAACCACAACGACATACCGTGGGTATAAATTAGAGCACTACGCACACGCACATCAGGAATATGGATCAAAAATTATGTTATGTATGCTATAGTCCTGATCATTTGATTAAGCACTGTGACTTTCACTCAGAATATTTAAGTCAGTTCCCAAAGAATAGACCTGCCAACCATAAGCTAAGGGAGACTAAACCAGTTTGGAATCACTCAAATAGGGTTAACCATAGTAATTTCTCTAAAGACTATAGGTACCCTCACCAGAAAAGACCTTTTTCCAGACCACCAGTACCTTCACAACCTGGTACGTCTCAAGAAGTACCTTCTCAAAGGACTGCTAAGTTTTCACCCAATCATGGTACTGCTAACACTTTTTCACATAGAAGACCTAAGAGATTCCATTCATATAAATCTAAAAGGTATTACACCTCAAGCAGAGTATCTAGATCAGAGAAACCTAAAGTCAAACGAAATTGGGTTAAGAAAGAAAGTACTGATGAGGGACAAGCAGTACTTTCAACAGATAAGGGTGAAACAGGGAGTGTTGTTGATAATACAACACAGGACATGGGACCAAAGCAAATAATCATTGACCATGCCTTCAAAACCAGTGGAGATTACATACTGAAGGAATTCAAGTATGTCACTCCACAAGGGGAACACAAGTCAGTAATGGCTTGGGTTCCTAAAAGAAACTAACCCTTTTCTTTTCCTGTGCAGGGCAACCCAGAGGAAGAGCTTAAAGATCATATTATTGTTGATAGTGGTTGCTCTGGCAGTATGACAGGGGACAAGGAGATCCTGTCAGATTTTAAGGCATATTATGGAGGAAGAGTTGCATTTGGTAATGATCCTGATGGAGGGAGAATCACTGGCAAAGGAACCATCAAGGCTGGATGTATTGATTTTGAGAATGTTAGATATGTGAAGGAACTCAAGTTCAATCTTTTGTCAGTTTCTCAGATTTGTGACAAGAAGTACCCTATTCTGTTCACTGATACAGAATGTCTTATTCTCTCTCCTGAGTTCAAGTTTGTTGATGATCACTTGGTAACATTGAAAGTACCAAGAACCAATGATGTGTACAGTTTAGACTTAAAGAGTCTCAATTCTGCTGGAAGAGAGACATGTTTTCAAGGCATCATTGGGAAGCAATTAGTGGACGAGACCTTCATTAATTCAAGAACATCAACAAGTGGTGAAAGGAATTATTAATTTAACTTCACAAAACATTCAGATGACAAGTTTGGTCAAGTAACACAATCTAATTAGGACGTTATAGAAACTTGGGTTGTAAAGATCTGTTTGGACAGTTTCAGTAGAGAGTTTAAACAAGAAGAAGTACTGCTTGGTTGTGACAGATGATTGTAGCAGATTTAGTTGGGTCTTTTTCTTGGGATTCAAAGATGAAACCTTTGATGCTATCCATGACCTGATAGTAGCCCTTGAAAATCAATTGAGACTCAAAGTAAGAGGTATTAGATGTGATAATGGAACAGAATTCAAGAACAAGCATATGGATGAATTCTGTGCCAAGAAAGGGATCAAGAGAGAGTTTAGCATTACTAGAACACCACAGCAGAATGGTGTTGCAGAAAGAAAGAACAGAACATTGATAGAAGCAGCTAGAACAATGCTTGCAGATTCCCAATTACCTATTCTCTTTTGGGCTAAAGCTATAAGTACTGCTTGCTATGTATTAAATAGAGTATCAGTGACCAAACCTCAGATGAAGACACCTTATGAGTTACTAATGGGAAAGAAACCAAACATTCGTTTTCTAAAACCTTTTGGCTGTCCTCTGACTATTCTAAATACCATTGATTCTCTGGGAAAATTTGATGGTAAGTCAGATGAAGGATATCTATTAGGTTACTGTACAAATAGCAAAGGTTTTAGAGTATATAACAGGAGTACCAAAAGGGTTCAAGATTGTCTTCATGTTGAATTTATGGAAGATAAAGAAACTCAGAAAGGAAAAGGTCCTGATTGGATGTTTGATCTTGATCTCAAGTTCACTCCATCTATGAATTATGTGCCTGTTAGAGAAGAAAATCAGGCTAATCACAAAGAAGATGATTCACAGTACATTGTTCATGGAGTCAATGTTAGACCAGAAGATGTTCCTGATAAAGAACCTGAAGTTACTGATAAGGAAAAAAGTACTGCTCAACCAACCAATACAGTATCTGATGAAGATCAAGCCATACAAGATGAACTTAATAGGATGCTTTTTCAAGAAACTATAGCAAAATCCTATGAAGATGAACAAAGGAGGGCTTATGATGCTGCAAAGAAACAGGGTACATTCAAAGATACTGCTCACAGTACTTTTGATCAAAGTACTGATGATCCTTTTGACAGTACTTCTGGTGTGTTAGAACCATCAAATTGGAGCAATGATGATGATTCCAATGTTGATAATGAAGATTTGGATAATGCTAACATTCCTGGATTAGAAAACATTGATGATGAGCTCAATCAGGAAGGTATTTTCTCAACTACCAATGAAGAACCTGATGTTACTAATTTGGAATCTGATCTTCCAGTTCCACCAACTCCTACATTGAGAGTTCATAAAGCTCATCCTCAAAGCAATATTATTGGATCACCCTCTTCAGGAGTGGTTACAAGAAACAAAGTTAAAGGTCTCTCTAAGCAACATACTGCTTTACTTAGCTTTGTTTACAAACAAAACAGGATGAATCACAAGGATCAACAAACATGCCTGTTTGCCTGTTTTCTATCTCAAACTGAACCCAAGAAGGTAGCTCAAGCTTTAGCTGATGAAAGTTGGGTTGAAGCTATGCAAGAGGAGCTTCTACAATTCAAGCTTCAAGAGGTCTGGGTATTATGTGATCTACCCGATGGCAAGAGAGTCATTGGTACAAGATGGGTTTTCAGAATCAAAAGAGATGAAAGAGGGAATGTTATCAAAAATAAAGCTAGATTGGTTGCACAAGGATATCGCCAAGAAGAAGGAGTAGACTATGATGAAGTGTTTGCTCCTGTTGCAAGGATAGAGGCAATAAGGTTATTTCTTGCCTTTGCATCATACATGGGATTTCCTGTCTACCAAATGGATGTGAAAAGTGCCTTCCTTTATGGCACAATTTCTGAGGAAGTTTATGTTAAACAACCTCCTGGTTTTGAAGATCCTGCACATCCAAACAAAGTCTACAAGGTGATCAAGGCACTGTATGGCCTTCATCAAGCTCCCAGAGCTTGGTATGACAGACTTTCTACCTTTCTATTACAACATGGTTACAGGAGAGGAGCAATTGATAAGACTTTGTTTATCAAAAGAGATAAGAAGGACATTATGTTAGTTCAAGTCTATGTGGATGATATTATTTTTTGAGCCACAAAGAAGACTATGGTGAAAGAATTTGAAGAACTTATGCAGCAGGAGTTTCAAATGAGTTCTATGGGAGAATTAACTTTCTTTTTGGGGCTTCAAGTTAGACAAACAAGAGATGGAATCTTCATTAATCAAGAAAAGTATGTTGAAGACATACTTAAAAGATTTTACCTTCCAACTGTCAAGCCTGCCACCACACCCATTGACAACAATAAACCATTAGGCAAGGATGAAGATGGACAAGCTGTGGATGTCAAGCTTTACAGATCAATGATTGGTTGTCTTATGTACTTGACTGCATCAAGACCTGACATCATGTTTGATGTATTGATGAGGCGAAAAGTGTACCGCTTTTAAGGGGTCATTTAAGCCCGAAATCGTATTTATTTGATCAAATATTGCCCTAAATCGTTCCTTTTGTCATTTTAGGTACTTTTGAGGAGAAATCTGGAAAAGGAGGCATTTTGGACGTTTTTGGAGCATAAAAGTGAAGAAAACGGCAAAGTCTCAAAATTGTGCTGAAAGTCACCTTTGACGGCGTCAACATTAACTCCAGACGGCGTCATGCCTTGGCAAGAAAAGTTGGATGTGAAATTTACTCATGACGGGCCAGTGAGTTTGCATGAGAATTCTGACGGCGTCACGCTTTAACTAAATCAAGGGCGTCACGGCTTAAATCATAAGGGGACGGCGTCACGTTTAGGATCCGACGGCGTCAAGCCTTGATAAGCCAGAATGGATTTTTGAAGAGCTAAAGAGGGACGGCGTCAAGATGGTCATCCGGGAACCCTAAAAGCGGCGAGGTGACGGCGTCACAATGCATAAGGTGACGCCGTCAGATGTCAAAGTCTATATATAATTTTCTAATTTTTTGTCATTAAGGGAGAGCTTAGTGTGTGGAATTTTGGGATAAAACCCTAAGACGATTTTAGCTACTTTTTCAGGGCTTCTTGCCTTGAGATCTTCCATGTTTCATTGAAAGATAAGTTATCAATTAATCATTCAATATGTCTATGTGTTGTTTGATTCTATCTTATGCTTGTCTTTTGTTTAACATGTTAGGCTAATTTTATCTTGTGTTTGCTTAGATCTAATGAAACCTAGCTATTGATTATTGGTTGTTAGTGTGTTGTTAGTTGTATTGGATGATTGTTTATCTATGTTAGGCTTAAGAAAACTGGCTAACTTCCTATTCGGTAACTTGCTTGAACGTCTTAAGAAACATGAACCAAACGCGTACTAAAGGTTTTTATGGTTGTATTTAATGCACAAGCGAATTCTAGTGATCCCATGTTAGGAGCTTCCTAGCCGGCTCGACATAGGAGTGAAGTAGGAGCTTGTAGAGTTTGGGGAAGTAAGTACGCCACCCCACGAATGGTATTAAGGAATACACCCGTCATCCACGCGACTAATACACACTAATTAACCGGTAAAAGATAGTTAGGGAGTAAGGAAATCTAAGTAAACACATTTCTCTACACATAAGTTTCTCACCACTTTTCATTTTTGTTATTTTATTTTATTTGCATTTGTAGTAATTTGGGTTAGTTGACTAGCAACTAATTCCGCCCACTCCTTCAAAACCCGAGATTTTACTTGCTTTCATAAAATTATAAAAACAAAAAAAGAATCTTCCTCAACCCTTAGACCTAATTAGAGTAACCTTTCACACCTAACGAACACTATTCCCTGTGGAGAACGATCAATCCCCCGTACTTACCACTACACTATACTACATCGGTCAGGTACACTGCCTGGTGGGGTTGTAAGCCTCTTGAGATCCCTCGAGAGGTAAAACCTGTTGTAAGGTTGCAAAACCCACGCATCAAGTTTTTGGCGCCGCTGCCGGGGAATAGTTATTGTTTAGGTTGAATTTTTATTTCTATTAGGTCTACTCACTAGATTCCTTTCTAGTGAGATTTTTTTTTATTTTTCTAGGTTTTCTTTAGTCTATCTTATTTCTTTGTACTTTTGTTTGTGATACCTTCCACTTACCTCATGAGTAACATTGATCATTTGATCCCTGTTATTCGTGTTTTTCGCCGTGCAAATTTTCAACTACCCGTTCCCGCCCCCATAGTAGCAAACAACAACCTTTCACCCGACCACCACTTTGGTAACAATTCTGAGATGGAGGAGTCTGACCATGAGAATGATTATGTTAGTCCATTTTACTACTCAGACTCCGATGAGGATATTGGTAATGGAGAAGTAGTTAACGAGGAATGGGGAAAAGAGGAAATTGATCCCTTTAAGTATGTTGACCCTAGGACTAAGATCGAAAAGGATAGCCTCTTTAACATGCAATTCCCGTGTAAAATTGGTTATCATGATTTTTATGCTTATCTTAACTCGTCTTTGCCTATGAACATTATCTCTCGCGCTAATTATAACAAAATCATGGTAGATGAGCTTGAATATCAAGGAGATAACATTGTTGCTAGGATTAAGCCACTACACGTGTTCGTAGGAAGTTTTGTGTATGTGGTGGATTTTATGGTTATGGAGAACTTAGGAGAATTCATTGATAACAAATTAACCCAAGTCATTTTTGGAGAACCCTTCAAAAGGTTGACCAACCTTGACGAAAAACTTGTGGACGGGTTAATTACATTCTCGGATGGGGATGAAGATTTTGTTTATCAAATGCCCCGAGCACATCCTAGGTTTAAGAACTACCCCATTGAATCTTGCAATAGAATTATGCCTATCGACTTGTTAAGTGAGAATGATAAGAGGAAGGGGCTCAAATATCCACATGAGAAAAATAAGAGATACTATCATGGATGTTTGGAGCTGAATGATGAATACAAGAAAGATGAGGCAACAATTAGATGGCTCACACTCGGATACGTGAGCATAAGCGACACTAGATGAGCGTGACTTTGAGTCTAGCTACAAGACTCGTTAATAAAGAAAAGCGCTTCTTGGGAGGCAACCCAAGCTTTATTTGTTTTATTTGCTTTGTGTGTTTATTTATTTGTTTGTTTGATTTTATTTGTTTCCGTATGTGTGTTTAATTTTTATTCTTATTGATTCATGTTCAAAACTAATTTGTGAAAATGCTTTATTTTGTTTTTAACTTCGTCTTAACTACATATAAAGGTATTTTGCAAAAGATAAGTGTAAGGGAAATCTAAATCGGTTTATTAGAACACATATGAACATGAATCGTAATAATAATAAATTAACATACATATCCGTATTTGTTTGAGTCAAATGCTTGTATCGAGTCATAATGATGTTTTGCAGGATTTCCAGGAAGTAAGGTAAAGGTTTTTCCAGAAATTTTCCGGAAACTTAAAATGAGAATTTTTGTCAGGTCATTTCTGACGGCGTCAGGGGTTATAACCTGACGGCGTCAGATTTAATTTTCAGAAATTTTTGAAATTTTTGTTTTTAAAAAGTTTTTATTAAAATCTCCAACTTATAATCTCCAGGAATCTGCAAAATTATCATTCCACAAGCATTATATCCTTATATATAGATTTTTTCCCGCCGATGTTATGCAGGTTTTCGTGTTTGTTTTCTCAGGTTTAACAGGTTATTTTGGACAAGGAGATGTTTTTGGAATCAAGCTTATGGCGATGCATTAGTCATGGAGCTTCAACATTCTCTTTGGAGGAAGATTTAACCGTGTAAATTCATTATCCAACGAGCGAATCAGGGGAGTATTTGATTTCATTCTTTTACTTTATTATTTTACATCTTGTTATTTGAACATTGGGGACAATGTTCATCTTAAGTGTAAGGGGGGGTAAAAGTACGATTTTAGAGAATACAATTGCGCTTGATTTTTGTTTGTTTGATAGTAGATGTGTAATAAAACTGAGAGAAATACTTGTTAAGGTAATTTTAGTGCCAAATTTAAAATTTTTTACAACATATAAGAGTGAAACTTTGATCTTAATGAGCGTCTCATGGATAGGAGTTATATGACTAGCACAAAAACCGTACCACTAAAAAATTTTCCACCCCCAAATATGTGAGGTTCGCCCCTAGAATTGGTAGGAAAAGCATTTATGCTATGATGTGTGTACCGGTAGCACTTAGATTCTAGAACTTGCGTTAGGACCATTCCGAGGCCACAAGTGAGACTACATTCGTGTAGTTAGATTTACTACATGATAAGAGGCATTAGGATTAACCCATGTTTTACACCTGTGTTTTTGTTATAATTACGTTGGCTACATTGGTCAAGTAATTCTCCCACACCCTTTGCGTTGTACTCATTTTTAGTACACGATACCCCTAGTACACCCCTCAGAGCCTATCTTTTCGTTTCGACCTTTAAGCATTTTACTTAAAGGAAGAATTTGTTACACCCCACTAAAATGTACACCCAAATCGCCTTAGCCTACCTTGTATGCACTCATTTTTAGTGCATTATTGTGACAACATTTGTTTAAACCCAAGTTAATTATCTAGTTGATTACATGGTTGCTAAGTCGAGTCATATCCTTGTACATATTGTTTTGGGATGATTGGGACTCATGGGCAAAGTACTAGTGTTATGGAGTAATGGGGAAGAACATCATTTATTACCCCCATATGTGCTAAATGTTTTAAAAGTACTCCAAGTTTTTCAATTATCTTAATTCGAGTCATTAGAATAGTTATTTGTAAAGTTATGTAAAAGTTCAAGTGTAAGGGGATGCAACGCCCCTATGATGTATTATTTTGGATGGTAGGGTAAAAGTGTATGCAAAAAAAAAAAAAAAAAAAAAAAAAAAAAAAAAATCGAAAAAATCAAGAAAAATACAAAAAAATGAGAAAAAGAAAAGTAAAAAAAAAAACATACGGACTACCATCCCGTTTCATTTTATGTTTATTTTATGTTTATGTTTTGTTATTTTCTTTCATTAGCTTAAGATCGAGTCTAGTCTTGGCTTAGCAACGTTGTATAGTACATGTAATTGATCAAGATTTTTAACTCGCCACCAGTAAAATATCCTTTATCCAACCAAACCGTGTTCTCCTTTTCCCTACACCTAACGTTATAACCCATTTAAAAGCCCTCTTTGATAGTTTATCTTAGGTGCTTACGCCTAGTGGAGGAGGTTTTCGATCCTTTCCCAAGCCTATGGTAATCTATTTGCTATGACAGGTAGTGAGAGATATTTTCCGTTTTCATTTATGAGATTTATTTTGATGACACTTGAGAGATGTGAGTATCTAAACACTACTTGTGAGGTGCTAGTATATAATCTCCGTGCTTATTATGATTGAAGTGGAACGATTATTTGTTGTAATTACTTTTATGTTTGCATTAAATGACCCCTAACTTGTATTTTGATTAGAATAAAAGCGCATTTGCTTGAGGACAAGCAAATCTCAAGTGTAAGGGTATTTGATGAGGCGAAAAGTGTACCGCTTTTAAGGGGTCATTTAAGCCCGAAATCGTATTTATTTGATCAAATATTGCCCTAAATCGTTCCTTTTGTCATTTTAGGTACTTTTGAGGAGAAATCTGGAAAAGGAGGCATTTTGGACGTTTTTGGAGCATAAAAGTGAAGAAAACGGCAAAGTCTCAAAATTGTGCTGAAAGTCACCTTTGACGGCGTCAACATTAACTCCAGACGGCGTCATGCCTTGGCAAGAAAAGTTGGATGTGAAATTTACTCATGACGGGCCAGTGAGTTTGCATGAGAATTCTGACGGCGTCACGCTTTAACTAAATCAAGGGCGTCACGGCTTAAATCATAAGGGGACGGCGTCACGTTTAGGATCCGACGGCGTCAAGCCTTGATAAGCCAGAATGGATTTTTGAAGAGCTAAAGAGGGACGGCGTCAAGATGGTCATCCGGGAACCCTAAAAGCGGCGAGGTGACGGCGTCACAATGCATAAGGTGACGCCGTCAGATGTCAAAGTCTATATATAATTTTCTAATTTTTTGTCATTAAGGGAGAGCTTAGTGTGTGGAATTTTGGGATAAAACCCTAAGACGATTTTAGCTACTTTTTCAGGGCTTCTTGCCTTGAGATCTTCCATGTTTCATTGAAAGATAAGTTATCAATTAATCATTCAATATGTCTATGTGTTGTTTGATTCTATCTTATGCTTGTCTTTTGTTTAACATGTTAGGCTAATTTTATCTTGTGTTTGCTTAGATCTAATGAAACCTAGCTATTGATTATTGGTTGTTAGTGTGTTGTTAGTTGTATTGGATGATTGTTTATCTATGTTAGGCTTAAGAAAACTGGCTAACTTCCTATTCGGTAACTTGCTTGAACGTCTTAAGAAACATGAACCAAACGCGTACTAAAGGTTTTTATGGTTGTATTTAATGCACAAGCGAATTCTAGTGATCCCATGTTAGGAGCTTCCTAGCCGGCTCGACATAGGAGTGAAGTAGGAGCTTGTAGAGTTTGGGGAAGTAAGTACGCCACCCCACGAATGGTATTAAGGAATACACCCGTCATCCACGCGACTAATACACACTAATTAACCGGTAAAAGATAGTTAGGGAGTAAGGAAATCTAAGTAAACACATTTCTCTACACATAAGTTTCTCACCACTTTTCATTTTTGTTATTTTATTTTATTTGCATTTGTAGTAATTTGGGTTAGTTGACTAGCAACTAATTCCGCCCACTCCTTCAAAACCCGAGATTTTACTTGCTTTCATAAAATTATAAAAACAAAAAAAGAATCTTCCTCAACCCTTAGACCTAATTAGAGTAACCTTTCACACCTAACGAACACTATTCCCTGTGGAGAACGATCAATCCCCCGTACTTACCACTACACTATACTACATCGGTCAGGTACACTGCCTGGTGGGGTTGTAAGCCTCTTGAGATCCCTCGAGAGGTAAAACCTGTTGTAAGGTTGCAAAACCCACGCATCAAGACCTGACATCATGTTTGCTGTATGCTTATGTGCAAGATATCAGGTTACACCCAAGGTTTCACATATGTATGCAGTCAAGAGGATTTTTCGATATCTCAAGCATCAACCAAAGTTAGGATTATGGTATCCTAAGGAGTCACCTTTTCACTTGGAAGCTTTTTCAGATAGTGATTATGCAGGAGATAATTATGATAGAAGATCAACCTCTGGTGGATGTCAATATCTTGGAAGAAGATTAGTCTCATGGCAATGTAAGAAGCAAACAATTGCAGCAACCTCCTCTACTGAAGCAGAATATGTTGCTGCTGCAAGCTGTTGTGGACAAGTTTTGTGGATGCAAAACTTCAAAAACACTCCTATCAACATTGATAATGAGAGTACCATCTGTATTGTGAAGAATCCAGTTTATCACTCCAAGACCAAGCATATTCAGATTAGGCATCACTTCATTCGAGATTGTTATGAGCACAGGCTTATAAATGTGGTCAAGGTTCACACAGATGACAATGTAGCTGATCTACTCACAAAGGGATTTGATGTTTCAAGATTCAACCACTTAGTTGTGAGCATTGGGATGATTAACTACTAGGCTACATTTGAGGGGAGGCTTTAGTATTAGTTAGTATACTTTCTTTCAGTTCTTAATGAAAGTATTGATTTGTCCTTAGAACCTATGTTGTATTTAAGGGGAGGCAACATAGTTATTCGTTAGAAGGTTATGGATAAGAAGATGGAAAGTACTGATTTGTCATAAAAAGTACTGGTCCAGCAAAGTACTGCTTCAACGTACTGCTTTGAAGAGTACTGGTTAGGTGGACGTACTGCTTACGTGGAAGTACTGTTCCAACGGTCAAAAATGTGGGGTTCCGGTTACTTAATTCATTCGGAAGGGGGTAAAAGCCAAATACAACGGTAACACTATTAATTAGGCTTTGATTTTTTAAATCTTACCCATATTTACCCTATCTCATTATAACGATTTTCACTCTTCACTAGATTCTTATCCATCCATTTATTCATTCGGTATCTACGATTCTCATCGCTAATTACCTTCGCTTAACACTCTTTACACTCAATGGCTAATCGTGATTTCTGTTCTAAGCATAACATGGTCGCGAACTTGGATAAAACGGCAAAGAATGTTGATTTTCATGCGATAATTGATTTCTTGACTGGGTCATCAATCAATTATGCTATTTTGGTAAACCCTGATGTAATTGGACCATGGATTCAACAGTTTTGGTCTACTGTGAAGTCTGATGAACAAGATGGTGTTCCTTTTATTCGTGCTAAGGTTGCTGGTCGCGCAATTAGGATTACTGAATCTTCAATTAGGGAAGATTTACAGTTTAATGATGCAGGGAGTGCTATACGTTTTACAAGACAAGAGATTTGGGATACACTTAGGGATATTGGGTATGAAGGTGATCTCACCATTCTTACTTTTCAGAAGCCCTTATTTAGTCCTCATTGGAAATATCTCATACATGTTCTACTTCACTGCTTGAGTCCTAAGAGTACTTCATGGGAGCAGTTTGGTCAGAATATTGCTTCTGCATTGGTGGGTTTCGCTACAAATCGTCCTTTCAACTTTTCAAGGATGATTCTTGATGGAATGCTCTCACACATCACTAATGGTTCACCATTCTTGATGTACCCAAGGTTTATTCAGGTATTCCTAAACAAACAACTTGAGGGTATTTCTAAACCACAAAGTTTTCTACCTACAGTCACACTTCCACCAAAGGTGTTTACATTCATTGCTAAGCAGAGTATCAAGTTTTCTGGGAGAAATACACCTTTGACAGCTCATATATTGGAAGTTGCACAAGCAGTTAGGGATGCAGAGCAGGAGCCTGAACAAGAGCAAGAGGAATCCTCTGCCTCAGCAATAAGAGAGCAACCAGCTTCTAGAGAAGATAGTGCCTCTCAACATACTGTTCAAGTTTCATCTTCACAAAGTGCTGCTCAGGAGAATTCACCTCAAGATAGGCATCAAACATCTGAGGAAGATGAGGAAGTAGTTGAGGATGTCTTGACCAACTATGAACTTTCAAGGGAATTAAGGAGGCTCAAGAAGGTTACTGATGATCAAGCTGATCAGATATCGGATTTGACAAGAAAGTTCAGACGCTTAAAGAGGTTTGTTTGGCCATTAGTAAAGCACCACAGGTTGTGGGTCAAGTCACAGAAAAAGACTGGTCAATACTCACAGAAGTCTAAGTCAAAGAAGAGAAAGATTCACAAGCAATCTTCATTCCAATTGGGGAGGAATTTAGAGAATTTGAATGAAGATACTGAGTTCAATGAAGATACTGGGCTTTATGATGATACACCACTTGAAGATATTCCTCATGAAGATACTGTTGAGAGGAAAAGTGATGAAACAGAGCAAATAAACATTGAAGATGCTACTGTTGAAGTAAAAAGTGGTGATACTGAGGAATTGGATTTGGAAGGTACTGATGTTGAAAGTACTGCTCTTCAAGGTACTGCTCATCAAGGAACTATTACACCAAGGACTTTGGATTTTGAGGAAGATGTTGGACCTTCAAGACAAGTTCAAGAGGAAGTTGGCCCTTCTAATCCAGTTCAACAGGAAGAAGAGGTTCGAAAACATACTGAAAGTGATGATGAGACCATTGCTGACATCATGTTGAATATGTCTAGACCAAGAGGCATAAGTATTGTTGATGTTGAACAACAACCTCATACTTCTTCTCAAACTACCCAGGAGTTAGATCCAAAAGACAAAGGTAAAGGGATCATGGTAGAAACTAAGAAGAAGAAGCTTACCTTGAAAGAACTAAGAGCTATTCAGGATGCTAAAAATGAGGAAGCTGCAAGGAAATTACAGGCTGAATTAGATGCTGAAGAGTCAAGGAATGTTATCAAACCTAGAAGGCCACAAAGTAAAGCTCAAGAAAGAAATTCTATGATGGCTTATCTCAAAGGTAGAGGATATACAGGTTTGGTGAAATTGACACATACAGAGATGAAGGATTTGTATGATGCTGTTAGGGAAGCTATAGAAAAAGATCTTGCAAGCATTATTTCATTTGAAGATAAGAAGCTTGAAGATAGTAGAAAGGAAAGAGTTGTTACAAGGAGCTCAAAGAGGAAAAGAACAACAACTGATGAAAAGTCATCAAAGAAGCTCAAAGATTCTATTGAATTAAGAGTAGACACAGCTGACGAGCTAAGAAATTATTTGAGAGTTGTTGATTTTGAGCATCCAAAATCAGAAGATGTTGCAGACAAGAAGTCCAAGATTTCTACATTCTCAGTTGTAGAATCACAAGAAGGGGACTACTTGATATTTCATAGACAAGATGGAAGTTTTAGAGTGTTCAATTCGTTATGGGATATACTACATCTGATAGATAGAGAAGATCTGCTTCAGTTATATCTACAAGTGCAGACTTATTTTGAGCATATTCCACCACAAGGAGTAGGTTTGATTTTGCTAGGAGATCTCACAACCATCTGGGAAACAGAGGAAACAAAGGATAGTACTTTGTGGGAAAATCAAGAAAACTGGGAGATTAACAGATGGAGATTCTTTGAATCAGTGGGAATACATGTTTTGGAGCTAGAAGATGGAACTATGATTCATATGCTAGAAGAACAAAGATATCCACTCACGAGAGATCTGATGATCAGAATGCTAGAGCATGGCATGGAAGTGGAACAAGAAAATGAAGTAGCATTGATGGTTATAAAATTGTTCATCAAGTGGGCAACTGAAGCTGAAGATTGATGCATAACTACTGGTATGGTATTTATAATATAAATCTTTTGAAAAAATAAGTGCTTTATTTAAAGTACTGCTAGTCAAACAGTACTTTCTCAAAGTACTGCTTGTAGCATGAAACCAGTAAAGTCTTTTGTTTAATAAATAAGTAATTTTTGAAAAAGTGCAAAAACATTTTGAAGCACAAAGATTAAACAGCAACAAATGGTTTTGAAAGCAACAACATGGTGTTAGTACTTGTACTACACAACAAATGATAATCAACTCACCATGTTTAATAAACAAGAAAGAGTTTGACTCATCATGAGGGTACGGCTCTGATGTGATTATCAAATCCGTTTTTAGTTGACAATTTACTAAAAATTGTATGGTTTTCAACTCACCATATCTATGTTAGTGAAGAGTTGGCTAGCCTACAAGTTAATGGCTTGTAGTAAAGGCTGTGGAAAACCATTGTATGGTAATTAGTTCACCATGGTAGTGATTGTACTAAAAGAACTAGCTAGTCCAAAAGCAAACGGCTATTGGTAAAGACTAATCAAATCCGTTGATAGCTGATGATTTGCTAAAAATCATATGGTTATCAATGTACCATGGTTCTTAAACCTAAACATTGGCTACTCCAGAGTTAATGGCTTTGGTAAAGAGACATCAAAATCCATTAAGTTTTCAATGATTCACCTCTCACAGGAGTTAACACACCTGGAAGTGATGAGAATAGTATGAAACTTTTAAGATCTGATGTACCTATTGCCAATATGATGCTAAGTTGCTGAAAAGATGAGTTGCTGAGAAGATCTGTTGCTGATAAAGATTGCAGTTAATGATTACTTTGATGATGACAAAACAAACATGAGACAGAAGTTAATGATACAGTCTTTCCTTGAAGATAAAGGTGTTGAAGTTAAAGAAATACAAAGGAACTTGAAATCAAGCAAGTGGAATTCAAGTTAGGGGAGGATTGTTGGGCTACAAAGTACTGTTACATGAAGAAAGTCAAAGTACTGCTCGATAGAAGTCAAAGTACTGCTCATGTTCTAAAGAAGTCAAAGTACTGCTAAAGATAAAGGACTGATATACAAATACTTTTAAGGATTAATGTGTAATTCTAGAATGTTCTTAGAGTTATTATTAGATTATAATTAGAATTACTTGTTGTTCAAGTATTGTAAACCGACTAGGGTTTTCCTTGTGCCTATAAAAGGATCCCTAGGTTGGCATTAGACGTACAAGTTCATACGATTAGAGATAAGAGATTAGAGAAAAGTATTAGTCGATTATTAGAGTATTAGTGTTTAGAGTTTGTTAGTGAATCTGTGTAAAGTAAGCAGGTTCAAGATTTAATATAATCAAAGTTGTTTATTAATTCTTCTTAGCTTTGTTGAAGTAGATTCCGCATACTTAACAAAGTATATCAGTGTTTCATCATTAGTAGTTTTGGATTTATCCAAGGTTGCTAAACCCTTAGACAAGCTACAAGTTAGTTTGGTCAGAGTATATCGATCCAACAGTGAGACATTGTGTCACATCATGATTTACTAAGAAACAAACGGTCCTCGCTACTTAAACACTCAAGGCAGAGTGTGGAAGCTCTCGTAGTCTATAATATTAACCTTTATAACCTTTTTCCCCTTGTTGCAACAACGATGCAATTATCAATCTCAGCGAAAGTTTAGTTCAACTCTTTCGAACCAAACCCATGGAATTATATCATCATTTCCTCCTTAAAACAATGTTTAGATGATAAAACATCTCAAACTGAGAAAGTTTCTCAAAGGATAACATTGATAATCCTCTCACAAACACCTCATGAAAGAACCCTTCTTCTATCTATGGATTATTAAAACTTGGTAAGTAGTTAAAACATTTGTTCGAATCCTGGTTCAACCAAAAACGGAGATAGCCAAACACATGTTCTGATCCTGCGGATCCCTTTGATAACAAGGGCGGAACCCTTGTTTGGGATCCGCCGGATCCGTGCGTTGCTGAGATAGATTCTCATATAACAAACACTACTTACTGCACAGTACACTCATTAAAACACATAAAACCAACTTATTGTCGACCCTCATTATCCCAAACTCAAAAATTAAGTCATTCATCAATTAACTCGTGCTTAATCGATCACTGTAAGTATCCTAATCCATTTCAATTTCTTGTATGTGTCTAGAATTCATATAGGTAGCACTAAATTAAAAAAAAAATTAGGGATTATGCATTACGAGGCATTTCAAAAATACATATCAAATCATGTTTTTAACTGGATACTATTATAATCATCAAACACTCCTTTAAAATCACTTTTTCACAACTAGGAAAAACTCCTTTCAATCATTTTTCATACAAATTCAAAAACGTTATAAATGCATAAATACATAATCCTTATATATATTCGGATACATTCAAAACAGGAGTGTTTTAATTATCCCACATTTTACCACAAAATTTTACATCAAACAAGTCGAGATAATTACACCTCCACATTGTTTTCATACAGACATATATATTCTAACCAAAATTATATAACATTCTTGTCTAGGAAAATCATGCCTCCCGCTACTAACTACGATCACAGAAAGACTACCAAATACCTACCCAAACATCATCAAACCAAGGGACTCACAGATGCTCAAGTCAAAATCTTAAAAGCTTTAGAAAGTCGTTATGTTCATGAAGGTAGAACCATAGATTCATCATTCTTAGAAGAAACAAACATCCGTGAACAACTGGCCTCCATCCACTTTGATTCACTCCTAGACATAGATGAGCCTATCATTCCTAGGTTCATTCTTGAATTTTATGCTTCCATAAAACTTAGCACTGATGACTTAGGATTGCTAAACATTCACTTCAAAATAAACCAAAGTCAATTCAATTTCCCCTTGGATCAATTCGGGGAAGTCTTAGGCATTCCTAGTCAAGGAACCTGTTTCTACTCAGACAAATGGCCTTTAACCATCCTTGAGTCTAACCTTGGTCGTGAACACCCTTATGACACTCCTCTCACTCCCAAAGAAACTATCTGAGACCATCTCTTTAACCCTATAAGCAACCCAACTAAGAAAATCCGAGGCAAACAAATAAATCGAGATCCATTTGCTATGGTGTGGAAACTTATTTTAGAGGTTATTAACTAACAATAAGTTTCGTGATCGTTTATGGACTCTAGGTTGTTACACCTTTGATCTAGGATTTACTATGAAAAGCATGATGATAATATTGACGGAATATTCTATGAAAGAAACAATACTATCACAACAAGGTTTTGCCAACTTCACCGTTTGTTATTCCAACTAGCCCCAATTCTACTTGATCAATAGTAGTACGATTACAATCTAATCAGGGATCAAAGATCCTTGAGGCTAAACAAACATAACAACATTAGACCCTATGTCTAATGTTCCCACACACACTCTTTTTGGTGCTTTACATTTTAACACACTTGGTGTTGTTGTAATTTGAAAGAATGAAGCACCTTGGTGATTAACATCTAACCACTAATCACACTTTTTATCTAAGGGGTATGATCTTCCTTTTATAGCACAAGGAAGATCATTACAAAGTTGATAAGTCTTGTCTACTACTTGCTTGTGTATGTCAGTCAATAAGATACAACATGTATCTTTTACAATTTGTTGACTGAAAACATATCTAGATATTATCTATTTGATATACTTGACTCAAATACAAAATATCTTCTTCATCCTTATCCATCCAGCAGTAGTATGACTCACAGTAGCATCTGATACACTAGAAGACTTAACTGTGTAATCATCAGACTTTACACTAGAAGACTTAACTGTGTAACACTACCAGACTTAACTGATTAACACTACCAGACTTAACTGAGGAGACTTAACCACCAGACTTAACTGGGTAGTCACCAGAATTAAACACTCCAGCAACCAGATTTAATGTTTCATTCTTCTTGTTTTTGTATCATCAAATCTATGAAAATATAATTCCCAACAATCTTCCCCTATTTGATGATTACAAAACAAACACGTTCTTGTACGAATTTCCCTAGACGAAGTAGAGAAATTGAGATAATTAAATCTCACCATGAATGAAACCATACTGTCTTCCCCTTAATCTATGTTATCCACCACATCTCTTCCCCTTTTTGTTATCAACAAATAGAGAATATAAACAGTAAAAACTTGGTGTAGCATATAAATGGTTAACCATCTGAACATTTAAGCTTCCCCTGAAACCCATATGTTAACCATTTCTTGATTCTTCAAACCTGTAGGCTTTTATGATTGATGAAGAAAAACCAACCATTACTAACTTGATGCTGAAGTAGAATAAACCATCCTTGTGTCTTATGTCTTGAACTAAAACAGACTTAGAACTCATATTAACACCATATAAGTAGACCGCAGTCTCTTGATAAAATCCTCATCTTCAATGAGACACTGAGCACTACAAAGTAACTCCTTTAAGTGATAGTTAACTAGGTCTTCGTCCATCCACCCCTTGACCTATGAAAACTAGATTTAACAAGTCTTTTTCATATGAAATATCTGAACAAAACTAACAAGTTATCTTTAAAGTGTAGTCAACCACTTTAAGATATGATAAGAACACAATTTTGAAAGATTCAACTTCGGTTGTGTTTGTTTCGGCTCATTCAGATCTGAATACATCTGAAGTCTGATTCGGTCAGACATTTTCAGATTCAGACTGTTTGTTTATTCAGACATCTAAAGTCTGAATACATCTGAATAGGGTCTGATTCATTCAGACATTTGAATATGTCTAATTACATCTGAAAAGCCTAAACTTTACACCTACTTCTTTTCAATCCTTATCTCCTCATCTTAGTCTTGATTTTTTTATTAATAATCATGAATGGAGGGTCTTTTGGTTTGTTTTATAGCGAAAGGATTGTTTTTTGTTTATTCAGACACTTTATAAAAACAAACAGACTAAAATAATTCAGATTCAAACTTTTGGACCACTAATTCAGATTCAGGCGTGGTATTCAGATTCAGACATAAAATGTCTGAATAAACAAACAGCACCTTCATCTGCAAATAAGTAACAAATAATCTTTTTCACCAATAATAACTTGATAAACAAGCCTTTAATCTTTGAAGAACCAACTCTCTTCTGTGTGTGATTCTTCCCCTTTGTGTGTGAACCTTGAAAGAAAACCAAAAATTCGACCATACCTCAACTGTTTCTGCAGCAGTTTTCAATGATTCATACCTTGCAACCTAAGGCTCAGATTGAAGATCCCTCCATTGAGAATCTACCTTGATATACCAAGAACCTCCAGTAAAAATTTCAGCCCGATCCAACGGTTAACGAAGGAGTTATCGCCTTTTAAAAACAGCCCTGCAGTGAGTTACGAAAATACGAACCAGATCCGAATTTTTCTTCTTTCTTTAGTTAAAACCTTTTCTTTTCCTAGATCCAGAGCCCCCTTGCTCTGATACCAACTGTGGAAACTTATTTTAGAGGTTATTAACTAACAATAAGTTTCGTGATCATTTATGGACTCTAGGTTGTTACACCTTTGATCTAGGATTTACTATGAAAAGCATGATGATAATATTGACAGAATATTCTATGAAAGAAACAATACTATCACAACAAGGTTTTGCCAACTTCACCGTTTGTTATTCCAACTAGCCACAATACTACTTGATCAATAGTAGTACGATTACGATCTAATCAGGGATCAAAGATCCTTGAGGCTAAACAAACATAACAACATTAGACCCCATGTCTAATGTTCCCACACACACTCTTTTTGGTGCTTTACATTTTAACACACTTGGTGTTGTTGTAATTTGAAAGAATGAAGCACCTTGGTGATTAACATCTAACCACTAATCACACTTTTTATCTAAGGGGTATGATCTTCCTTTTATAGCACAAGGAAGATCATTACAAAGTTGATAAGTCTTGTCTACTACTTGCTTGTGTATGCCAGTCAATAAGATACAACATGTATCTTTTACAATTTGTTGACTGAAAACATATCTAGATATTATCTATTTGATATACTTGACTCAAATACAAAATATCTTCTTCATTCTTATCCATCCATCAGTAGTATGACTCATAGTAGCATCTGGTACACTAGAAGACTTAACTGTGTAATCATCAGACTTTACACTAGAAGACTTAACTGTGTAACACTACCAGACTTAACTGATTAACACTACCAGACTTAACTGATTAACACTACCAGACTTAACTGAGGAGACTTAACTGAGGAGACTTAACCACCAGACTTAACTGGGTAGTCACCAGAATTAACCACTCCAGCAACCAGATTTAATGTTTCATTCTTCTTGTTTTTTGTATCATCAAATCTATGAAAATATAATTCCCAACATATGGAACTCAATGAACTCAAACCTGAATTTGAGAAGTTTGAAGAGATTCTTAGAGCAAATGTTATTAGCACTATTGGAAATAAATATCACGTGAATGCAAGCTTATGTTACATGCTC
This sequence comes from Artemisia tridentata subsp. tridentata, assembly GCA_021014915.2. Lineage (NCBI taxonomy): Eukaryota > Viridiplantae > Streptophyta > Magnoliopsida > Asterales > Asteraceae > Artemisia > Artemisia tridentata. The sequence goes on from CP139502.1 coordinate 77,987,927, forward strand.
TATTGTGTGTCGACCCATCAACAATTCAATTTGGCTTACTACATCGCCAAAAGAATGGTTGACATACCTGTCTTAGAAAAAACTGCAATGCCATATGGAATGCTCCTCACACGTTTGTTTAAAGCTTCCATGCCTATTCCTCGAAACTCAGTTGGCTTTCTTCCTGACTACACTGAAATCCCTCATACTTTCATTCCACTTAGTGACCATAAAGTAGCAGTAGGAAAAGGAAAACGAGCCTACATCTCTTCCTCATCTACATCATCATCATCGGCTAGTGACGAAGATGGTTCACCTAACTCTAATATTCCTCCATTCGATTACTTGCGTCAACTTCCTTCCCTTGATAATGAGTCTGAGGAACATCGACAAAGAAAGGGAATTTTAAAGAATGTAGGACGATGGATGATGAAACTCCGCAAGGATCAGAAGAAAATTATCAAAATGTTGAAAGATAAGTGAGATTTGAGGAGCATTTGGTACAATAGTTTATTAGACTGTGTGTGGTTAAATTTATGTGTCTATTTAGACCTTATGCAAGTACTTAAATTTTATGTGAATTAGACTGACTTGGATTGATGATAACATATATTGTTATCAATTTTCTGGATTTAAGCCACCGTTTGGCTTAACATGTTTTACGATGAAATTTGATGATCTGCTTTATTTTTATGATAACGTGTATTAGAATCTACATATTTAGTAGTTTTGCATTATACATTAGATAATAGATATGCTTCAAGAGAATTTTCGGGTCTTGAAACGCTAAATTTGCATATCTCTCTGTCACCTTTAGTATTCCTGAACATACGGATCTGACGGGTCCCAAAATTTGGATCCGCCATGTGTAGCCTTTGGCTCCGCCATCCCTGAACAAACGGATTCTGCGGATCCTAAAAATTGGATCCGCATGTGTTATCGATTGGATCCGCAGGTTGTAACAGCAACATTTTCAAAAATTTCCGACTCATCCCGATTCTTAGATTTTAGTTTATAACTTCTTTAGATTATACTCACTAATCATCCTATCTTAGAATAATATAGGAATTTTTAGAACATTAAGGAAATCTATTTCCCACCAAAAATTTAAATATTCAAAAGTTTGTCATGTTCATAACTCACAAATTCTTTTATTGCTTCCTCGAAAACCGTGAATCAATCACATTTCTCCCTTTTGAGTCATTTTTCTGCATACTTTCATGTCAACTCTATTTCTATGGATTGACTTTGTCAATAGGACAAACTACTTTATCTTGTTCCAAGTTTTTGGAAATTCACACATCATTAATCCAAACACCAACTTCCATACAATTAGGAGGTATAAATTAGAACCTTAAGATGATCATAACACACTAAATCCTCATCTTCTTTACACACCACTCCTGTGAACCTTTCACAATGCACAAATCAAACAAATCTTACATGTCTAGACCACACAGATGAACGGCTAGAATTAGAGTTAGACCATACTGGTTCGTAAATCCGTTTCCAAATGTAAACTTTCCTATCATATCCACTACTATTTCTACTATTCCTATCATAACTCCTGTAGTCAACAAATCTTCATCTTCAAAATCACCATCACCTACCACAACTCCACTAGGAACAACATCATCACTCACATGTAACACACCATCACCTATAACTACTCCAATAGCTTCCTCACCACCACCTTCACCATCTGAAGAAAGAAAATCATCATCTCCACTAAATTCAACCAACCTTCAATCACATGATCTACTTACCATACTTCAACACATTGATGAATCAATGTGGCTAAATCAAACAAACACTCAAGAAAATGAAGAACTTGACTCTGACCTTTGTGATACTAAGAATTTAGAAGCTATGTGGCTTGCCTTCATCATATCTACATCAAAAACAACCAATTCCACTCCATAGAAGCCTTTAGCTTTTCCCTAAGTATCATCTTAGAGTACTTTGTAGAATCGTTTTAGGATTTCTTCATTTTTAGGAACTTTCTTATGTAATCTCAAGTTTGAGACGTTTGTCACAAACAAATTTTCAATGAATGAATGTTATGTTTTGATGTTTGTAGGTGATCAAATATTTGAAATATTATCTTATACATGGTTGGTTTGGTCTCTCATATTTGACTTAGGCATTTTGTTTCTCAGACACTAACTTTTGACTTCCTCATACTAGCTTAACCTCAATGACTGACATTTACATATGTATATTGATACATTGATAGAATCCATCATTTTATAGTAATGTTTAACTTCACATTATCATTTACTTATATGTACTTAGGTACAAATTATTGATCAGACACTTAATGTTGACTTTTTAAAGTCAAATGGATTGAAACTTACTGTATGATCAATAACTGCATATGCATTTTACTTCCTTGAAGTAACTAACTTTTCTTTTGTAGCATTTCATCCCTTTGAAACGTACACGTTGGTACCCTAGTAACGGGGAGCATACATCAAGGGGGAGCATATCATATTCTAACCATTTGTTTTGTAGGATCATATATCATTACCTTGTTACTCAACTTAGGGGGAGTATAAAACAAGGGGGAGCTCTTAAAGTTCTCAAAATCGCATTCCGCTACGCAACTCTTCTTTTTGTTTTGACAAAAAGGGAGAGAAAGAATTAAGTTTGCATCTACGTACATTTTTTCTTAAAAATGTTTTTGAAACTTGCATAAAACAAACTTAATCTATATTTTTAAAGGGACTCATACTACATCTATTCTTTTGCTTAAAAATACACTTTATGTTTTGTCATCAACAAAAAGGGGGAGATTGTTAATACAAATATCGTCCCAAAAACGTTATTTATATTTTACGATCTTCACTTAGTTTTGTTAATGACAAATACAAAGTATATCTTTTAGCAAATTATAAATACAAGCTGAAGTCATTTGGCCATATCATCACTTACATATTAGAAAACATACATTCTTCATTACTAACCCATATCATTCATACTTAGTGATCTCTCCTTTTGTAGCAAAGGAGATTAAGCATCAAGGTTCGACACAGACGTGTACAGCAAGACTGTTTTGGTCCATCGTTATATCAGTCTTGGTTAGTTTTTTAACAAGATGCCGGACGCGTTTAGCATAGTTACTGTTAGATATAGTTTGGTTCACATATCATAGTTTATATCATCTGTATCAGTGAGTGTGGTTAGTGTTTTAGTCCTCAAAACACAAAGAGTGCCGGGAGTGGTTGTACCTTGTAAAAACTCGACATCTAGCTTAGTGTCGGTAATTGTATAGGCGACGTTAGGTTGGTTCCTCCTTGAAGTAGAACCGGTGTTTAGCTTAATACCGGAAAAGGAAGTAAGCGACGTGTAAAGGTTTTCTCCACCTAGAAGGGAGTTTGTTTCTTAGTGAAGAATAACTCTTGAGTTAGAGACTCGAGGAGTGGAGTAGGGCAAGGAAAAGAGTCCTTGTAGCCGAACCACTATAAACATCCGTGTTGTGTGGTTTGATCATTTCTTTCTTTACTTTTCATATATATTGTGTGATAATTTGTTTGAATATATTCTCTTTGAAATCACAATAAGTAACAAAGCAAAATAAATTTAAAAACGGTAAAACTATTCAACCCCCCTTCTAGTTTTCCACATTATGCATTCTTTCACTTATGCATCACTAACCCATATCATTCATTTCATTCTTAGTGATCTTCCTTTTTGTAGCAAAAGAGATTAAGCAGTAACAAGCTTCAACACACTTGTTAGACCCGTATCCCGGTTACGAGTAGGCCCCACCCTAAATGAAATATGCTAAGGTTGGATGTAATTGGTTGGTCAACAAAGTTACGTGGAAGTCAAACCCGATAGTCAAATTAATAGTCAAAGTATGACTAATGTAGTAATATGAAATGTGAGGTATAAACTAGAAGGACCTAAGTTGTCAAGTGTCCAATATGTTATAAGTTAGTTGTGGTTAAATAAGAAAGAATAGGACTTGAGGGGCTTAATGTGCCAAGGGACCAAAGTTACTACCTAACTATCTATATCTAGGATTTTCTAGACTTATCTTCTATTATTGAGATAAGAAGGCCGGATTTTAGAGAGAGAAGGAAGAGAGGGAAAGTGAGATGGTGATATAGAAGAGATGAAGAAGATGAAGATGATCAAGTCCTAGTGTTTATAGCCTTCCCTTAGTAATAATCATCACAAGTAAGTGATCTATTGTCTTGTTTAATGAAGTTATAGTTCATGAGTAAAGTGGGTAATCATCATATGATCAAGATATGATCATATGATGATATGGGTTAGAAGATGATTATGTTTTGATGGGTTTGATAACCCTTGTTTATGTATTTGAGTATTATGTGATTAGGTTTTGATTATTGAATGATGATGATGATCGATGATGATGATGATGATGGAAGATTTTGTTGTTGATGATGTTCTTGATGTTGTTTAGCTTGGACCAAGGTAAGTAAAATGATGATGGCATGTATTATATGGATGTCTAACATGTATGTATTATGTATGTTTGTGATTAGTGATAAGAGGTTGGATATATGCTTATATGCTAGGATGAATAGGATCTAAGTGGTGAATTTGGTTGTGATGGTAAGTTGATGTTAGGTGATTATGCAAGAATTAGAGAGTGGAGTAGCTAAGTAAGTGTTTGGAGATATGTGATGCTTATGTGTTTGATTGAAATATGATGTTATGTGATTATCGTTTTACTTACTAAGCGTAAGCTTATTCCTTTAGTTGATAATGTTTTGTAGGTTCTTGTGCGGCGGAAGGAAGGTTTTTGTGTTATAGCATAAGGATTTGGAAGTGGAATTAGAAGATAACAAGCGTTAGGAGCTAGGTAGAGTACCGAGCTCGAGTCAATGTTGTACCCCCAAGAGTCTCTTTTATGAGTCCTATAATGTGTGTCAAAGTCGTGTAATGGTTTGGTGGTCTAATGATGTGTCGAGAGTGTTTTAAGTGTTTATAGTAAAAGTTAAAGGGGCGTTTGGTTTATGTGTGAACATACCCATTTTGGATTGTAAACGGGTCAAGCGTCATTGGAATATGTTTGTTATGTAAATATAATGAAGTTGGTCAAGTTTGGTGTAAAACGGAAGTGGTATAAGTGGTTTTGTCATGAAATGGGTCAAAATGGGTTTTAGTGGTGAAATTGCAGTTTTGTTCTTGATGGCCTTCTTGACGCCGTCACCCTTTAAACTCCAAAAATTCTCTGGCCTATCAAGGCTCTGAGTTTTTTTCTTGATGGCCTTCTTGACGCCGTCACCCTTTAAACTCCAAAAATTCTTCTGGCCTATCAAGGCTTGACGCTGTCAGGCTTGGGCCTGACGCTGTCAGAGCCAACTGTGCAGATTTTTGGCAGTTTTCGAAAAATCATATCTTTTAATCCGTAAGTCGAACTGGGTCGTGCCACCTATCGTTTTGAAGGTAATTGAGTCTACTTTCATCTAAAAATAGTTTCAAGGTCTGAAAGTTTATAGATTTTTGTCAGTGGTCAAAAGAGTAAGCAGGTGTCCGTAAAAGTGAGTCGTTTCCGTGTAAAAAGTTTTAAATTTTGGTCTAAGCGGGCACGGGGTGTTACAACTTGGTATCAAAGCCTCGGTTTAAGTGAATTAGGTTTCCTTTAGGTTGCCTAGACTTAAACCACTCGTAGACGCGTTAAGTTAAGTTTGAGATAGGTGGGCTAATAGTTTGTGAGTTATAGGATGTGGATGTAGAGTTTGAAACGAATGATGTGATCGTTATATGGGTAGTATGATGGGGACTTAGGGATGTGTCTTATGTGATATATGGCATGGGAGACTTGACGTGTGAGTGATAGGATTACCGTGCACCTCGGGCTGTCTCGGTAATTATTATATGATTATGTGAACGTAGTGAAGTATAGAAGTAATGAATTAGACGCGAAAAATAAATGCCTTAGTGGTGCGATGTGAAAAAGCTTAAAGCAATAGGGGGATTAGATTTTGATGGGATATAATATGAATATTGAGAATGTGGATTTACTAGTGGTAGAATTAATAAGTTGAACTTGAGTCTTTGATTGTTTATGAAGTGGAATACGTGATATGTTGTGCGAGTGTAAGGTGTTAGGAGTTGTTTATGTTTATAGTATTGATGTGAATGTAATGTAAGTCCATGGTGGACTAAAGGTGCTTAAATGATAGATTACCGTACACTTGGATATTGTCGGTGATCGTTATATGATTATGTGATTGTGAACTATGGTAGTTTAGCGAGGGCGAATGGATGTAATAGGTTGTGTGGTGGTTTATAGGAAATGTGACTAATAAGGAAAGTGCATGGCTTGTGAGCTAGGAATGACCAAAGTATGGTCTTAGGAGTAGTTATACTTAGTTTGATGATCATTAATGAGGTATTAGAGATGGGTTAGTGGAGAGTCAAGATATTAGGAGCATGATTATGAATGTGTGGTAACGTTGAATGTGTGTAGTGAAGAAATGATATAAATATATGCATAATAAGTCCGTGATGAATTTAGTAAAGATACAAAATGAGAAAAAGGCATAGGAGTTGAGTAAATAATGAAATAGAGCGAAATTTCTTAAATAATAATAGCTAAAATGAGATGAATATGTGTGAAGCTAAGGTGTTGTCATGAAATAATTACATTACGGCTAAGGCGATTAGCTGTAATCATTAATAAAAAAATGAGCGTGTTATAATTGACGATCTATGTAAGGTCTACATGTAAAGGAAGCGAGTGAGACTAAAAGAAGAGAGATAAGATATGGAAATAAAAATGTGATGGATTAAAAACGTAAGAAATAATAAGAGGAGCATGTGTGAGATAAAGACGTTGTCTTGAAATTATCATATTACGGCTAAGGCGATTAGCTGTAATCACCATAATGAATGCATGAGTTTCGGTTGGTAAAATGTGAGAAGTCTAGACGTAAATGAGTCGAGTGGAATAAAATGTAATGTAAGAATGTGAAAATGAGTAATGAAGGCTAAAAATGCAAGAGGTAAAGTAAAGATGTGAAAATAACTAAAGCAGATTAAGAATGTAAGGAGTGTGTATGAGATGAAGGCGTTGTTATGAAATTATCGTATTACTGCAAAGGCGATTAGCGGTAATTACTATAATAAACGAATGTAATAATGTGTGTGTGGTGCTTATGACTTGGATCCGTTGTTAAGGTGATAAAGTGTGAATGTAGTGATCCTTCGGGATGAATGTAAAATGTGGTATCCCTCGGGATGACCAAGTAAAGGAATGTTAAGGAATCCTTCGGGATGAATGTTAAAGATCCTTCGAGATGAAAAGTGTTGCCTTCACCGGCAAGGGGTTGCCTACGTCCATGGCATATAAAAGTATCCCCATGATGAATGTGATAATGTGAAGGATCCAAGTCTAAGAAGAGTAAAAATAATGTAATAAAAACAATGAGAAAATAATAAAAGTTAAATTGGGAATTAGGAGTAGTGGTGTTATGTCGGGAGTACATAACCACTAGTTTATATTTCTTGATTTACATCGATTGGGACGCCTCTCCATGTAAATGAGGAATTATAAACGAGTGGGCTATGTGTTGCCGACATGGCACGAGTAGGGTTAGAGAAGTAGAAAGCGGGAGTTTAGAGTTAGTTAGGAATTGTAAGGACTAAGATAAGAGGGTTAGAATTGGACCATGGCTTTTAGTTGGGACTTAGGAGAAACATTGATGGAGTGGAGAAATTGTAATGATGATATAATGTGCCTTGCAGCGTGGTATAAACATGATGAATGAAAGTAATGGAATGTGAACGTGTTAGTCGAATGTAACTATGATAAGTCAAATAGTACGAGTTTCTTAAGTATCAAGTAGTAAAAGAATGAGAGTAGGGGGTAAAGCAAGTGGGATTGTGAAGTAACGATAATAGAGTGGATTAGAATGATGGATAGTTGTAATAAGTATGTTTTGTATTATGTAAAATCTAAGCAGGAGTTGTGTGATATAGAAGTAAGCGGGAGTAATGTGGATTAGAGCATGTGATATGTTATAGTATGCGTAAAATCGCAAGATCACTTAGATCGTTGAACTAAGTAAACTAGGGGTTAAGGTGTTAGGAATGAGATGAGTTATGTGACTAGATGTTGGTTAGTAAAGAACGAAAGATTTCGGGGACGAAATCTAAATAAGGGGGGTAGAATTGTTAGACCCGTATCCCGGTTACGAGTAGGCCCCACCCTAAATGAAATATGCTAAGGTTGGATGTAATTGGTTGGTCAACAAAGTTACGTGGAAGTCAAACCCGATAGTCAAATTAATAGTCAAAGTATGACTAATGTAGTAATATGAAATGTGAGGTATAAACTAGAAGGACCTAAGTTGTCAAGTGTCCAATATGTTATAAGTTAGTTGTGGTTAAATAAGAAAGAATAGGACTTGAGGGGCTTAATGTGCCAAGGGACCAAAGTTACTACCTAACTATCTATATCTAGGATTTTCTAGACTTATCTTCTATTATTGAGATAAGAAGGCCGGATTTTAGAGAGAGAAGGAAGAGAGGGAAAGTGAGATGGTGATATAGAAGAGATGAAGAAGATGAAGATGATCAAGTCCTAGTGTTTATAGCCTTCCCTTAGTAATAATCATCACAAGTAAGTGATCTATTGTCTTGTTTAATGAAGTTATAGTTCATGAGTAAAGTGGGTAATCATCATATGATCAAGATATGATCATATGATGATATGGGTTAGAAGATGATTATGTTTTGATGGGTTTGATAACCCTTGTTTATGTATTTGAGTATTATGTGATTAGGTTTTGATTATTGAATGATGATGATGATCGATGATGATGATGATGATGATGATGATGATGATGGAAGATTTTGTTGTTGATGATGTTCTTGATGTTGTTTAGCTTGGACCAAGGTAAGTAAAATGATGATGGCATGTATTATATGGATGTCTAACATGTATGTATTATGTATGTTTGTGATTAGTGATAAGAGGTTGGATATATGCTTATATGCTAGGATGAATAGGATCTAAGTGGTGAATTTGGTTGTGATGGTAAGTTGATGTTAGGTGATTATGCAAGAATTAGAGAGTGGAGTAGCTAAGTAAGTGTTTGGAGATATGTGATGCTTATGTGTTTGATTGAAATATGATGTTATGTGATTATCGTTTTACTTACTAAGCGTAAGCTTATTCCTTTAGTTGTTAATGTTTTGTAGGTTCTTGTGCGGCGGAAGGAAGGTTTATGTGTTATAGCATAAGGATTTGGAAGTGGAATTAGAAGATAACAAGCGTTAGGAGCTAGGTAGAGTACCGAGCTCGAGTCAATGTTGTACCCCCAAGAGTCTCTTTTATGAGTCCTATAATGTGTGTCAAAGTCGTGTAATGGTTTGGTGGTCTAATGATGTGTCGAGAGTGTTTTAAGTGTTTATAGTAAAAGTTAAAGGGGCGTTTGGTTTATGTGTGAACATACCCATTTTGGATTGTAAACGGGTCAAGCGTCATTGGAACATGTTTGTTATGTAAATATAATGAAGTTGGTCAAGTTTGGTGTAAAACGGAAGTGGTATAAGTGGTTTTGTCATGAAATGGGTCAAAATGGGTTTTAGTGGTGAAATTGCAGTTTTGTTCTTGATGGCCTTCTTGACGCCGTCACCCTTTAAACTCCAAAAATTCTCTGGCCTATCAAGGCCCTGAGTTTTGTTCTTGATGGCCTTCTTGACGCCGTCACCCTTTAAACTCCAAAAATTCTTCTGGCCTATCAAGGCTTGACGCTGTCAGGCTTGGGCCTGACGCTGTCAGAGCCAACTGTGCAGATTTTTGGCAGTTTTCGAAAAATCATATCTTTTAATCCGTAAGTCGAAATGGGTCGTGCCACCTATCGTTTTGAAGTTAATTGAGTCTACTTTCATCTAAAAATAGTTTCAAGGCCTGAAAGTTTATAGATTTTTGTCAGTGGTCAAAAGAGTAAGCAGGTGTCCGTAAAAGTGAGTCGTTTCCGTGTAAAAAGTTTTAAATTTTGGTCTAAGCGGGCACGGGGTGTTACAAGCTTCAACACACTGTTGCTAGTCTTGTAAAGTAGATACTGTGTGATTCGTTAGAGTTTACACATCATTGTTATACCTTTCATTCAGTAAAGTCCGGTTAGTGTTTTAGTCCTCAAAACACATAGAGTAAACGGGAGTAGTTGTACCCTTGTAAGGAACTCGACATCTAGCTTAGTGTCGGTAATTGTATAGGCGACGTTAAGTTGGTTCTTCTTTGAAGTAGAACTCGGTATTTAGCTTTGTACCGGAAAAAGGTGTAAGCGACGTGTATTAAGGTTTTCTCCGCCGAGAAGGGAGTTTGTTTCTTAGTGAAGAAAAACTCTCGAGTTAGAGGCTCGAGGAGTGGAGTAGGGCAAGAAAGAGAGTTCTTGTAGCCGAACCACTATAAATCTCCGTGTTGTGGTTTGATTGTTCTTTTTCTCTCTTGTTTAGTTATATTATTTGTATGTGTGCAATTACTTTGAAATCACTTCAAGTTACAAAGCGAATAAATTTTAAAACGACAAAAGCTATTCAACCCTCCCTTGTAGTTTTCCACAAAACTCAACAAAGAGTTTCTACAACCGAGCTTTTTTTATTAGTGTTGTATTAGCTTGGATCTAGCGAACTTTGAACACGCTACTTAGTTTTGTATTCTATTGTATATATCTAATTTTTGCAGAAATCCGAAATCTGTTGGATGAAACTCGAATGAAATTTTGTGGGAAAATACTAGCAAATGAAAGTCAAATTATGTAGGAAATCAATAGGAAACCAAACTGAAACTTCGTTGGAAAATGGTAGGAAATAAATCACAAAATTCCGTCACTAAAGGTCTATAAAAGGTTGCTAGGAAATCTATCGGTAATTTTTTGACAAAGTTCCGACGAGTTTTTAGTCCCTGTGTTTTGGCCATCAGTGAGGGATTTCTTAGGGAAACTATTTCGTCAGAAATTATGAACTCCGTCGGAAAAAGTTCATCACTAAGCATTTCTGAGCATGGTTTTCGTTAGGGATTTTTGTCCTCGGAAATTCGTCACTAAAGCCGTTCGCCGACGGATTTCCTAGGGTTTTGTCCCTAGATGAAAGCCCTTTTTCTAGTAGTGCTTGGGTACTTATGTACGGAGGCTAGCAACGGATAGAGCTCATAAGACCTTTAAAGGACAGGGAACTATATATTCCGATGAAGAGCTCCCTTAAAGGTTATCTTCTTGAGTGCATGTACTTCCCTTTGTTGTAGCTCGGGCTTCTTCATTGTAGCCATCGTCCCCGCTGAGATTGCTTCTATTTGAGTTCAATTCGTGTAAGCTGATCATGTATCATTACTAGCTTCTTGATTATAGACAATATGATACGAATTTATTCAACAGGTTGTTTTTAACAAGCAATTACAACAACTTGTATACGCATATGGCAAGCGAAATTTGTTATTTAATTATTGGGTTAATGGCATGTAATAGCAACGTACTTTCCCATTTGTTCCATTATCAGATATGAACCCAAAAAATTACCATAATCACCATCCAGCTCTTTGCTCCGTTAGTCCTTTTGGCATGTAATAGCAACTTTCTTTCCCATTTGTTTCATTATCATACGTTTTGACTAATGACCGTTTGTAATTAACTAAAAAATATGTTTTCTTGCGTTTTCATACGTTTTATATGTTTTCAAGCATTTTCATACATTTTTATCCGTTTTTATACGTTTTCGCTCGTTTTCTTACGTTTTCATACGTTTTTGTTCGTTTGCACCGTTAGTCCTTTTGACTAACGACCGTTTGTAATTAACTCAAAAATATGTTTTTCTTACGTTTTTATATGTTTTCAAGCATTTTTGTTCATTTTTAAACATATTTTTGAGTTAATTACAAATGGTCGTTAGTCAAAAGGACTAACGGTGCAAACATAACGGGTAGAAAACGGGCGAAAACGTATAAAAACGGATAGAAACATATGAAAACGTAAGAATTCATATGACAAACGTAAGAAAAATATATTTTTGAGTTAATTACAAACGGTCGTTAGTCAAAATGACTAACGGTGCAAACAAAACGTATGATAATGAAAAAAAATTGAAAGTTTGATGGGTATTGTGCTATTTTTTTAGGTTCGTATCTGATAATGAAACAAATGGGAAAGTATATTGCTATTACAAGCCATTAACCTTTAATTATTTATAGAAAAGATCTCTTAAATAAATTCTATATATGCAAAAAATACTTATGTATAACGATTTCATTAGGACTGCAAAACCCTTGTACAAATTTCTTTATTGCATGAGAAAAAGTTTTGAAGACAGCCGTCAATTTATAAGGTAATTGAAAGAGTTTTTAGATGATTATTAAATTCTTAAAAGAGTTTTTAGATCAAAATTGCAACACTCTTGTTGTAACCAAAAAGATGGAGGAAGAAAGCATCACACCACAGTTAGAATATGTTCCCAATGAGTTGATTCATCATATACAATCATTGTTGCCCATAAAAGATGCTGCTCGCACATGTGTCTTGTCCAAGTCATGGCTACACGCTTGGTCTACCATTCCCATCCTCAGGTTTACTATATATGTGTAACTGATGATCATCTCACCAAAGAAGAAGAAACAGACTACATCAAGTTGATTGATCGCACTCTTTTACGGTATCTCAATGACAACATGCCAATTGAATGTTTTCATCTTCACTTAGACATCTACAACAAGTCGTTGTCTTCTCTAGCTGAAAAATGGTTTTAGTCATTAGCTTCCAGAAATTGTATCAAGGAGCTTTTCCTAACAATATGTGCTAAGAAAATTGCTTGGCGGCATTATAATATTTCTAGCCTTACAATTCCAGCTGAGGTATTCACTTGTGAAAACTTAGATACTATAAGTTTAATAGTTGATGATCACCTAACAATTGGCGTTACGGTTAATATGAACCATGTGATGATCAAGTGTTTGTTTCTACGAGTACTAGAGTTGGTAAATGTTCGCATAAGTAGTGAAAAGGCACTTAATAACTTACTTTGTTCTTGTTTCTTACTTGTGAAGATAAACATTTGCTTTCGCCAAGACTTTAAGTCTATTAAGATTAAAAACCTTCGTTGTCTTTGCGAACTGAGAATCAGATTAGTAGCTGCCAAGATAAACGACATTGTGGAAATTTACGAAGTCCTAATTCTTCGTGTGTTTCATTACAGTGCCTTACCAAAGTATACATTCAGAATGGATTCATTAGGAAGCGTGCAAGAATTGGTTTTATTACGTAAAGATGTAGACGATGCATTTATTGACATGATCAACTCAAAATTTCCTTTTCTTGAGAGTTTGACCCTTACAGTGTTGCAGTGTAGGATAGAAACCATTACCATTACTTGTGATTCCTTAAAGAGATTCACTCTAGAGTTGTGCAACGATATTCAAATGTGCAACGATATTCAAATCATCATAAAAGTTTATGCATCAAAGTTACTTTATTTTTCTTACAATGGCCTGAAAATGCCTACTCTGTTGTTTCCAACTAATACTCCTGAGCATATTACACTCACGCTAAACTTCCGTTATTTAAATCGCATTGATCTGTCGTTCTTTCTGAAAATGAGAGAAGCACTCAGTTTATCAAGCAGCTTTAACATTGAAATAATAGATTTTTTTGTGGCATTCAACACTGACCTTGATGAACTCAGAAGACAGGTTCCGTCGTTTCCAACTAGGAACGTGCAACAGCTGTCGTTTACACGATATTATGATATTCACATGTGGAAGCACTCAACACTATTTGATATATTTTTTTCGATTTGCTATCCCCGTTATGTTAACGCGCATTATTGGCCGTCGGAGAATTTAAGGATGTTAATATGCGATAACTACTTGTATAAGCAAATGGTAAGGCGGGTGATGGCAAAGAAAAGGCCTGAGCTTAAAGATGTGGAAATAAAAAATCTTCGTAATGGAAAATGGGAAAGCCTGGCAAATTTTCAAAGAAGCTTTGACGAGGAGGCCAATGACTACAATTCAGATGAGTTCAAGTTAACTTGGTGTTCTTGAAAGAACTTAATTAACGTGCTCTGCCCATCATTTGATTTAAGTTTTAAGTACTTTGCAAAAACATAAATTACATCAACTGATTCATAGATTTTTTTTTTTTTTTTTTTTTTTTTGACATAATTTTCTTTTTATTTTAATCATATGCTCTGTTTTTTATTCAAATTATGATATTGCTTGCTCTGAGTATGTTAAATGTTGCTGCTCGCGGCGGAGGCATGAATGCTGTCATTGTGTGCAGTTGCCAATTGCCAACACTGTATGTTAAAACGTTAAATGTGTTGACTTTGAGGTCAAACTTATTACTACTAACTTTTACACTTCAACTTGAAATCAAATTGGTTTCAATCCTAAAACCAGTATTACTGGTACTATTTTTATTTTGGCCTTGCAACATGTATTTTGTTTTCAGAAAATTTAGTACGATTCATAAAAGTTGAGGAAAGTTGGTAAGTTTGACCATGAAAGTCAAAGTTATTAAAGATTACAGATCTTTCCTCCCGATGCAGACGTAACATACGAATCATATTTAAGACAAGGAAAAGAAAGCTACAGGTTCTCCAGGGTCGGTAGTAGCAACGTCATTAGCAACGCCATAATTGTGACGAAACACTTGCTGTTGCCTGCATTAAAGCTTGAGCATAATGAATGGATTTCACTACCAAATACGGAGTATTAATTCCAAAGCGTCTTAGAATCAGTATATCAATAGTCACTTGCCACTTGAATTCCCATCATTACGCTACCATTTCCACAGCAAACGAATATTTGTCGATGCTGATGCGAAAATAGCATTTCCTGAATTTGTATGTATCAATCTTAAATCTGTTTGATCAAAAAATATCATGTCAATAGTTTGTCATATGTCGTCACCTCCATGATATGAATATATCTGTCCAATGTGCCTTGAATATGCAAAGTCATCATCATGATATAGAGTATGTTATAACTGTCTTATTTAATATATTTCGGTGACGTGCTGTTAGCAATTGCTGGATATCATTATTTGTGTCTTCTGTCGTCTCTTCTTTGTTATATCTTGGATGACAATATAAATATCACAAATATTTATCTGAATCAGATTTGTTTTGATATATTGCTATGGGCTTATTTGTTAAAAATTAAATACTTCCACAATAGATGGTACCCAAGTCCCCCGATGAAGGGGTTTGGACTCGTTGACGCGGGTTCGAATCCTGGAGGAGGCAAGGTTTTCTCCCAATTTAAGTGTAGTGCCTACGGGCTGCTTGGTTGGGAGTTTTCCTTCCCCCGTAGTTTCCAGACTTCATCGGTCGCTAGTGCGTCTTGAGCCTCTACATACTGCCCGTATTGGATGTCACTGCAGGACCCAAGGGCTAGCCGTCCCGTTGACTGTTCAAAAAAAAAATCAGGGGAAAAAAAAAAAAAAAAGAAAGTTGACCAGTCAAGCTGACCCGAGCTGGTTTTTTTTTAAAAAAAAAAATCATCATTTTTGAAAGCTAGTTTTTTAAAATGACCCAAGCGAGACACAAAACTAGAGGTGGCAATTCTTGCCTATATTGTAACTTTCGGGCGTTTTTTTTTGTTTTTGACACTTTTTAAAAGTCATGGGCGTTTTTTCCTCTACTTATTTTTTGATAGACACTTTTTAAAACCTGGGCTACATGGGCACAATAGAGATTTTTTTGCCCGTTTTCTTTCTTTAAGGGCCCGTTTGGTTGACTGTTTTCAGCCCAAATGATAGGTTTTGGTGTCTAATACTTTGTTTGGTTAATTCATAAATCTGGACAAACAGTGATCAAATCGTAATATGAGGGGATCTACTAAACCCCACCACAAAGCCTGGATTACACTATTATCCCTTACATGACCCCACTTGACCATCATTTCTTCAATTTTTATACGGAGTATAACTTTACGTAATAAATTATTTTAGACTTTTGTCTTTAAGTAATATATGAATTAAATAATATTTATTAAATAATCTATTTTTTCAATCTCACTTATTTTAATATTTTTTTCTCTTTCTACGTGAAATCAAAATCCGAATAATCCTAAACACATCTGCAAACCAAACAGCCCTCTAAATTCAAATACTTATCCTAATACTTATCCTAATCCTAATCCTAAACCTGTCTACAAACCAAACGGGCCCTAAGTTTTCTTAAAATTTCTTCCCTAGTTAACAATTAACTCTTCTATGTGAAGATTTTTGTCCCCTGCTTCCTTCTTTCTTCCAAGCAAAATCAACACAGTTACACAGGTATCTTTTTATAATTTTATGCATAATTATTAATTATTAAATAATATATGATGTGAAAAATAGAAAAATCCTTGTATGTTTAATCATTTGCAAATTAATTGATAGATATATATTTAAATAGTTGCATTGTTATTTATTAATTTGCAGTCAGATTTTTTTTTTTTTTTTTTTTTTTTTAGGATGAATTAAATAGGGTTAATAATATTAGATGCTGAATCTTTTTTAAAGGATGAATTAAAGGGGTTTATAGGACTATTTGGGATGTTTTTAATAGTTGAATTAAAAGGGTGTTCGGGACTGTGTAAATAGATGAATTAGTGGGGCGTTTGGGACTGTTTTTACTGCTGAATAAGGGGTGTTTGGGACTATTTTTATACATGAATTAACGGGTCTTTTGGACTGTTTCTATACCTGAATTAAAGTCGTGTTTGGGACGTTTTTAAAAGTGATTTAAAGGGGTGTTTGGGGCTGTGTAAATAGCTGAGTTAGTGGGGCTTTTTACAGCTGAATAATGTGGGAGGCTTGCATGTCAAGATGTTGTAACAAGATGGAATTCGATAGTCGGTGAAGTATGTTGTGACAAAACCATCTTTAATGACTCAAATGTAAAACAAATGATACATTGACTAAAATTAGACAAATGAAATAGCACGTTAGTATTGTATGCAAAAGAAAAGTCCCTATTAAATACTATTGAGAATAAATATGGGTTACAAAATTGTGTTGCATTGTCTGCGGTTACTGCAGCTGCTGAACTATTAAAGAAGCTGAAGAAAGTGAAAACAAAGCAGCTCTTGACTTGCTAAAGAAAGCTAAAACTACCTGCAGTGAGTACGGGGTGCGATTTCGCTTTTTTACTTTTGTAAATATGGATAACTTTAGATCTCGTTATAAACAAACGTTTACATTCTTCTTAACTTGCAGATCGCTGCAGAAGGAATTGTAGAGATTGAAGTCCCAAAAGTGGCCATATACAATGCAGTCGAGAAATTTAACGTTCAGTTGCTTATTGTTGGCAGTCACGGTCGAGGAGCTTTAACCAGGTTAGCCTAAGTTTTATAGAAACAAGCATAACGTGTTACAATAATCATTTTTTTTTTCACTCGACGGGGCTTTTTTGGGGAGCGTAAGCAATTACTGTGTCAACCATGCCAAGTGCCCGGTTCTTGTCGTGAAGAAAACAAAGTGAATATGTAAAGTTGTCTACTGTGATTCTGTTCACATTTGTTCATAAATAAAGCTTTCAGCTATTATTAAGATGATCATTATACATCCTGACAATCAAAAGTTACTAGTACAAAAGAGACTATTCGAATATTCGATTCAGGGTTGCTGCCAGTCTAACACCACCTTGAGCTAATCACATGTTCACAATAGGTAAACGAGACAGGAAATATTCATCTGTAATTACAAAATGGGTTGCTAAATCATATATGGTGGCACTTTTTTGAATCAAAAGTGAACCAAGTTGTGTGAAATGTCTTACCTCTAAGAACTGAATCATTTGCAACTCCTTTGTATGCCCAGTTACATGCAGCTTTTATTCCTTCACTTGCGTATCTGTTCAAATTATTCATATTTAAAATATAAATTTATATGCTCATGTTATAATTTATGAATAGTCTAAGGAATGATTTCTTGTACATGTTTGGGCAAGTTGTCTGATTTCCGCTGCAGTTTTCCCATCTTTCAACTTGATCCGCCCATTCGTTCTGCCAAAAAAAAAAAAAAAAGCTTTTAAACTAATAGCTAAACATCTTTCAGATAACATAGTTTTTTATAAGTACCGTTTTAGTCACTGTATTGGTATTGTACATCTATGTCATTAAATGATAGCTTTATATTTTGTTTGGGTCATTATGTAACCAAGAGACCCTCAGAAATGGACTGTCAGAGATGATACTTTTGACATAAAAAAATAGATATATATGAATAATGTTAATGACTCGAATGTAAATAAACCGTTAGGAAAAAAACTTCGTATACCGTAATGTTGCTTTGAATTGCATCGATATAATTCTATCTTCTGCAGACTCAATTATGCTATCATCCCACACCTACATATTTTCCCATGAACACATTCAGTTTCTTTAGAAAAATATATCTCGACGATATTCAAGATTTTGGAAGACTTACATGATGAAGTACTGCTTTCCGTGTGAACCAATGTACGTCAATTGTGTTCCCACCCCTATCTGAAGTGAATCCTACATGTAACCGCTGTAAAAGCCAAATGGGCTTAGTTAGTTAATATTAGAAACAATTAGTATTATTCGTACCAAACATGAAATACAAATAAGTACTTGATGAATGTCTCCCATGAAATGAGAAAGGAAGAGTAGTGATTCTGTTCTGCAAATCAAAAAGTCAAAGTCAATGTCAAGTAGGTTCGTTTTCAGGTTTAAAACTGCTATGATAGAGTTATTGATGCAAAGTAATATATGTAGAGTAAATCTTTTGATATATATGAACATGACCATATCAATCTGAGTTTAAAAAGTACCAAGTTTGACTTGACTTTTTAAGTCAAAGTAATAGAATCTACAAAGAAAAAAAGAGTTGCACTGAGATGTTTGATTGCTATATTCAAGCAGTTGTGCTGTGTAGTTTCTAACTGCACCAGCTACACATCTTCCGCTCACTCTGTCTACATCCTTGCAGTCCCCTGCATTGTATTTTTCAATTAGGTAACGGGTCAAAACCGGTTAGCGTCAAAGCAGGTAATTTTGTATAAGTTTACATAGGAGATGTTTAGGTGATATAATACGAAAGAAAAAGTGATATGATTTAGGTCTTATTCATTAAAAATTTACTTTGGCCGACTTTTAACGTGTTTGTAATAAAAAAGAAACCCAAACCGAAGAATACATAAGTAAATAAATAAATTGCTTACTGGTGAATTGGTAAGTACAAAGGTTATCAGGGGTGTCAATATAATGAAGTGGCGACGACCAGGGATATCTAAACTTCACATGATCCGCCCACAAGCATAGACTTGCCAAATCACCCTTTGCATACTGTGGTAACAGCTGATTCACTGCATCGGCTGCTGCTTGACTCAACCTTCCTTGAGCTATTTTGCACGTCGCAAAATGGCCATCAACACCCCAAACGCGAACTGTGACCGGTAAAACAAACAGTAGCACCAATGCAAAAGGTCTCAAGAACTCCATTTGTGAAATGAAGTTAGATATTTTGTTGTTGGGTGATTTATGTTATGTGATAAGTGTGAATGGTATGATGTAATATTGAAATGTGTGAACAAACTTTATAGGAGATATGGTGCGTTATAGGTTATTTTTAGTATAGTGTTTACTCATAAGCGGGAAAATTTTGGTTTTATGAAACATAAGTCAAAATGAGATAAACTCGTAAGCCCAAACATAAGCTTAAACAAACACCCCTTATGCATAAATCTGAATGTTTCACCGATTTGTATATTACTATTGTTCAAATCATCTACATGTGTGTTTTAGTGTCAAATAAGTGATGATTGAACATAATAGGCAGAGTCATGCTCATTGTGCAAATATTTCGGTAACTGCATACAAATTCGATAAGCATTTCACTTGTAGTGTATGGTGGTTTAATTGACATCTAAGCTAGTTATTTACTACTTGTATTAATAGTCCATTTGTGTCAAATTGACTGTTATTGAATCTCAAGATTTGTTAGGAATTGACTGTAAAGAAAGTTTTGTAGCTACATGTTATTGTGCAGAACTTTATCATAACGTGAACCTTTAAGATATGAAAAACTATAGAAACCTGCATCAAGTTGTAGTTTGGAAGAAAAAAATGGCTTTGAATTTCTAAACTTAATGTTACTATTGTTGTATGCCGTTTTAGGTGGCTTTGTTTTATGATGATGGGAATCCAGTTGAGTCTAAGGGTGTTGGTAGAAGGGTTCTTGACATGGTTTTGTATAAGTCCGAGATGGGTAGTAAAGGTTTCGCTTATGATGGAGAGAAGACTTTATTTACGGTTGGGCCTTTGCCTGAGACTAAGCTTGAGTTTCCTGTTCTGTTGGAGAATCAGTCATCTAACAGGTAGACAATGTCAATGTGTGATGTTTTTTTTTTATCTATTTACGGTTCTTGTTACTAATGGTCATGTGTTTGCTGTGTAGAACTGTTCGTGGAGGCAGCCCGAAGGAGAATGACCCCAAGAGATCAAGGCGACCCCCTCAGTTGAAATCGTATACTGTGAAGATACGCTACGCTACCAAGATCCTGATTCAAGCTATCTTTAACGCGCTGCGAGGCCAAGAATCTGAACAATTTCATGAAGCTGTGAGGGTCTTGTATGTGCTCCTAAGACAACATGCTGCAAAACAGTAAGTCTTACAGTCTTAAAATGACTTGCAGTTAACTATAATTCTGCGCATTAACATGAACCATGTTTTGTTCGGTATATGTGCACAGAGGTTGTCTTCTCGTTCGACAATTCTTCTTTCACAATGACCCAAAAAACTCCATAAGCATAGGGGGTGGAGTTGTGGGATGTCGGGGTTTCCATTCCAGTTTTCAGGCAACTCAAGCTGGTTTGAGTTTGAACATGGATAACAATCAATCTTTATTGATTCATCTGCATTACGGTTTTGAACATCTATATTGATTAATCATATTTGTTGATTGACTTGCAGACGTATCAACAACTATGATAGTCAAGCCAGGGAAAGTTGTGGACTTTCTTCTTGAGAATCAAAACGTTCGAGACATAAGGGATATTCACTGGATTAAGGTAAGTTTGTTCTGTTGTATATTTAGAAGCTTCCGTTGAATCATACTCTTCGATTCTTGTTTTATTATTTTTCTGGTGAACAGGCGAAAAGAACACTGAAGAGCCTCCGTATCAAGACCTTTCCTTCTAATCTCGAGTATAAAATCATTGGGTTGAGCGAGAAACCTTGCAGAGAACAGAAGTAGGTTTTGTTCGTTTATATTATCTAACAATATCTAGGACACAAAAGACAGTAATCTGTTTAAATACCTGAAACTTTGTAGGTTTATGTTGAAACAAAAAATTGGAAACAGCCCAACTGAACCGACTGAGATTACTGTGTACGATTACTATATCAAATATCGTGGTCAAGAACTTAGAGAGTCTCAATACTACCCATGCCTGGACGTTAGTCTATTTACAATGTGGTAAAACTGATTTTACAAATGATCTCTAGACTAACTTTACATTGTTTTTGTATTTGTTTATTATCAGTTGTGTGAATTGATATCACTACAGAGGTATACCAAGTCACTCTCAAATCTACAAAGAGCTGCACTCGTTGAGAAATCCAGGCAGAAGCCACAAGATCGGATGAGGACCTTGACGGGTGTAAGCTTCCTATTTAACATTTTTGAAAGGATAATGCAAAACCAGAATATATAAACAGTGGCAGATAACATTATTTGTTAATCATTGCAGGCATTGAGACAAAGTAACTATAATGCAGATCCTCTTATCACTTCAACTGGCGTCACAATAAGCACTACCTTCACAGAAGTTCAAGGTCGTGTTTTGGATCCACCAAAGGTATAATTTATTTTCAAAACTCTCTTTATTTGAACAATATGTTTCTTAACCATATGTGCTTTGTTTTTATTGCAGCTGAAGTTTGGGAGTGGAGCCGACTTGCTTCCTCGTGGTGGTCGTTGGAATTTCAATAACAAGGTCCATTAAGTTTTGGTTATTTTACAACTTATTAATAATTGCAGGTTTTGGTTCTAATTTTATAATTTGGCTGCAGACACTTATTGAGCCGACACAGGTCAAATGCTGGGCTATTGTAAGCTTTTCTGCACGATGTGACTGTAATAGCCTACGCAGAGATCTACTTAGGTGTTCTCAGGCTAAAGGAATGGTTAGTTAGCTCACTGCTCACATATTGTATCTTTTTATTGTGGTGTAAATACTAAACATCTTAGATTAAGTTAAGATCAAACTTTTTGTGTTGTTCTTGCAGCGTCTTGAAGAGCCCCATTCTGTGATCGAAGAGAATCATCAGGCTAGGCGCAATCCTGCTCCTATTCATGTGGACATGATGTTTGAAGCGATAAAACGAACACTGCCAGGCCCACCTTACTTTCTTCTATGCATCTTCCCAGAGAAAGAATTCCGACATCTATGGTTTTTCCTCTTTTTCATGATCTTTTGCTACCTAAGAAACTGTTTTATTGGAATATTAATCAAATGTTTTGTTATGATGATAAGTCCATGGAAGCGAAAATGCCTAGTAGACTTTGGAATCATTACACAGTGTATTGCACCAACTCGGATTAATGCTCAGTATCTCACTAACTTGCTTCTGAAGATCAATGCAAAGGTCTATATTTCAAGTTAAAGTAACTTTTAGTTTCTTGTTTTTTCTTTCTGAAACTCAAGTATGATCTATTATTAAATGATTTCAGACGGGTGGTATAAACTCTGCTATCAGTCGAACTAGTTATAATACCCGTGCACGCACGGGGTTTTAACATAAATATTAAATTATGTATTTATACCGAATATTATATATGAGTTTAAAGGTAATTGTGTATGATTATGTTGTTTATAGTTAGGTTTATTTTTTCTTTTAACTGTTTAAAATAAATTGTGTTAAAAAGTAAACTTTAGACGACACATGCTATTAGATTGTGTTAAAGGTAATTGTGTATGATTATATTGTTTATAGTTGTCAAGTGATTACTTTGTTTTCAATTCACTAAAATAAAACTCCCTTTTTGACAAAACAAAACTACATATTAGATGTCATAGTGTGGTTCCATAATACCAAAACTTTGTTACAAAAAAATAAAGGACATAACTTTGACTAAAATGATAGTACTTGCTAGACTAAAAGACAATCTCTTTAGGCACAATTGAGGATCTCTAATTCATTGTTTAAGTTGTAGATTAAATTATTATGTTTATTATAATTTTTAAAGATAGTTACTAAAATTTGGAGATCTTATGCATAAATGTATTTAGGTATTTGATTTTCTCATATAACGGTCACATTAAGTTTAACTGTAGTTTAATTTGTGAATATAATTACAGATGAAACTTTTATTTGAAAGATTTAGTTTTTTCAAAAATGATTTTTGTCAATTCGTTCCGAAATGACATTAAAGTCAAAGAGCTAAGTTGATCAGCTATAAGGCAACTAAAGAAGGATCACTTACACAGGGTTTGAACATTTTTTCCTTAGTGTCTACCTTTCGAGAAGCTATATGCAATGATGCATTTTGTTAAATGGCTGAGAGTGGTCTCATTTTATCAATCTGTGTCAATATATGTGATAAATGACCAAAGATATGGCCAAATACAAAATTGACAATTTTGATCCTTTTGTAGAAATTCATACATCATTATATATATTAATGTGAAGTACCAAGACAAATGCAGTTATACACATATTACCATAGCCATCATAAAGTAAAAGGAAAAAAAGTTTAATAGAAAGTGCCACAGTTACATATACATTATCCAAAGAACAAATTGAGAGCATAGGTACATCATGCATCATTACTCCAACGATTATGATGCTATGTTATCCATAACATTATGTAACAATTAATTTATGAAAAATGCTTTTGGCTATCGTCAAGTAGGTATATAAACATGATATTATCAACATGATCTATGCAAGTTTTTGAGTTTTAGTGGGTATATATGCAATTCTCCCTTGAAGTTAACATAGCAGAATTTAGTAGTCCAGGAAGCCCCATCAAACACTTCAAGCTCCTGATCAACCTTAGGAGACAGAAAACCAATCAACATATTCAAAATATAAAATCCAAAACCATAAGAGATGATATAAAAGAAACCCTTGAAGATAATAAACTCTCAACAA